>VWZL01002267.1:0-175727 GCA_013396915.1 Stercorarius parasiticus | reverse complement strand
AATGCAGGACCCGGCACTTGGCCTTAGTAAACCTCATACAATTGGCCTTGGCCCATCGATCCAGCCTGTCCAGCCAGATAATGAAAGAGGGAGATGGCAGTGAGAAGTGACTGTTCCGTTTTAAGGTGAGCAGGGCTACAGAGAAGCTTAATAAAGTCTTTTATTTTGTTGGTCTCCAGCAATGCTGGTGAGGTACTGTCCTTATACAGGATGCACCTGCAGCTCATCTCTGTGGGCAAAAAGGAAGGGTTCATCCACGACCCAGTTCATGACACTGCAAAAGCATCTCCTTTTTTCTTCTTAGATAGTCCCAAGCCAAGGCAGGAGTTGAGAGGCAGCTGAAGTCTGTCTACAACTGCCACCTACTTCCATCCTGCCACTGTGCTGATGCCTACAGGAAGTCCAGAATGAGAGGGGGAAAATTACTGACCTCAAAATACAAGCTGTTCCTTTGCTGCTTTTTCATTCCATCCAGTGGCTACAAGCAGAAGCCAAACTTGTCCCCCTTGGTGAAGTGTGCCTTCCTATGTGGGCTGTTAGACCGTGCTTTGTGCTTAATGTTGACAGATAAGACTAGTGCAGGCATGCAGGTAGGAACAGGGGATGGACTTTCTATTGACGGTGCAGAAGTTACAATGTCCTTCACATGCAGACAGAGGTTTGATGCTCTCTTTTGATGCTATGTAGCTTCTGGATTTACCTTGAAGGAGAGACTTGTAAGGGCTGCAGGGAGAGGGAAGGCAGATTTAGAGAAGCAGTGAGGGTCTTGCGTGCTTCCAGGAGCCTGGACAAGGTTAAAGAGCACACGGATTTCATGTGTTTCTGTGAAATTATTGAATTGTAATTCTCTCTTTCATTCATTTCTTTGGCAATGATGTGGCCTTGTACAATGTTTTAGTCTTCATTTTATCCCCAGGACTGACTGAATTTTAAAGGCCAAGAAGAAATTTTTATTACAGTTTTAAGTAGAAGAAGTTTGAGTAGAAGGAACCTGGAAAATAATTTCCTCACACTCCCGAAGCCTATATGGCAAAACTACATGCAACTAAAGCAGTTTGGGCAAATCCAAGTTCATCCTTTCCTTGCCCAGCTCAAAATACTTGAAAATGCCAAAATTCCCTGAAAAGTTCTGTGTACCTTTCTTAGGATTCAAACTCAGCAAAGAGCTTAAGTCCATGCTCAATTATACATATATGCTCAAGTTCTCTGTTGAATCGAAGCCTAAATTTGTCATCCCTCCAAGCCTTGTGATTGGTATGCATTTTCATTGTGAATCTGATTTTTATTAAAAAAAAAAGCCTATGATAAGCTACAGAAAGCACAAGACCATGTGTCTGTTTCTATTTTAATAATTACATGCACTTAAAAATTATAATTACATAGTCATTAAGTCCCATTCACATAAAATCCTGGCTAGCTTATTTTTATGAAGTAATTTTTACTTTCCCCAGTCTTGTTGCTCACAAAACTGGCAAATGTACATTTGTTACAAGTCAAGAATTATCTGAAAGGTAAATTTCATATCAATGAAACTGATGTGCTTTCTTTTAAAACATCTTTGGTTATTTCATTGCTTACCATAATTTAAGACTTGGCTGCATAATGAGTGTTGCACTTTGGCAATTGCTAAAATGGTCTGTGTGTGGTCAAGACAGCTGTGTCTGTTGTTACTGAACATAATGCTGACTTAAGTAACCAGTATCCGCTTCAAGTAGGATTTCAAACCTTTTTGCTTTCTTTCACTAATACCAGGTTACACAGACAGAGAAAAGGGGGGCCAGTGCTGACCTGTCTTGCTTGTTGTTCTGCAAACCGTATGGCAGGCAGATAGAGCACGAACAGATTGCAATCTCTGCCTTCAAACCTTCAGCGATGAACAACAGCTGAGCAATTTCAGGATGTTGTGTTTTGGGGTTCATCTCCCCATCTAGCAAAATGTTAATCCTCAAATGACTTCAATTTCCACTTCCAAAATGTTCTGGAGAAATCTCGTGCTGTCTGGTGCAACGCTTTGGTCTTTGAGCTGCACAGAGGTGGTCTGATCCCTATCTCGCTGGGAACTGGGAAACAATGTCACCCAAGTCAACATGTAAGTAGTATATACAATATCTAAACTTGGCATGAGAGGAAAATTGCCCCATGATTACACCACTCAAGGAAGTACTTTTAAAGCTAAGAAGAGAGATGGGGATCAAACAGATATAAAGGGCTTTAGGGCAACCGTGCCAGCTGAGGAATTCATGCCTGAACAACAGCGGGCGGTGGCTGCTGCCTTCCCCAGCCAGGCTGCACCTCTGTCCATGTCCCACACCAGCGCACAAGTCCTGGGGAAACCCCCTGATGGGCACCACTGCCCTCTGAGCTGGTGCCAAGCCCCTCTGCGGAGCCTGCCCACTTCGGGGGCTGATGAATGAGGGGCACCCCCTGCCTCCCCGGGGGGGCCAGGGGCCAGCTCTCAGCACTGCACCCCCTTTTCCCAGAATGACCTCCCCGTTGAGGGGACGAAGAGGTCCCTACGCCATACGTTATGCAATTTATATGTAAATGAGGTGGAGAATATGCACAAATGAGCTGCAGAGACCTTGCTCCCGTGGATTCCACCGTGCAGAATCTGGTTTCTATCAGAAGCATACACAGATGGGGTTTCTGCAGACTAAAGAAACCAAGATGTGATTGCTTTTAAAGAATGTACCTACTGATACAATGCTGAGAGAAAACAGGAAAGCGCTAAGTATTTGAGTCTTAAAATAACACTGCTTTTTCTAGTCATGAAAGATTTTGAGCTATACCTCCTATTGCACTCACAAACATTTAGCTATTATTCAGGGAATATGACTGTTGAGATTTATTCCAACACATTCCAGAACACCCTTGTAAGATGAGATTTAACATCAAGTGAACAACATGTCCTACAAAAACCCTTTTTTAAAGCAAATAGCAAAAAAAAAAAAAAATCAAGTCTTGTTTTAAATTAACCTTTCAAGGTCATGTTGGGATGAAGCCATTTAAATATATATCAAAGGGGTATGTGCAGAGGAGAAATGTGCAGCTTACTGTAATGTGTTCTTATACAGTACGAATATGTCCTCATTTTACACATGGTTGATTTGTATACCATAAACACATTTTTGAAGGTGACCTTGAAGCTACTATCCACAGTTTTTAAACATTTGTGTTACAATTGAATCCATGCAAATGTATGTGTGAAGAGGAAAAAAGTTTGGGTTTTTTCTCTAAACAAATAATGCAGATAATTTCTTTGTTAGAAGAGGCATAAATCAGTTTATTTTTGTTGGGTTCACTGGACCTACCGCAATTTGCACTAGCTGAAAATCTGGCCTTCATTCTTTAATCCACAGATATACTTTGTCATTGCAGCTTATGTAAACATGAGATCAGCTCGTACTTCCAGACTCCAATGAACTCCTTGATAGTTCAAACTCAAACTTCAGTTTTTAATCTGAATTTTGCTCTCATCATTTATCTTACAGCTGACCACAAGTAGACATGGAGCGTTGCTGGGCTTTGTGGTATGGTTTCATCTGGGGATTTTTAATTGCAAGTACGTACCCTGTTCTTCTCCAGACCGAAAATTTAAGCGACGCATTAAAAGTTAACATAGCTGCGTGTACTCATCTTAATAAGCTTTGAAGGACCATTCTGTAATAGCCCAAACAAATCTAGCATCCAACAGATTCTCATTGTTTGAGTCAATCCACATTATAAACTGTGCATAATGTCTTTTTTTAACAAATGGGACTATTTTCAAGCTATGGGAATGCAGGAAAGGAAAAGAAATAGGTGAATTTCTGTTTCATTCCATAATTTAAAATGCACACATGAGATTGGACAGGATATAACTCTTCTTTTAATGTGCAAGGACCAGCCCATAAGAAATCTGAAATAAAACAGTTATTCACAAATGTGGATTCAAACACTGGTATTTTATACACAGTGTCAGTATTATTAATTTTGTCTTGCATTTCCCCAAATAATTCAAACTACTTTGTAGTCAAAACAGTCAGAAACATAAACTTGGTTCACTACTGCACAGCTACATAGGAATGAAATGCAAAGGGTATTTCATGGTGCGTAGCCTTGCCGAACATATTAGAGGAAGAGAAAAATACTTAATCCACTTTAAACTATTGGGAGAATTTCAGTTGGCAAACTGGTCATACTGGAATTTGACCATATGCCACCAACACCTCTATGAAATGCTCTAAAATGCAGTTTCTCAGGAATGAAACAGTTGACTACTGTATTGAGAGGTGGGAGAAGTGTAAAATAACACATAGACTAGAAAATAACACGAGGGGAAGACTGAAAGTAATAATGACCATACTACCGTATACTTTCAAGGTACTTCTTATCTGAGAATTTCAAATGAATTTTTACACATGTAGTGCTGTAATAGAGGCAAATATTATGCCAGTGTTACAGAGGAGTAAACTGAGGCATAGCAAATTTACACCACTTGCTTTAGGCAACACAGATGGTTAATGGGAATGCAGGGAATATAATTAGTAATTCTGAATTATACTGTGCTATTTTAATCACAAGACCTTTTTCTCTCTGAGGTACTTCTTATGCATATAGGACCAGATTTGGAAAGATTTATGTGAAAAGTTGCAGGCAGAAACCTTTAAGGACTTTCCAAAGTGCTGTGCAGATCCAGGAGGAGTCTGGGTCCTAAATCACTGTGAGCACCTGGGTCTGAGCCTTGCAAAGCTGAGCAGAACTGAAGAACCCCAGAACGTGTCTCCACACCAGCACATCACTGAAGTACTGGCTACTTTAAGAACACAAAATTCAGTTGATCCACTCTGGATTCACTCAACATCCATGAAACCTTCTCATGTGCTGAAAATGAGGAATTTTGCTGAGACACAAAACACAGTATAATATTCTATTTCTGGGATGTGTTTCCAGCTCTACCTATGCTGTGTGCATTACTCTAGATGATCGTTCTCGGCGGTGGTCTGAAAGTTCCTCTGTCGTCTAGAAACTGAAAAATGAGATCTACAGATCCCTCCAGAGGCATTGCTCTTCATGGAATACTAGATGAGTTGTCATAAAGCATTGGTGTGGAAAGTTGCCATCAGACTTGGCAGTTCTCACTCCAAAAACCAAGCTTTGAAGTTTTCCTCTGTATTGAGGGTTTATGATATAAATACAAAAGCAAAGATTAAGTTTTATAGGTAGTTTACCAGACTAAACATAGTTGTGAAAACTGTTAAAAAAGAAAGATTCCAAACATAGCAACAACCTCCACAGCAAAAAAAATGAAATTTGGGAACTGCTGTCTACCAGCTCCACCACATGGCAAAGCAGTAATTTACAGTTTGCTCGCTAGAAGGAGAATAATTTAAAACTAAAATCTGCCTCAATCTCTTCAGCAGGCATCTCTTCAGTGGAGGGGTCCCAGAGAACAAAACTGTGACAGAGGCACATGCAAAGTCAAAATGAGCTTTGTAAGACTCATGGCCTGCCAGAGAGGACACTCCTATTCAGATGAAAATCTGTCTCTCCCTGTAGGGTTGGAAACCACGTTTTCTTACATGTGTATAGGACAGTAGAGATTGATTTCTGCTTGGAGCTCCTGTACATGACCATAGTATGCTTAATTAAGCCAGAGAACCCCCTGGGTCCAGGGATAGAAAGGGAAGACCACAACAAAACTGTGGTGCTACAAGGTTACCCCCCTACTATGCCACGAGCTCACCAGCCCTTGGGCTTTTCATGTCCTGTCGTACTTGGGAAGGAGAAGAAGAGTACGAGACAGTGGGCAGACACCACAGCCCTGTCCTTGCTTGTTTCACTCTCCCTGGAGATAAACTTCACATCATGAAGGAAATGTCCTTCTGTGCTTCGAGGTACATGCAGCCCATATCCATTGCCTTCATGAGAGCAGAGGTTCTCAGTGGAGAAGGCAGATGGATGTGTCTTGTGAAAAAATAGTTAAAGCATTAAATCCCTTATTCAGGATACAAGTTATCTTGATTGACCCAAGTCAAACTACTGGACAAATGAGTGAGCTAGCCTTTTTCTTTTCCTTTCAGTTAAAAAATGAAAAAAACCTTTGCGCAATGACATAGCTACAGCTGTCCTGTTTGTAAAATTTAGTCTTAGCTGCTGTGTTCCTCAGTGTTTATACCTATGGAATGGTTATATTTGATTCATTTGGAAACACCACCTTGTGACAAGTCGCTAATTAGTACGTAAAGCATGCCATGCAATGGACTCAAAACATGGAGTGGTATAATCATCATAAGTAGAAACTAGAGCTGGCTCACCACCTCTTTAAAAGTTTTTCTTTGCAAATATCTCATGGCAGCAACAATAACTATCAAATTATTGGTCAGTAGCTGCAGGCTCCTAACTTGCTAATTACAGAAGTTTCTGCAGGGCTGCTTTTGATTTGAGCGTTCCCCTGGCACTATTCTAGCTCATGAAGCATGGGATTCTTTACTATTAAAAAAGCATTTTTAAATTGAAGCACAGTTATGTACTGGTATTTTGTGGCTTCATATTTTTCACAAGTACCTCAGCATTTTTAATATAATCTCAGAAAGTACACTCTAATTCATTTTTAAAATCCAGAACAAACTTTATTTATTCAGATCGTGACACAAGAAGTACCTCCAGCTATTTTCCAGCACTAGAAGATTTATGGGAGAATTCAGACCATGTATAGAGCTAGGATTTTAAGTAGCACGGGTTTACTAGAGAAGACAGGGAAGATTAGGATTTCTAGATTTATCTAACACAAGGTAGAAAATACCTGAATTCACACCTTAGTAAGAAAAATCTGTATGCTCGTGTACCTACATAAAAGCAGGGTGGGGTGTCTGGGAGACAGAACATGGGGTAAGTTAAAACACTATGGAGAAAACTGGGTTTTGATCATTACTCTCTTGACTTCTAGACTTTTTATTCAACAGTCATCTGCTTCCTCTGGGCAGTGATTTTTCATTGACTAATCATTCACAAGTTACCATGAAATAAACAGCTTCATAAACTTAACTAATATTTACTTTAAGATAGTGCAGGAGAGTTAGCCCCATGGGAGGTGAAGTAGGAAAGCACACACATCGTAGTTAAGGCGGGTGTGCTTCCACATGTGGAGATAAGGATTCAGTGGTACACCTGGTCAAAAAAAAGTTGATATTCTTTAAATTAATAATTCTAACTTGTCAATTTAAAGGCAAGCACAAAATCATTCTAGCTTCACTAAAAATTGTCTCTAGGGGATCCAAATCAAACCATGGGTCTTATTTTTTTCCAAAGTGTCATTTTATTCTAAGTTTTGTGCTTCATTTTGAGATTTTTGCTTTCAAATCAAATGGCTTCACTTTAATACTTCGTTCTGAGCTTCCCCATGGGCTTCCACATTGCTTTCTCTGTCCTTTGATATTCTGTCTGCCCACTTTTTCACAAAATAAACAAAATAATTACTGATTTCACAGTAAAATATACTCTCATAGTCTTTCTAATGAACAATTTATTTGTGTTGGTTCTTTTTAGTCCTATTCTGGGATGACATAAAATCTCATATAATATGGAGAGGAGTTAAAAAAAAGAAATTTTGTACTTTGGCATGGCTGTCCAGTTTTCAGAGTACAGTAATCAGTATGATGGATGTGGGAAGAGAAATAACAAGACTCTTTGCTTTATTTCTTTTCAGTCCATGGGTGGAAACCATGAAGCTTTTCAGTCTAATCATTCTTCACATCCATCCTTGATAAAATTCTCAGCAGTCAGCACAGATGTAAGAAGAAAAAAAAGACACCGCCTGTCTTGTTTTTCAACATTTGGAAAGTTTTAAGCAGTATTGCAGGTGGGAATATGGTCACAAATGTATTTTATTTTTCATAATTTCTCTCTGGATTTTAAAATGAAAAACGTAATGCAGATTCTGACATCTGAAAATATTTTGGAGCCCTTGAAAACCCAAAAAGTGAGACAAAACAGAACATGCAAAATATATTTTATTTTTGCAGATAAGATTTGTCTGAAATCGGGATTTCATTTTTGATTAACTGTTTACAGGTGATTGCATCTGCAGTGCTGGAATGCCGTGGTGTGCTGCAATATATTGAAGAGCAGACTCAGAATATTCATAGTCTGAGCATCAAAAAAAAAAAAATAGAGAACTGAAATGAAAAGGGAAAACACCTACCAGTCTGGGGACAAGACAGGTCCACATTTGTATTTGTCATGTAACCTGTCTAATTCTAAGTCAAAGGGACTCATCATTCTGATTGTCACCCAGGGCAAAAATGTGAAGTGCTCTTTTGAATAAAAAATGTTCCTGTGGCTTTTTCAGAGGTTCGTTAGGTACAAGCTGAGCTGCTGCAAGGAAAGAGAAAATTGCATTTTTAAGGACAAAAGCTACAATGCAGAAGTTTACCTTTCTGGATTTATATATAAACACAAACAATAAGCACTACACTATAAAAGCAGCATCTTATAGTAAGCTTCCTGAGGTATGTAACTTGCCCATTGCCGCTTTTTTTCCCTTGAAATGCTTTTAGTCCTTCTCCCGCCGGGAAGTGACAGGCTGGCATTTGGAAGAGGCCTTTTTATCAAAGGAGCCTGCTGTTACCGCCAAACCTGATGCTGCTGTTGTCGGTTACAAAGGAGGCTGGATACTCTCACAGCTAATTGCCGCAATCTGTCATCTCTGAGATTTAGGGATTGGGGTTTTTTTTTCAAGTGGATCTTGGTGTTCCCAAAAGGCCAGCTGTGGGGCTGGCAGCCACCTCCTGTGGGTCGTGTCGGGAGGACAGAGCCTGCCAGCGGCGGGCTGGGACCGCCGCAGGCACGTTTGGTGGGGCTGGGGTTTTCTGTGCCTTGGAGAGACAGTTGCCAAAAAAAAAAATAAAAGCAGCTCAGTTTTGACCATGACAAAGCCTCTGCTGAAGCTAACGTCAGCGAGAGAAAGGAGCTGAGGTAAGGGTCTGCAAAGGGTCTGGAGCAAGGGGCACAGTCCTAGGAGGAGAGGTAGTTTGGCCAGTCACTCACTGTAGCAGGAGAGAGGGAATTGCACAGAAAGATTACGGCATGGGTCAATCAGGGAGTAGAAGTGGTTGGGGACTTTCCTGTGGTGTCCTTGATGGTACTTTCTCAGGACTGAATGGTTACACGGGACAGCAGGGAGAGGTTGCCAGGTTGGGCGATGCCCAACGGGTAGGGCTTTCTCCTAGCGTTTGGGACACCCAACACCACAGCCTTCAGCTGGCTGAATCAGATCAAAGTCTCTCACCTGGATCTCCCGCTGACCAAATAAATGGTCATGCTGGGTGTGTTTTTCCTTGTATATGTAATTAAATATTCCTTGGTGTAAGAAGATGGTATTTGCTTCATACAATGCAGAAAACTGTACCACAGCTAAGGTTTCTGTATTAGCTAGTGGAGAGGAATAAACAGACAATTCATCAGATCTACTTTTGAGTGTAGAGGAAATTAATATGTAGCGGCAATAGCATTAAGGGAAGTGGAGGCTCTTGGTTCTGTGAGCCGAACGTGGGAAGCAGCTATTGGGAAAGACAACCTGTCAAAAGAGGCTGGATGTATCAGGGAGAGCTCTGTGTAATGCTTATGTGGATGTTAGTCCATGAACTGAATGTCAGTCCTTATTTGCTGAGGAAATTTAAGTCCTCTCCAGGTGCCAAGCTGCCAGCCAGCCATAACAATACTTTATCCCCAGTTTTGGTTCTGCTCCAAACTAGCAGGTTTCTGACACGTAATATATATTGACAAGCAGAACTTCCTGAACAGCATCTGAGTAGCCACACTTCATTAGTATGCTAAGCATGGACACAGAGAACTCTGCAGAAATGTGATTGGATGGGAGGAAATTCAGAATAAATACATCAGTAATTAATAAAACGAGAAATGCAGAGAGTGGGTCTGCTGGCCTTTGCAATATAGAGAGAACACAGATGTTTTGCTGGACTGACTTCCAAAACCCCTAGCTAAAACTGGGAAAAGGTGAGTGGAAGAGAGGTGGCTTTTAGCTACATAAGGTATGAAAACATTCTGATATCACATACAGAAAAAGGAACAATTTCTGTGTGCCCAACTGTGGTTTTAATATAAGCTCAACGGATCACTCTTATCAATGAAGTGGTGAAAACTGACTGCAGCTACATACTAGCCGCATTCTCAAGCAGCATCAATCTCTGTATCTGAACATCTCACATGACTTCAAAGGAAAACATAAACCCTTCCTCCCTTTGCATCATTTATAGGGATTTGCTTTGGGTTTTATTTTTTCAACTAAAGGCAATTATGCTGGAAGGTCCACATCAAAGAAAATGCCAACCTTAGGCCTTTTTGCACTATCCAGGACGGGGAGTGCAATGGATATTCATCTATTTCGGGTATCCCATCACATGCACTGGCCAGAGTATGTTTCACAGTATTAATGGTGGTGGGGTTAAAGTCTGGCTTTTCTTAGAAAAGCTGGATATCATCATAACCAGCTGTTCTGATTTGCTGACTATTTATTAACATCTTTAGTAATTATGCGTGGCAGATTTCATGAGAACACAATCATACAGCTTGTGTAAATTAATGCCCTCAATAAAACCTGCCTAGGCTTATGCACTTAGCTCCTTCGTTAAAGTGTGTTTCTCCCGTTAAAATACTTAGCTATTGCAGGCATATGCCCCCTCTCAGGCACAGGCTGTGCATGTTTTCTCTGCTCGTTCTGCATGAGAAACTCTCATTGACCCAAATAAGGGCTCGGTGCACTGGCCATATGCTAAGAATATGGAAATTGCTTTGAGAATATGTTGATTTTCCATGCCTGCATCGTAACCGCAGTGTGGTTGTCACTGCTGGATGGTCTCTTGCAAATGGATAAAACTGCATCACCGGAGTCAGTGGAAGTTTTGTCTCGGAATAAAATGAGAGGATGCTTTCATACCCATTGCCCCTTGGGCTGCTCTCAGCTGCCTTTGATTCCTCCGACCAAGGGTGTTGTGCCCAGTCCTGTGGTCTCTGCTGAAATCAGATGTCCCCAGTGGAGGGTCCTTCCCATCTATCCCAAAGCATCCCAAAATAATGCCAAGTCATTTCTCTTGTCCCCAATCTCATCATGTTTCCTAGTGAGTACATTAAGATTTGGGGTGAAACCTTTCTTGAATGCCTCATGGGGTGCAGACGAGGCAACACACTTCAGTGCATAACAATGCTGGATTTATCTCACCTTGCTTTCACTGTCTGAAAGTTAAATGCCTTGTGTGAGTCAGCTCTGTAAGTCTCTCTGTATTAAGCGAGAAGAAATAAGCACCACCTCAGGGTTATTCATCCCATCTTTAGCTAAGAATAACAGAATGTAGCAAAGAAATTTTCATCTGGATGTACAATTATTCAGTTCAGAAATTACTTCAGATCCTGCCTTAGAAAAGGCCATAGCAAAGCAGAGTTTGGGTAGCTGGATAATAACTCTCAATTCAAGACCCTGAAAGATGTTTTTATTCAGTGACACGCAGCAATAGGAGGAGAGGACAGCTCTGTTGTGGACAAAAAACTAGGCAACATACTGAGGATTAAAGGTTTGAGCTGGTAGGTTTTTTCCTTAAAAAAAATAAAATTAAGTTCTTAAAATCAGGCACAAGTCGTTAGTGCCAGCATATGTGAAGATGTTTTTGCCTCTTGTCTCATTTGTTTTTTTAAAGGTGCCCTAATTTTGTCTAGTCCTGTGGTCAGCTGACCCTCTTGCTGTGTCAGGGCTAAAATTTTTTCACACTTTTTCTTGCAAACACTATTTTAATTTTGTGCCCTCTTCCTGAAACTGCCATAAAAACATTAGCAGGAAGCTGTTATTTTAAAACAAATGCTCACCAATTCCTTAAACTTTGCAAAACCCAAGAACCCAGTAACTCTATTCAGACTAATAGTGATGTGACATCGTTTAAAGAAATGTAGGTTCACTACAGATCTTATTCCGTTTCACATAACCCACTGCCCAAATTTCAGTCTGAATGGACATATTAATCTTGCTTTAAAATCCATTGTTATAGCAGGGAGGTACTGTCTTCGTATGGAGTGTTGAATAACGTCACTGCTTCTTCTCAAACAATACTCATGTTCTATCTCAGAGAGAGTTGCCTTACTTTAAAATAATTCCTTTAGAAACAGTTTGCTCTGAGCTCAGGGCAGCTCTAAGCTATACATTCAGCAACATACTCCGTTTATCCACTGTTGTGACATGCTGCTGTTTCTACCTCTATAAGCCTACACCCATGCGTACACAAATATATGCACACTTAGGCACACACTTTTACAAAACATGTTCATAAATCTCAGTGCCAGAACATCAGCCCTGGTGAGCTGTTTTGTTTTTCCATAGATGCACCTCAGCATAGTTGCAGCAAGTCAGAGCTCCCCAAAAGACGTGCTGCTGTAGACTCTTATCTCTGGCAGTACACAGCTGTGTGGGCCATATGGGTAAGAAGGGAGCTCATGCTTCAGAGTCCCCCATTCCCATTCTTTTTTGACGCATCTGTTGACCAGAGCACCGCCTGGTGCTCCTCTGGCAGGGGAGCCCAGTGGGATGGGGATTCTGTTCACCAGGACATGGGCAAAGCCACCGTCCCATTTCACATCAGACAATGCCAAATTCCTTATGCTGCTATATTATTTCATTTTCGTGTTTTTGACTGACCACAGATTCTGGTTGTCATATACCTCCGAGCAAAATGAGTGAAGGGTGAACAGAGAACACAGAAGCACACGTGTTTGCGCTCCCTTTGTACTGATGCAAATGATGATGAAAAGTGAAAGGCAAGGGTAAATTACGTACCTTGGGGCAGGTTGTGAGACTTTACATGCAACATTGATTAATTACTGGCATAAACAGCCTGATTAATTTAGTAAGATTATAATCAGGTCTCAAGCCTTTTGTTTGCACAGCAGTAAATCAAAGGAAAGTGAAAAGGCAGAAATTAGATGCGTATGCTTCTGTATGTCTGTATATACACATACAAAGACACATGCCCAAAACATAGGTACAAGGGAGGAATTAAGTATCAGCAAGGAAAGCCTGATGGTTTTCCTTATGTTACCAAATGTGTGGACAAACCTGTGATTTATTTTCCATATTTTGGATGCAACCAGTCAATGTGTGCTGTGCAGCTGTGACATAAAACTTCTTTCAAAGAGGGCTAACGCTAAAGAAAGATATTGCAAATATGTGACCTGTGTTCTGGTTTTGTAAAATATTTTTCTAATTTCATCGCTCTGGGATAGAGCTTTATAACTTAAGCCAGAATTGTTGAAAAATGTTGCTGCTTTGCTACTGCAGGCAAAATCTGTACAGAATAGGATTTATAATATATACAAACTCTCAGACAGTTCCTTTAAACTTACGGAAACTCCTATAATAGAGTTTTACTGAAGTCCAAAATAAGTCCTGGCCAAAGTTTTTGCTGAATCTGTTGAATTCTAAAGCAGGCCTGGGTCTCAGCATGATTTTCCTACTGTCTCCTGAACAAAAACCACCTTATATTCCACCCAGGAGCATAACCCATAAAACACGCACAATAAGATATATAGAAATCCATCTCTCCCAGACTAATGAATTTAATCAAGATCAACAGTTGTGTGAGATCAGTTTTGGCAGAAACTTGTGCAGGTGCAGATTTCTATTGTTGTTCAGTCAAACCATCGAACAGGAGCTCTCTTGTGCTTGAATAACCTCTACCTTCCTTTCCGACGTTTTAATGAGTGAGTGGCGTATGTTTTAGACACAATATCATGCATGATACAAAGCACACACACCATGACAGACACTATAGGATTCACGGGGTGGATTTTTCCTGAAACTTTTTGAAAGACAATATACGGGCTCCTGTCCCACAACTGTCTTAGCTGTAGCTCTTGAATAACAAGGATGTTGTCTGAGGAAAGAGGGTGTGAAGCCAGGAGAAAAGCCACGGAAACGGGTATTTGTCTGACAACAATCTTCTTCCCCCATACACGGGTGTATCTGTGTCATACTGCATCCAGCATTGTTTGCACCAGCCAAGGGAGACATCGGCAGCAAGATATCTCCCATTTTCCTCCTTCCGCTGCCCTCCAGCCCTGTCGCTATTTGCTATTGGCATTTTCTTGCCACTGCTATGGTATATCTGAGCCCATTTTCCAGGTGCAACAGCGGGATGCAAGGTTTTGGCAAAAGTGCCCCCATTTGTCCCCCTCTGCATCTTGCCCTTGCTGGGGCCTTTCTGCACCCAAAAGTCCTAAGGGTTTAGGTGAGCTTCCCCAAAGGAAAAGTCCTGTATTTCCTGCTTAATGTTGACATCAAAAAGTGCGACACAACTGTTTTCTTCCTGGCAACTTCCTTCTCCACTACTGTGGCTCCATGAATGTAAGGGCAAAGCACCCATCAGCTGAGAACACCCTGACCTGGGGGGAAGCCCAGGGCTGGTGCTGGCAGGCAGACGTACCCTGTTCACAGCTGGGGACAGATCCAGAACCCACCAAGGCGAGTGGAAAGATGGTCATTGACTCCGGTGAGGTCTGGATCAGATCGCTGTGGAAAAATATGCCTGCTGTGAACTGCGTACAGGGAAATTCCATTTTTAGAGGAGGCAAATGAAATGCTCAAATTGCTTCAATCCACGAACAAATTGCATTTCTACTTATAATGAATTTTGTCTTATAGGCCCCAGTCCAGTCAGGCACTTAAGCACCTGCGTATCTTTTAGCTGATGAATAAATCTCTCAGAGACAGTGCGACCAGGTTGCTGAATCTGGGCAGAAATGCAAGTTTCTTCAGTGAAAAATAAGCAGGTTTTATTTATTTTACTCAGAGATACATGATATGTGTAATTTTGCAGTAGCATGTGATTAAAAAAATCCTGACATTTTCAATCATACATTTACTGCCTGCATGTTTAGGAAATTAGCTAGCTTAGTTTTTTATATGTAACTGTATAACTTTGTTCTTTACTAGAAATGGCACGATTTCATCTTTTTTTAGCTAATATTCTCCATTCGTTTGCATGTGTCACACAGTTTTGCAAAAAATGTTGTTTAGACGTGACATTTTATAGCATGTCTTGCTTAATAAAAACATGAGAGAAAATTAAAGCGCAATTTTATTTTCAGCTGCTCACAGATGGCATCTTACGTTGCCAAAATCACCTAATGCAGTTTTCATCTGACTTGCAACATTTTTACTTTATTTCTTGTGTTCTAAATTCCGTGTAATGACCATTTCAGTGCCATCTGATAGCTGAAGTTTCAGATTTGGAGATGTACCCTTTTCGTTTATTTTTGTCCATCAATTGCAAAAGTAAACTTCAAAACCATTGCTTTGGTTAGTCCAAGTATTTGAACTTCCCCGTGGTTGCTGCTATATAAAAACATAGATATATATTTAAATACGTGCTGCACTTTCCCTGCCCCAGACAGACATCTGGCCAGTTCCCATCTGCTGACTGTGACCTGAAGCATTTTTCTCTCTCATTAGTTTGGGCTTTTGCTGAGGTTCAGTAGCTCACACATGCTGATCCATCAGTTGCTTTTATTGGCAAACAGGTCCATCATTAACAATCAGAAACTGTAGCATCTGCTAATTTAAGTGGGAACCACATCCTGTTGTACATTAGGTGTTTAGCAGTGTGGGCATTTATCAAAACAATGATTAAGTGAAATACACATGTGTGGAATATTAAGGATATTTCAGGCTATAAATAACACATTTCATTTCTCTTCATCTTTAAACTAACATATGCATTTTACCATAGGGAAAAATTTGTCTAAATCTTTCTGGATAGTTTAACACTGGAAACCTTGGTCAACACAATGCTTGTCTGTTAAAATCGTTTGCATGCCTTTTTGTGCCGGGTGGGCTGCCCCTACCAGCAAACACAAAAGATTATGAAGGGTTCGAAGACTGCAGAACTGTTGCAGCGTATTTCTGTGGCACGCAGCCCATGCGGGCTTTTGCTCCCAGAAGGTCAGAATTGAAAAGTAATGAATTAACTTAATTCAGAAACGCATGTTCAGTATTTTAATGGCATCAGCAGCAGCACAAATTGCCCCAGACTTAACAAGTACCCCTAGTGGAACGCAAACATTTTTTAAAATGAGCATGTATTTACCGATCATCATGTGCTACCATTATCTGCTCTTAGATATTAACATCACACTGCCAGATTCGGCTTTGTTAGACGACATGGGCATTTAATCGCAAATTGGTTTGTGGCATGTTACTTAAAACGTACACCCAAAACTCGGGGTTCAAGGCTGGTGGTTTTTGTCAATCAGATGGTTTACTTACTTAATCCTAGAACACCTGGCATTCAAAGAAAACAGAAAGTATCAATGAGTCCTGCAAAAATTCAAGCTTTGAAATAAAACTTCTCCTGAGCCATAAGAGCATGAGAAGCCGCGGGAGGTAGTGGAGATGCAGAGGCTGACAGTGTCCCACCACTTTACACCGCAGCCACCTGGGAGGAAGGACAGCTCTCCCTACTCCCAGGGAAGTGGCTCTGGGTACCTGCATCCCTTTTAGAAGCTCATGTCTCAGGGTGTGGTGGATGTGTACTGCATGCCAACTTCATCGAAACCTGTCTGCATTACCAGGAAAGAAGGAAAGAAGTTTAATCACAAAGAACTTAAGACTAAGCAGAGGCTGGATGAAAAGCTCGTTGAAGTCAATGGGAAGACTCCTGCTGGCTTCACTGAGGGCTGGATTGGGTCCCAACTTCAGACCTCTGAAAAAAATGCAAAATTTGTTTAGTTTTGTGCTTTTGAACATTGCTGTATTTTCTAAACAGAGGCCACAAACAGTTATGCGTCTGTTTCTGTGATCCTCTCCTCTTATGAAGTCATTCCAGCTCTTCTATCAGTAAACTTGTTGTAATATATTTCATGCTTAGTCTTCAAAGAAATGTTAACATTCACAGATAAAAGACTCTGTACGCAGTCCATGCCACAACTGTCACCAGAAACCCAGAAATGATGACATGAGCGGATGATAAATATCCTTACACAAAAAAACTCTTTTTAATGGGAGCCATAAGCAAACCTTTGTTGCTCTCCCTATCTGCGAACCAAGGCACGTGTTCTCCAACGGCGATGCCTTTGGGCTGGCTGAGTGGCCTCTGGAGCTCGCTGACGCCGGGCAACAGAGCAAAGCCCCTGCCCACAGTGTGATCCTGCCGTGGGGAGCGGGCGAGTGGAGCCGGTCATTGATTCCTCGCTGAAAGCGCCCCATCCCCCACATCAGAAAGGCACCAGGAGCCTTCACACAGGTCTGCGCTGTATAATGGGCAGATTTTCGGCGAAGGCTCAGAAGACAAATGAAGCTTTTATCTGCTTTCCAGCCCTCTGCAATAGGAGTTTACATTAAAGCCACTTAGCCGTCTAGAGTGCAGCCCTGTGGATTACCTGTTTGTGTGAATCGAGTACATTACCTGATCACATGAGCGCCGCGGATAAGTTTTCTATAACTAGCTTTTCTTTGAAGGGATCTTCAGCTACTTCGGGACTCTCACAAAGAAGTGCCCCAAATGAGGCAGGATTAAGAATAAGAAATACTTCACTTTGGCTTGTGTTTCTCCGGCTTCATTTATTTAGCTTTACTTACTTACTCGGTCACTTATTTGTGTGTCATAACAGCGGGATGAGAAATAAACCTTCCAAAGTATGCAGCTCGTATAACCTTTACAGCTCCATGGGTTAAATATTATATAAAGAAGGGAGTGAGAGTCATAAAAGGAAATCTCTCTTTCTGAGCTGCAATTCAAAAGACTGTTGGTAATTTTATAAGAGTTCTCAATTTAAATTGCTAGAGTTAAAAATATTATTTTACCACACCTTTGGGGTTTTTTTTGCAAGCAACATTAAAAATAATTAGTTTTGCAGAACATTTTAAAATTAAAATAACGACAAGGGATGTGTAAGCCATTTAAAAACACTTTGAATGATACACCCTTTTTCAGGAAATTGCACACGGAGGAGAGGAATCAGGGAAGGCTGAACACTGGAGTCTGTGTTTCGGGGGCCTGGTCAGCTCTGTCCCTGCAGGCTTTGAGCTCTCCCCACATATGGTGCTGTCTTGGGGTGCCCTCAGAAACTGCTCTGCCACCACTCGCTGCTCCACCCCAGCTGGGGACTTTGTCCCTTTTTTGCTGCTGGAGGATGCACCTATATATTCTGTCACCATGATGAGTGGGGAGAGGTCCTGGGGGCTGAAGGCACAAGGTCTTTCACCACCACCACCACCTCCACCCCAGGCGCTGAAGACTGGCCACCGATATTGTTAACTACACTCTCACTGGTGATGTCCAGCAGCCCATCCTTCTGGACTGGTAGCCATGCCACAGTGTGTTGCAGCCCACTGTTTTTACTTTGAAAATAACACTTTTCTTTTCTTACCCAACTGCCCCAGAGCACTTACGGGCACTCAGCAGCCTCTGGTTGCCAGTGAGTCCATTTTCCTTTTGCCAGGAGCTGCAAGGGGAGACAATTGCTCTCAGTCCCCTGAGAAGATGTTTTCTTTGACAAGAGGTGGTGTGATGGTAAGGAGTGGAATTGCTCTGCCCAAAGCCCCTGAGACCAGTGAAGGAATTACTAGGGTCAAGCTGCCTTTATCACCAACAAAAGCAACGGAAAACAAAAGGAGATATGTCCCAAACCTTCAGAGGGTATGAGCTAGAGAGTTTGAAGGGAGTATTTTTTGAAGAGGAAGGAGTTCATTTTTGTGAGCAGCAGGTTTGCTTTCTTTAGTGATAAATTTAAGGTTACTTTAGAATGTTCCTTTAACTCTGAAAACTGCCATCTGAAAAGTGACTCCAGCACTGTGCCCACTGCCTTGTCCACCCTGAGTGGATGCTTTGTGTAGAAGAGCCTGTCTTTCTTGGAAAGAAATTACAGTTTTTTCTTCCTTGTCGTGTTGTTCTAATAAATTAGAAGACCATTTTGACTGCAAGTCAGTACTCCTGTATGGAAAATAACATAACTTATCACTCATCACTGGTAATAGTACACTGCCTGAAGACATTCCTTTGTCAAGCCTGTTGGTGATCAGTTTATGCCCTGCAGGATTATACTTATGGCTTGAGATAATACAACTTCAGATGATATTTTTATTCATAAAAGTACAATCTACCTTTGAAAGAATCTGAACTACTCGCTCGAGTTACATCTTGTGACAATGAGACACCTTCTTTTCAGGGCTAAGGAAAGCCAAACTCCAGATTACACAGGATGGACTGGCTGTGACAGGGAGCCGGGCAGAAGGACAGATGGAGAGAAGGAAGACTGAGGAAGTGTGTTACACACCCCTTACTTGCTCTCTGCAGCATAAAATGACACACAACTTCAATACAGTGCTACCTCCCCATTCTTCTGTAGGTTTTTGTACTTACTGTGATTAAAATAAAAAAGCCTCAGTCCTATTTTCTGCACTTCTTTCTTTCTTGTTCTCAGATAAATTTTAAAAACAAACCCAAACCATACAACTAATTTTTCCTTACATTTCCTATAAATGCTGCTTCTTCAAGGTTTGGGTTTTTTTCTCCTGATAATTATGTCTAGTGATTTGATAGTATCTCATCAACTTAAGCAAATAACTAAATAAATAAGAAATCTTTTCCTAGGAGAGTTTGTGGTTGCATTGTGTAATTAAATAGAAAACATTTGGCAGGTTCGGCTAAACAACAACTGTGCTTCCAAATGCTGATGGTGTAAATCAAACTGAAGGAAAACACGTCATGTTTGTCCATTTCATGAGGACAATGAGGGTCTTATGGTGTTATTTTATGCTTGGATTTGGCCTTAATTCTCTTAATTTTGTACAAAGAGGATGACCAAATCTGAAAGGATCTGAAAAGACTACAGCCTTGCCAATTAAATCTGTAGAAAAGCTGAGCTGGGGACTTCAGTTTAACCACACAGTTGGCACCGTGCTTGTACTTCAATATTTCAGTTGCCTTTGGCAATGAGATGAGAATCAAATGTATCTCTGAACTAAACAGCCAGCATCTTATTCACGGAAACGTAACTACAGTTGTGTAAAATCTTTATCGCGCACGAAAGCAAAAAGGGACTTTGCAGAGCCACGTGTCCAGAGCTCTTTGTGAGTCACTTCTGATTTGCACTCAGACGCACATGTGCTAGGTACTCGAGTTTGCAAAAGTAGATGCTGACTTTGGGCCCCATTTTGTGAAGATCAGGCCGTTAGTATCAAGTTAGTATAGAAAGAGTGAAAATCTACAGACAAAACGAAGATTAGAGCTTGCAATGCACCACTTCTCCCCACAGAAAGAGTCTGCCAGAAAGCACAGTAAATTTAGTCACAGTACAATGCCTATTACTCTCAGCGCATGATTAAAGCTGCTCTCTCTTGGACCACACACACGTGTAGTCTGTCCCCCTCTTGGGAGAAATGTCTCCTTCTGCCCACGGCCCAGATGAATTATAGTCACAACCACTTTGAAGATTTACAGAACACATAAAGGGGCAACCTGAAACAATAATGGTATTTCCCTGAAATGCATCTCTTCTCAATGAAGGCATTTTCTCAGGAATATGCAAGATGTGATTCCAGTTTTCTGAGACAACGCTCATTATTACAACGCCATTTCAGAAAGGACTTGAATTTCTCATTGCTCCAAATCCCATGACTTTATAGCCTGGTGCAAAAATCCCGGGGAAAATGTGCGGGAAGCTGCAGGGTGACAGTCCGTCAGTGACATTTTCTGGCATCGTGAATTTGGCTCTGTGACATGGCAGAAATCGTCCACAGTGTCCCCACCTTGGGGGGTGCATGCTGCCTGTCCTCTCTCCCTTGCCTGAATAACTATGTCCGTCAGGGAATTTGTTCTGTGCACAATCTCTTTTCCCTGGGGAGCTAACAGCAGGTTTTTAAACATGGTGCTTTAGATCCATGCTTCTACATGGAAAAATATGTTCGCAGAAAGTAGTGTGTCCCTACCAGCTGGTTCTTGAGGTACTTGAATATTGAGCTAGCTCACCCATCTAGGGACCTGGGCTCGCCCCACATCCCACTTTAACCTAGGCTGGAATTTGTCCTCTTTGCAGTGAGGAAGGAAACTACCATGTCAGTGTTGACGATAGTCAGTTTGTATTTTTCTTCAGAAGCTGCAATCACCTGGGAAGAACTGTAGCACAAAATGGCAGTGGGAAAGGCCCTGCCAGCAGACCTGGGCAGGGTCATGGGTCAGTGGAGATGCCTTGCTGTGTCAAAACTGCATCCCTTTCCCCCAGCTCAGTCTGGGGTAGGCAATGGTTTGGCTATGGCTTGCTTTGGGAATCTGTAAGAGGCAGCCCTGTAAAAGCTGAATCATCTCCACCAGGTTGCACAGGTTAAGACAAAGCTGGGCAACCTTTCTGAAAGCTCTTCCTACTGATGTTGTTTATGACATACAATGTTGCAGACTAAAGGGATTTAATAAGTTTAAATAAAGTTGGTTTTAGTCAGCGAATTTTCTAATTTTATTTGAGGTGTTTCCTCAGACTTTGCGAACAGATCAAAATCCACCAATTGTAATTTATTTCTAATGAAAAAAACTGAGACAGAAAGCATTTTGAGAGAAGTATTTTCTTTCCATGGAAAATGTCAATACTTATTCAGACCCACAAAGGAAAAGGCCTAAACCTGAAAAGATTCTGGGTTTTGGTCAAAAAATACAATATTCTGGTTTGGAGATGATGCCACAGTGCCTCATGGGAGATGTGGTTCAGTTGCCTCATATCTCCACCCAGTTTAAGGGACAGGCTCCTGGCCACAGGACCTCTTTCACGGTGCAGCATGGGTGACTACTGCTAAGTTCTTTTCCCTATTTTTCAGGACACCCTGCTCACAGCAGATGATGGACGCATGTGGCATTACAGACACAATTCTCTCAAGGTCCCATGGCAGTGTTTTTGATTCACTGTTTGGCCTATTCACTGGAAAGTGTTCAGGTTTTAGTTTTTTCAGGTTTTGATTTTTCCCAAGAATGCAAAACTAGTCCTGGGGGAAATAAAAACAATCTCTAATTGGTCCTAGTTAAAAGTCTGACAGGTGGACTTCCCCCTGTTTTCTATGTATTCATCCTTTATATGTAATTCTTCCTGAATTTTGACATGTGTTTTGACAACTAATTGAAGTCAGGCGCTCGAGCATTTCCCAGGCATCCCAGGGGAGCAGGTGATGTGCATCAAACCCTTTTGGTCCCATTCCTGTGGGCCCTGTTTGGAGTACCCGAATGCCATCCACAGCTGCCCGGGGGGGCATAGGGTGTTGTGCTGAGGACTGAACCAGGAAAACACTGTGGTAATGACAAAAGCATGCCCACTCCAATCCTGCATCAGGGTTGAGCTTAGTTCTCTGTAGAAATATTTTGACAGATCAAACACCGTATTTAAAGTAAACCAATTTTAATACAGAGACTGATGTAATGAATGAGTCATAAAAAAAAAAAACCATAATCTTTATGTTACATGTTGTCATTATTAAAAGTAAAATGTAAATAATGTTAAAATATCATGGTTTATTGCGGCAAATTCACTCATTTTCAGAAGAACTTGAAAAATAGAATTTGAGGATTTCTCCAAGATTTTTTTCCAATTCTCATCCATTTAAGTTTGTACTTCTAGTATTTTGATCACAATTAGTTTCAGTCTAAATAACCAGTCCAATAATCAGACTGCATAGTTGGTGGAATTATATTGCCTGAGTTTTTAGAAGACGTTAGTGAGTTTGTAGACCTTAGTGTAGACAAAATCTCTTCATGTGGGGTGCATAGGAAACAATACTGGAATTATCAATGTTTTCTCAGCATTACTGCAGCAGCAGCACACATCGCTGGGGTTATGTGGCCACCATGTGGTAACACAGAGGAAAGTTAAACTGAATTTTTACTTCATCTAATTTTTCTGCGAATGACTTGCAGAAGTGCATACATTCATTTTCTCAAGGACATTCCTTGAATAATTTCCTCTTCATTTACAGAATTAAGTCAGTAAAAAATGATATCATTTACATTGCAGCACCTGAATCGCAGTACAGGAACGATCCTTGCAATGGGATTTCATCTGTCTGCCTGGAAGGCAAGCTTTTTTAGGGAAAAAATTAATTTCTGTGTAATTTCCAAAACCACTGATGTGTAAACAGACAAACCCAGTACCTCAATTCATAGACAGAAAATGATGACATTGAAAAGATATGGAAAACATAACGTTTGAATTTGAATCACCGAATAGTTCAATGGAGAGCTGTTTGGTATCTCTCAGGGATAAGAGACGGGCCCTGAAGAGGCAATTCCTTCAGCCCCAGAAACAACTTCTTCATTCATCTTCAAAAGTCCAGTCTCTAAATTCCTTTCAAGGAACACAAATAACGATGTAAAGGATATACATGGTGATTAGTTTTTCACACAAATGGTAACTAATATTCATTTCTGGTCACATAGCCACCTTTACTGTTCGGCAACTAGAAATCTGAGAAAGAAAGTAAGTGAGCATCCTGTGAGGATCCAGGAGTTGGAAGGTGAAGGTAGACAGGTTGGTCCTGTAGTGACTGCGCATGACGTAGTTCTCCAAACCATCAGTACCACAAAACATATAGGTAATAAAATTGGCCTGGCCACAACCAGGAAGGAATTTCTCTAGGTGTCCAGTTAGAAATAACACCACAAAGTCAAATAGAAGTTTGGAACAATTTTCTTGCTACTCAAATGTTTCCAGCACTTCTCCAACGTTATAGCATTAGCCTTTGTGCTTTAGCAATCATTTAAAAAAAAATCATATAAAAATTTAACCCAGAGATGAATTATTCCAGCTATATCTAGAAATCAGATGCACTCGGTGGCACCAGCAAACTTCCCCTGGGCTATCAGTGGAACTGATAGCCGGAACCAGGGGATAACATTTCCACTTTGTGTTGGCTGCTTGTTTTCCTGCTTGATTCCAACACAGTGAAGAAGAAATGCCCAAATTTCCACCATCCCGAGTCTCCTGTGTTCAGGGACACAGGTCCTTGAAACAGAGTTAATGAAAGGCCAAGGGAGAAATGTTTGTATGAGCTCCCTGTTAAATATTGGCAGATAGCACTACGAGACACATTTGCTTCATGTTAATGCTCAGCCAAGATTAACTTGTACAGCAAATATTGACCCAAACAATGGCATTCTGGCAAAGGAATCATCAGTTACAGTTTTGTGATATGTTCCCCTCCTAAACACTTCCCATATAATTTTCATGCCATGCTGCCAGCATACATTTTGAGGTAGAATAATGTAAGACCTTTTTTTCCCCTGCAGATAATTTTGCTGTATCCAGTTACTTACTCTGCACGGACTGCATAGGTTGCCTTGGGTGACTAAAACTTCCAAATTAAGGGGTTTAGGATACTAGGTCCAGAAAGGGCTGCTCCCAGGCAAATTCTTATTTTTGCCTCAGAAGTCCTTTCTGAGTGTAAACAAGTCAAATAACCCTCATCCGATGAAGATGATAGGAATGTACTTAATGCTTTTTCCATTCAGTAAAATACATAAAAATATTTGAAGAACTGAATGTGCTTAAACATGTGTTTATGTGTTTTGCTGACTCAGGCCCTTTGTACCTAAATTTCAAGTCTGTCAAAGGGGATAATAATACTTATTATAATAATGCTTATTCTCCTTTTCTCTACTTAGTATTTAATCCCTTTGGCACAGGAAAGATCTTTCTTTGTATTTTGGAGTTGAACAGTAATGAGGCGTCGAGCTATCTCATTCACTGCCTGTAGGCACTAATGCTATGAAGTACTCTAAAATAAATTCCACATACATCTATATCTGATTTAACATTTATTTGTATGTTTATCCCATCTGTTTATCTCTGTGGGATATTTCCTACTGATAAAGCCTATGTTGTGCTTTTTAATCAAACCTTGAGAGATGTGCTTGCCAATGAATGAATCAAAGTAAATGAAGTTTACATCACCTTTGACTAACGCCTTTCCGCATTTTGTTGAAAATTATGAAAAGTGCTAAAACAATAGCAGTAAGGCCTTTTTATGACTAGGTGATATGTTGCCCGTTAAGCCTTCCCTTAGGCTTAGAGTTGTTGCTCGTTCTGCATTCATTTGTCTAACAGTAGAACAGAAAATATAGCTACAAACACAGGAGTTTTTATGTCTCAGTCTCTGATTTTGTACTAAGCAGCTTCGAAATGCAGTGGTATGACCAGGTCTTTGATGTCCTACCTCAGAAAGAATGCCTTTTGAAAATTCTGTCATGTATAGGCCTAAANTCTCCCCTCCCCTGAGTGCCAGTGCTGGGCTAACCACAAACTCTGTTCCCCTCTGAAACTGTTTTGGAGCTCCCATTATCATCTGCGGTTCAGCAGATTTAATAGTTCTACAGAGTATACGATTTCTGGCAGCTTGCATTCCTGTTTTTATCATCCTTGCATTGAAACACACTTCACATGACCACTGATTCTGTTTTGCTTGGTGACTCAGCTGGTGCTCTGCTCCCACCAGAGAGCACTATCGCACTACTTGCTATCTCCTTGTTCTCAGCTTTGAAGATTAAGTTTAAAATGTGAAATATTCTTCACCTTGGCTTGTAAAACGTGCTATTACAGCTTGGTTGTTTGGGTTTAGTTGTTTAAAGATAGATATTTTACAGGATACTTCAGTTATGCGGTGCAGAACCAGCCAGACAATGCAATGACCCTCTTCTCTAATTGCTAATCTGTGGCTTTATCATACTGTAAAACTGAACTTCCACTGACGTTACTACTGAGTGGTAACAGCAAATTGAAAATGGCATTCTTCAGTTTACAGTTTTTATATTAATACAACTCTCTTATGAGACCTGCTGAGTATCTTTGAAGATGTTTTCAACCATTTCACAAGCCTCCTGGTTGACTTTTGTTTTTACCTCCCAGTTGCCAACTAGGTGTACTGAGCCCTGACTTCAGTGTTTCTATAAGCAAGACTGTGCTCCTCACTGCTTCTTACGCTGCTTTCACCACTGGTAACCTGACCAGTAACATGACTGCATCAGATCCTCAGGCCATGGAAGAAGTGTCTTTTTTTTTATATATTTTCTTCACAATCTACATGCTCTTTTACATCAGTTTCAATAGCAAAACATAATGAAATGCAGCTTGCCCTTGGAGTGAAGCATTTGCAGGCAGACAGCAACTCCCAAAAGAGTTAAAGTCCCTGTGCAGTAAGTAACATCCCACTAAAAGGTCCTACTGTGCCAGCAGCCCCATCAGAGAAGGAGAGGACACTCTGAGCACATTCTGCAGTCAAAAGCCCAGAAGCAAATGCCACAGCAGGATTTCAGGTTTCTCAAGTATCTTCAGTGCAGGAGACTTGCAGGTCTGTAAAAGCAGCTTGGGTCCTCAGGTTCAGACTTACAGCTCTCCCCAGCTTTCTCCTCCCCGTCCAACTCCTCACTACCCCAACCTGAAGGCTGGGATCCAGTTCAGTCCAGTATTCTTCCTCCATGCTCAACCCTGTGCTGCAAAAGGGGGTCATACACACTGGTGAGAGAATATGAGGGCGAAGATACAGGGCAGAGCAGTTGTCACTTTCAAAGAGAACTTTGTTTTGAGAGCCCATGAGAAGAGCATGTTGCTTCCATTGTAAACAAATGAGCACTACAGAGAAACCTTTCTCTGAAGTTCAGTTTTCTTCACCCTGAAAAAAAAATGACTGCCATGTTTTTAAAAGAAAAAAATTATATGCATTGGTGCAAACCTCTTTTCATTCCAATTGCAAAAACTTTGCAGTTTAAACTTACATATCTCTTAGACAGTTCTACTTTAGCCATTAAGGGTTCCTTTTTTGTGTTTCTGTGATGATGATGAGTCTGCGTGTTTATATTCCCAGCCTGACCATTACCCTTTGACTGATGCTGTGCTGTTCTCATGACTCCTATCAGGACAGGTTGAACACTCAGGATAGGGGTTAGTGGTCCATGTCTACTCATGTTCAGGCCTCAGATAATTTTAAAAGCTCATAGTTAACACATTGGGAGAAAACTACTGCTGCCTTGGAGGTTTCAAGACATAATTGTAGTTATTGGTAACACAAATAAAACTCTTCCCTGAGCAACTGGGGAAGGGACACCTGCAGATTTCTTAGCTAATAAAAGTTGCTTATTCAGCAACCATTAAAGTGCCTGAGCCAAACTAAAAGCAACATTGGGTTGTTGTTTTTTTCCTTTTCTCGATAATTTGTCTCAGTGGAAGTGCACTGGGTAGCCGACTAGATGAGAAATACTTTCTGTGCTCAGGACCACATTTATCCAGCTGTATCCAGAACAGCTTGCTCTCAAGTGACTTATTTTTTAAACATGAGGAATTTATATAGGAACACTGACTTCCACTAGTAGTTCTGAAGGTGTGAAGCAAACTTACGTATTTTTTTAGTTTAGTCAGTGTTTCAGTTTTATGTAACAAAAAGCACGGACAATACTTCATCTGCTTAGGTCAGCATGACTAGGAAAACAGTGATGCTTTATTGACAACAGAAATAACTTGTTTAGATGGACAAAACTACGTTAATCTGCAGCACTGGGTCAGATCAGGATCCCCATAACTTTGTTCATTTTCTGATTCCTTTTCAACATTCAGGCCTTGCTTGCTAAGAGATGAAAATACATGGGTTCATGGATGTTTTGCAAGCCTGTAAAAATCAGTGATTTTGTTTTAAAGTAGGGAAAAGTGAATTGAGGGGAATCTCACTCTAAGGATTCTGTTTTGTTTGAACTTAAAACTCAGGTGGTACAAAAAGAATTGAAAAACAAATTGAAAACCAGAAGGTGAAACCAAATCAAATGAGTTCCTATCAGTTCAGAATAACAAATCAGACTGAACATCCTTTCGAGTCTGTGCTTGAAACCGGAGTTATAAAACTGTATGTGGAAAATGTACGTATAAGTAAAGGGGAAAAGGTTAATACATACTCTTTTTAAATATATTTCGGGATTTTTGCCTCTAATTCCTTTCTTAGATATCTCTAACCTACAAAAACATTGGGTGGGGGTTTTCTGGGAGGAGAGGGGAGGAGGGAGAAACATGAGTATTGTAGTTGAACAATGCTTCTTTCACTGACTTTTTTCCTCTAAAATGCCTGAACTGTCCCAGCATTTTAACTCATATTACCAACATATGTTTTTTGGAACATATTATTTTGTTCTTCCAAGTCCTGTCTTGTGGCAGATGTACCAAACGTCATAAGAAAGAAATCCATGCTTTCCAATCTTTAAATAGACATCTTCTCTGCTTTGTCCACTGAGCCTGTGCTCCTGTCTGTGACAATGACATTAAAAGCATCCTAGGATTCAAAAAAATGTGTGACAATTTTCAGATGGAGTAGTTGCTAGGGAAGAGTTCCTGAAAGCCAGAAGCTTTGCTGGGTAAATATCTCTTTACTGTCCTTGCAAGTTGAGTGCTATCAAGACATAAGATAAAACTGTTATGTAAGGAGCAATGCAGCATTTACAGACCCAGAGAATAACTACTGATGGAAGACAGCTCTGAAGATCACATAGTACAACACCCTGCTCAAGGAAGGGTCTTCTGGAGCAGGTTGCTCAGGACCATGTCCAGTCAAGTTTTTAATAGCTCTCAGAAACTCCACAGCCTCTCTGGACAGCCTCTTCCAATGCTTGACCACTCTAACAGTAGGAAAGAGCTCTCAGCTCTCGGCTGACTCCTCATCCATCCCAAGACTGAGCCGCATGCATTCTCTCATAAATGCTTTCTGGCATAAAGGATGACTCTCCACGTTGCCTTGCTGGTCTGCACTTCCTAAAAAGCCTGTATCCAGTCATTGCTGGACTACAGTTATGTGAGCTATTCCACCTCATTGCTATGATCCCAATGAAATCGTCACCCTGGAACTGCACACAGATCTCTAATTTCTCCCGTTTATTCCCTGTGCTAGGCGTGTTAGTATACAGGCACTTCAGAGTTTCACCCACACATGCTGATTTCACAGAAAATGCATGAGAGCTGCCCTCATCATGCTATTCTTTCAACATTTTCTTTATTTATATGCATACACTTGAGATGATCCCCCTTCAACCCTGTACAGCTGATCACTAGGTCTCTCCTGTCCCCATCCCTCTGTACGCATTGCTTGTCATCCTATGCACCACTTATTTCATTGCTGGTCTCCCTTCCTTGTCATTCTGAATTTAAAGCTCTCCTCACAAGGTTGACCAGCCTTGGCTGGCAAAGATGGTTTTGCCCCACTTTGTCAGTTGTATCCCACCTATTCTAAGCATTCCTCATGCCTCAGAGCATCCCACAGTTGTAAAAAACAAATTCCTATTGTTGACACCAGCTGTTGATGACAGCAGTTTTTGGCCTGCAGGATCTGTCTGCCCTTTGGAATACATTTTGTGGGATATTTTTCTTGCCTTCCTTGTGCAGACTATTTCAATAGTCCTTTCACAGCAGAAGTATTTTTTCCCTCGTTCTATTTGTTATGAATATTCATAGAGGATAGCAAAACTGCACTGACTTACTGGCAGCCAGGACGACATTTCATTTACTCATTTGCTCTTTGTTTCAATTGCTAGCACTGATAAAGTGGCCTGTTATGTTTGATACAATCTGGACTTGAATGATAGGAAATAAATAAAAGCTACTTTCCCTCTTGTCTCCACATACACTTAGTTCATCTCTTCTCTATGAGTTCCTAAGGGGAGCTGCATTTTCCCTCCCTCCTCAAGCACATACCCTCCCCTGAACTCAAATTCCGGTTATCGTTTGCATCCAGTATCCTTCCAGAATCCTTCATTTATCACTGGTTTCTAAGTTCCTATGGGTCCATATAACACACTGAAGAAACGTAACCTCCATCGAACTCATATCTCTGTTGAGATAAAGAAAACTTCTATCAAGTCACTCAGGAGGTTTCTCCTTCTACTCGAGAAACTACAAAGTCAGTTTTTCTCTGAGGATAAAACAAAGTTTTGACAATTTGCCATAATTCACTCTCTTGAAACCTAGTAGTTCTGTTGCTGTTCCTTTGCTCTCTTGAAGATGAAAATAGATTTCCCACAGAAATACCTAGTACTGAGTCTTGAGTGCTGTCTTGAGTGTACTTCTGTGAATCTGAGCTGTTGCACATATAAAATTGGGAGATACCTTGTTTTCTGTTTTTTTCTTCTCCACCCTCTTGAACTCAGATAAATCTTTGACTATCAGGTTGGTGAAAATATTGGACAGGAAACCTTGTTACAGTAAGTTGCAATCTACCCTGATGAAGTAAATATTATAAAAAATGATCAAATTTGGTTTCAAATCAACTATTAAGAAGCTTCTATACATCAGAAGACAGGAAAATTCATAAAACATTTTCATTTAGCGTCCATCATTACTTCTTTCCTGTAAGTACACGTGCAAACTCATTCTACCATAAATAAAGAGAAAAAGGAAGGAAATTCATTGCAGGGTCTTTATGACCATATCAGGTGCCTTTTCTGTTCGTCTGAGGATACAAAGAAAAACACTGGGGGAACTGTTTTCCCTGATAAGGAAACTTGTTTTGATGGCAAATAAGAAATCACTGTACAGCATGAGGCTTCTCAAAGTACCAGATGTCTGTGGTGATTTTGTAAATTATCTAGAAGTAACAAGAACACTGCATGGCAGTCAGTAAGCAGCAATTAACCTGGCATACTGATTACAGGCAGAGAAGAAGGTTTTCTGGGTGCTAAATATGTTCTTTGGTTACTTGTGCAGTACCAAGGAAAAAAAATAAAAAACCTGTGGCTTCACTTCATAAATGAACTAGTAAAAAAAGCTCATTTTGAAGAACTAAATATAATGCATTTTAAATTGTAGAAGAAATGTTTAATGGGTTTTCACTTATCCAGGTTTTCTTTTTTGCACTTGCTGTAAATGAATTCAAAGTTTAGGAGCCTTTACAGGACAGTGGTTATTTAAATGTGTGATGAATAACAGATGAATCAGCAGACTTCGGCTCTTACCCTCCCCAGGACTGGATCTGCTCTAACCTCTTTTATTAACAGAGAGTGAGGAAAAAAAGGAACGAACATACTGGAATTTATGCTGTTAACTCAGTACTGGAAATTGTCTTAACTCAGATCTGGGAATGAAGAAGATCTTCAAAAATTGTGCCCAGTTGGGGTTTTTTGCCTTCTCTTTCATATTTCCATTCATGTGTCCCACTAGGGACAGGGAGAGACAAAAGCATACAGGCTTCCCTGTTAACTGAGTATCTAGCACTTAGGTATGTGCCACTTACAGCTTGGTTTGGAGGCTACAAATTGCCATCTTACTTTTCCTTGGAAAACTGAATAGGAAAGCAAATCTAGTTCTTGGAGAAAATATTTTGCGTAGCCCCAACTTAGCAGGTTGAACATAGAGCCCAGTCCATTGTCAGCCGTACAGATGGGGAGAAAAGTAAATGAATTTCCATTTTAACAGATAGGTTAATCAGAAGGCTATGTTTCCTTCTTCTGCCCACCTTTCTGCAACATTTAAGGATTAATAAATTAAGAGATGGGATACTCCCAGTTATATTAGAGATCAACATTCAGATTAGTTCAGCTGGTATTTCTACACTGGGTTTTTACTTCTCCCTGATTCATCCAATATTTCATCTTTAAATGAACTTGAAAGACTCAGATGCAACCTTATAGCAATATAAAAATCAACCATCAAAGTCAGGACAGAGTTTTTCAGTACAAAAGTTACGCCCAGTTTTGCCCATGCCTATCTGACGTGTTTGACTTCCGCTGCAACTCACTGAGTCATACTTATGACACAGCTGATAGAAATAATACTTTTTTTAAAGAGATGTTGTAACCTGTATGATCTGAGTTATAATTTCAAGTTTGGGTGATCCCTACTGATCATTTGTGTTGATCTATGTTAGCTATGTTTATGTCTATTTTATAGGTACTATGCTTAAACCAAATGTTTGTTAAGACAGGTGTGTCAATCCTTCCCAGGTAGTATAACTTTCCTCTAGAAATTCTGGAAAATATATTAAAGACCCATGTGGTGCTTTTTTAAGCAGGACACAAGACATTCAAAGATACCATTAGAATTGGGTTGGGAGAAGCAGTGACTGAGCTATTTCAAAGCTTCACTGGTCCTTTACCTTGAGAATTTTTGTGCCTTATTCAGAGCTGCTGTAATCAAAGAGGAAGCCAAAGCCTGCTAAAAGCAAGAGAGACAGAAAGGAGCCTTGTAGGTCAGTAAATAGAGAGGAAACACTGCACCAGCCTTACAGAGAAGAGCTGCAAAAAGATTTCATGATGTTGACTGATTGAACAAAGAGCCAGCAGCTCCATCTCAGTGCAGACAAACAGAACGTGACACGGATAGGTGGGAAAAGCAATCTTTCCCCATAAAGTGGTGGACTCTGAAATGCAGCTTATGTTGGGAAATTTTGATTGTACCCCTTGAAGCAAATTAAACACCTATTTCTGCTTAAATATAACGAGATTTAATGAGCAACACATTGGGCAGAGTCCGACCAAAATAAGCCATTCTGCAAGGAGTCTGCAAAGATGCAGCATGAACTGTTTCCTTATATACACTACACCAGCACCACTCCTGTGAGTGTTGGCATGGGGTGCAGCAGTCCAGCCTTGGCTCCATCCCCCAGTGCCACATCTGGTTACCAAAATTAGCCCCTGAGCACTCGCGTTCCATAATTGTTACAAGACACTACTGCAGCATTTCTTATCTCATCTGCAACGTTTACTCCCTTGCAGGGAATCATTCTACCCCTGGCATCCCTACTTCCAGCCAGTTCAACCCCTTCTACAGATGGGCCTTCTTGCCCTCCATGCCAGATCATTCCTTCATCACAAATTACCATTGCTGAGCAGCTGCAATTTGAATTCCCCCTTCAATTACTGCCCTGCAAAGGGACCTTAGAAACACAAAACATCTGTGAAAATATCAGCTCAGACCTTAGCAGCAGACTAAAGTTAAACAGGACGTTAAGAACTACTTGAAAAAGGCTGGATAGTAAAACTGAGACATCCCAGTGCTGCTGCATACATCTGAGGTACATCATTTCCTTAAATACTCCTTGCAGTTCTCATCTCCTCCCGTTTGGAAAGGGCTATGGCAGAATGGGAAATGGCAGAAAGGACAATGAGGCTGCCCAAAGGTGGGGCACAGTCTCTGTTTGAAGAAACACCAGGGAGATGGAGACTCCTGGGGATGGGAAAGCGGGTCCTGGGAGAGGGGATGTCACAGAGGGTTATCAAATCCTGAGCAGCACAGAAAGGGAAAACTGGTCCCCTTCAGGACACAAATTAGGAGGCAATGAATGTAGCAAGTAGGAGAGTGAAAACAGGGAAAGGGCAATTCTTCCTGCAGCATACAGTTAAACTCTGGAATTTGTTGTGGATGCTGTAATGCACATGAGTTCAAAGTGGAACTGGACTTCACTGTTGTGATATTAAGCACAGAAGGGCTTGTTTGGGAAGGTATATGCAGGAAATTTCACTATATGCTTTGCTTGTTCTTAGGTTCTTTCCAAGGTATCCATTACTATCTACTGTTCAAGAGAAAAACAAACCTATTAGATCTTTGGTCTGATCCAATACAGCCATTTCTGTCTTCTTTTGGCTAACTAGTTGGTGAGACCATGCTCACAGCGTGGTACAATCCTGTTTCATTTACTTAAGCAAATATAAAGAAAATTAAAAAGGCACTAAAACCATATTGTACATTGGGCTTCTGAGTTTGAAATAAAGCGATGAACAAATTACATTCCTATTCTTGAGATGTATTTTTTTCCTTTTTTTGTAAATCAGCAAAACATTTTGTAAGAGCCCCAAGGCAGCAGAAGTCAGGAATCCTGTATACCTCCGACTAGTTCAGACTAGACCTGCGCCAAATGTCATACTCTATTGGAGTCCACAAACAGGACGATTCAAACGAGAAGGCAAGAAACTTTATACTGAGCAATTATGAAATAAAGTGCTGGTAAAAGAAAGTTCTTCCAAAGCTTCGTTAGTCACAGCTTGCTTTGTGCTCTGAAGCATGAATATCTATCTATATGCCATAGATATGGTTATAGGCACTTAAAGTCTTTCTCCTCCTCCGCCCTGACTAGAGCCTGTCGCTAACATAATTAATAAAATCAGACGGATTTATCGGTATCCTCCCAACTACGCTTGTGCAAGCACATGTGGCTACTGAATGCTTTTGACACTCTGGTGAACAGTGGTTAAGTGGTGACAGAAAACTTAAAGAACAGAACTGGCAGATACATATGGATGGGCCAGTTCCCTGACGTGGAGGCAATTAATCAGAGGAGAGAGGCAGACAGCACAGCCCATCCCCCTGTGGCACACCTCTTCCCTTTCTCATAAATACATCAATATATGTGTGCACATGTAAATAGATATCTCTTTTTCCTGCCTTTACTTCTCAGTCTTATTTTTGTCACTGTTTGCTCTATACTGACTTAAACTGGAAAACTAATTTTGAAAGCTTTTTCTGCTAGTAACATACCGCTCTTCTGAGGAAGGTAAAAACCAAAATAGAATGACCTATTTTTAAAAAAATCAGAAGCGGTGGGGGATGGATGTGTAGGCAGAAGAGTCTTTAAGCTGGCATGTAGCCAGGTGAAAATGGCAAAACTCCCATTCTGCAGGTTGTGTGAAGGGTTTTTGGACCTTCAGCTGTCAGGACCTTCATCTCATGTTTCACGCTAGGAACCTCTAGCACCTCTAGCACCCCAGCGCATGGCAGTGCTTTGCTCGAACAGTTCCTCAGTGCAGAGTCAGGAGGAAATCCTTCCTTTTGAAGACAAAGTGTAAGAATAAATGTGGCAAACTGAAAATATTTCCTGTTGTGGGCTTTGTGTTACAAACGTAGACCACACCTATCAGTTTTGTTTCCTCTTCTCTCCTCCTGAGGAGAGAGGTGGGTGCTGTAAAGCTCTTGCAGACGCAATTAGTGTCACAGAACTGATAGGTTCAGGTTTTCTGTGCTCTGTGCATTACACAGTGATGTCTTGAGGCAGCAGGGGACTCTGTCTGAAGACTTCCCTCAGCACAGGGGTATTTCTACTAGGGTAAAAATATGGATGTAAAGAAGAGACCGTCCTTCATGGCCACCCTTCAGCTTTGCTGGCTCTCCAGCTGCATTCTGCTAGCTGGTGCAAGGGAGTAGGCTACAGGGAAGTGTCAGGGCTGGGCTGTGGCAGCGTGCTTGGCTTACATCTGTAGTCTAACATTTAAAGTAGCCCTTATGACTTTTTAACATACCCTGGGGGCTACCTGTCAGAGATCAAGGACCTGCAATCAGCTCCCTGCTGGCTGCTTTTCCCTCTTCTTTTCACCTGAGCTCTCCAGTGGAGAGTCAGCCTTTATGTTTAAAGATGAATCTAGAAAGACCGCTCTTAGAGTTTTAATAGTTAAAGGCTGCATTTACAAAGCCAGCTTAGAGAAAGCTGTTTCTTATGTCACGCTGTTCTTTTAGTCTCATGGGAGGAGAGTGAACAACAATAATTACATTTTCATTGCTTTGAAAAATGACTAGAACTTTAATATCAACTTTACAGATCATATCATATCTCATATCCCTGACAGGAACTTTGGCTTCTGGCGCTTATTCCTCGTGATGGCACCTAATGATATCTGTGTTTTAACTGCAGATGGTGCTGGAGGACACACACGGGCTCTAGCCAGGCATGAACTAGCAAAACTGCAGGTGAGGTAACCCAGAGAAGAAAACACCCTTGATTTCATAGGTATTAAAATTTGGGCAGAAGAAAAAGCTCAAGAATGTTGTGTCCCCACTCTACACCCTTAGTCAGTTTTTCATAATACCATACCACTATTTGAGATATTACATGATGGGGGAGGGTAGCAAAAGCAAACAATTTCCAGAAACACTATGTTGTGATGATGTGAGAGCAGATGGGAATAAATATATTATGGGGTTCCAACACCTGGATCCCCATAATGTACTTAAAACTACATTATGGGGAAAAAAAAAGCACAAAGCAGTATAAAGCTAGGTTAAAGTCTTGTTCTACATATAACTTGATACATCCCATCTTTGAGAACCATAGCTGAAAGAAAGTATGAAGTGAATCGTTCGCAGAAATTAATAGTTCACCTGGTTTTTAATTCACCTCTACTCTTGTGAAACATCAAGGGTTCTAGCGCAGTAAAAAGTGGTGAGAAAACTGCCATTCACCTCCAGGTTCAGGAGTGCCATGCCAAAATTACAAAAGGAATAGACTGGAAAAAAAAAAAACACCAAACAAAACAAAACAAAAAAACTCAAACGAAAAAAGACCACAAACACATAAAGAAAATCTGGATGTAACATTTGAATAGAAAGTGACCAGTGTTCTTAAGTTGTGAAATATTTCACATTTTATTAGCAGCACAACTTTATAGTGACAGATTGCCAAGTAAAGACAGCAGTTACAGCCTGATCCTGCAATGTGAGCCGTTGCACGGTGGTGTCTTGACACACACACTTCCCTAGGTTTAGCTTATGCTATGGGAGGATGCACAAAGTGCAAAGTAGATGGGTAAGTTGCAGATAATCAAATTTATAAAACAAACAACACATAATTCGATTTTAATCAAAGAGAAAAAATGTATTTACACACAGAGTAGTCTAATAAAGGACATTCTGCAACCACTGATTATAGATTTTCTCAGGAACCTTTTGCAACTTTGCTGGTTTTAACTTATACCAAAGAACCATGCACAGAACTGCTGTCAGTTTCTTGAATGTGTTTCATTTCACTAAGCAGATATCAAAGATTAGGCTATGTGCCCGTCCCAAAATAGGTAGCAATTTAGGAGACTGCAATTCACCTGCCCCAGGGCATCTGCCTAATTCTTCCGGTTGCACACGAGAGACTCTACAGCACTGTAATCCTCAAGGTCTTCACGCAGAGGAATGGGTTTTGAATGAAACTGAACACCGAATTTACTCATGGAGGAGGGGGATCACTCAGAACTGTAGGGCAAAGCACAGTTGTGGAGAGGTATGCAAACACTTGCATTAGAGCAGAGGGAGCATGTACTCATTTTGGGGCTGACACACAGACTTTCTGTGGTGGGTTGACCTTGACTGGATGCCAAATGGCCACCAAGACACTCTATCACAGGGACTGGGGGTTGCAGTCAGTTCGTCACAAGTTGTCTCTGATGCTCCTTCCTCCTCACACTCTTCCCCTGCTCCAGTGTGGGGTCCCTCCCATGAGAGACAGTCCTCCATGAACTTCTCCAACGTGGGTCCTTCCCACAGGCTACATTTCTTCAGGAACTGCTCCTGTGTGAGTCCCTTCCACAGGGTGCAACCCTTCAGGAACAGATTGCTCCAGTGCAGGTCCCCCACAGGGTCACAAGTCCTGCCAGCAAACATGCTCCAACATGGGCTCATCTCTCTCCACGGGGTCACAAGTCCTGCCAGGAGACTGCTGCCCTCCACAGCGTCACAGTCTCCTTTGGGCACATGCACCTGCTCCAGCGTGGCATCCTCCACAGGCTGCAGGTGGATATCTGCTCCACCATGGATCTCCATGGGTTGCAGGGGGACAGCCTGCCTCACCATGGTCTCCACCATGGGCTGCAGGGGAATCTCTGCTCCAGTGCCTGGAGCACCTCCTCCCGCTCCTTCTTCACTGACCTTGCAGAGTTGTTTCTCTCACATATTTTCATTCCTTTCTTCCAGCTGCTATTGTGCAGCAGTTTTTTTCCCCTTCTTAAATATGTTATCCCAGAGTCACTGCCACCACCACTGATGGGCTTGGCCTTAGTCAGCAGCAGGTCCGCCTTGGAGCCAGTTGGCATCGGCTCTTAGAATAAGGTATCCTAAATGTCCAGGTAACCCAAAACGTTGGGTTGAGTTCTGCATTCACATCAGTAAGTAAACTTGTGTGACCATTTGCTAGTCATAGCTGTGTTCATCTCTGTGGATAATAACAGTCGAAGAAAATGAAAATTGATATTCCCAAATGTGAACAGTCAGAGCAGCCACAAGAAAAACCCATCAACAGGCTTAGGGTAGGTGTTACTAATGGAATCTCATAAATGCTGGGAAACTTAGGTCTCAATGAGTAGTAGTGAATGATATCTTAGAATTCTCAACAGATGCTACTTTATCCTTTGTTGCCCCCAGGACCTTGCATAATGATCTGACACTAATTTAAATCTGTTTCTGCAAACTATGGTTGCTTCCCTGTGCCACATTTTAACACAGACAAGCAAGTTATCCAGGATGGTGAACAAAGGATAAAGTAGCATCTGTTGAAAATTCTAAGATATCAGTCACTACTATGCATTGAGACTTAACTTTCCCAAAGTCACCCCTGTAGATCCCCGCTACCAAAACCCTGCCATGCAAATCCAATATACTGTCATGGGCCAGACAATAAAATCTGACCTTGCTGCTGAGCACGGATGATACAACCCCTCTCCTCCTCCTTGCAGATCAGATGTGTGAGCCAAGTTTCAGCCTACATTAAAGATTGCCACAGAAATCTCTGCACCAGTCAAGGTCCTGTCTCTGGGCATGCCGCCAATGCCAAATCCACCCTGCTCCTGGGCCAGCACCTCACTTGTGAGGTTGCAAAGGCTGAGGTCTCTTCAGGCCCATGATGACAGAACTCCTCATGCTCAAACATATTTTTAATTATTTTTTTTTGTCCAGACATAATACTTGGATATGAGGAGGATTATTCACAGCCCTTCAGGCATGGCATTTCTGCAACGTGACAACAAGAGTGTATGAGATGTGACTGAGTGGTTGGTCTGAGAGTGTTTCTTAAACTGCAAGGCTTTCTAGGGCAGTGTCTAAGGACACTTACAGGTAAGTTAACCAAACCTAGCTTCATTTCATCTATGCTGTGAGATGCATGTGATAGCACATTAAACAGCCCCTCGATAAAACAGCTCCTGAAAAAATCCTGGGCTTTCTGTCTGGGACAGCCAGCAGGTATGGTCCAAATCAACCACGGAGAGAGCCAGCAGCTCTGCAGCACCACGCCAGTTCTCTCCTGCCCCATTTCATCCAGTAATGTAGATGCCACCATAGCCCACTAGTTTGTTTCTATTATAGTTCCCAGGCCTTTGTGATACTCAACACAGAGAAAAGTACATTGATTACCAAGAAATTAAATTAAAATTTTAACTATTTTTTTCCCTCAAATATTTTCAGTGCAGATTTTCAACTTACAGCAAAAGAACGGTGTCTTTTTCAAATTTTTTCTGTAACTGGATCTGATAGAAATCTGCCTGTCTTGAATAAGTTCTAAGCTTTTTCAACCACACCTTGCATTATAAAAGTGAAGACATTTAAAGCATGAGTCACTTGCTAATACTCTGGCGAGTCTGGATTCTCAAGAATCCATCGCTATGGAAATAAAAAAGAAGTTAAAATACTCAGGGCTGAGATATGTTTAGTTACTATAGAGCCTGACTCTGCTACTAACACAAATAGGGAAATAATTTCTGAGGTAAGGCTGCCACTTGACCCTTAATTCACTATTCATGAAATGTGGCAGTGCATACAAGTTCCAGTTCTGCACTGTGAATCATTGAACACCCGCAGATTTGCAGGGCTTTCACACGCACACAATTCACCCTTCCCTCTGGACAAACACCCTGGCAGTACGCAGTCATAATTGGTTGGTGCCTGTTGTGCTTTGGCTTGAACTCTGAATTTCATTTTGTGGCTTTCTCAGTCACTTGATTTTATTTGAACATCATTTTTCTGTTTCTTAATTGACTTCACATTTAATGGCAAAATTTAAAAGGAAATGAGGGAGATGGGGCTGTGCTATTATCATACCACAGTATCAGAGGCAGTTTCAGGCACATTATCACATCAGTAGAGCTGCTGAGATCTGGTGGTGTCATTAAGCGTAAAATGTATGAAGCTCCATTGTGATATTATGAATCTTCATCTTATTTAATTAAAATCTTAAAACTGTAACATCACCATTTTCCAGACATGACAACACAGCCACGATCGATAGAAATTCATTTACAAAACTTTTGCAGGTGAAGAACCTCAGCAAAACTGAGAGCATAGGAAAACAGAAAGATGTTTATCTCCATTTACAGCCCAGTTATTTCCAGAAAAAGAACTGGTTTTCTCTAGACTTTTTGGCTTGTAAGAAGCCATTTGACATTTTCAGGCATCTCTTATTTTCTGTTTGACATTTTCAGGCATCTCTTATTTTTTGTCACAGGCAATCACAGATGAGACTGAATACTTACTGCTGACCTGAAAATGTAAGGTTGTGCTGTCAAAATATGCCTGTTTTCCTGAGCCGGCCTCCTTGGCTATGGATTAATAAACCTGTGTTCTTTCTCATTCACTTATTTCTGAAGTCCAGAAGTTCTCCGATCTTTACATGAAGTGCCTTTGCATTGGACAATTTCCACGGCAAATACCAAAAGTGATCAGAGCCTTTGAAAATACAATTGATGCAGACACCTTGCAAGAATTAGGATTATTTGGTCTAGAGGAGACATGATAGCAGTCTCTGGGTATGTAAATACTTGCTGAAAAGAGGAATGAAATAAACTATTCTTTATGTCAACTGAGGATACAACAAGGAACAATGGGCCTAAACTTTGACAAGAGAGATTTAGGTTAAACGTTAGGAAAAGCTTCCTAATAACAGAGAAAAGACAGCAATGGACAAGATTGCCTGAGGAGGAGGAGCCCCTATTAATCGAGGGTTTTTGAATGGCCTGATTAAATATCTGCCAGGGATGGTTGATGTTTAACTGATCTCCTTGGGCACCGAGATGGGTTAGATGTCTCTTCATGTCCTTTCTGGCCACACTTCTGTGATTCTATAGAGAAGAAGAGAGTAAATTATTCTAGTAAGCTTAATCAATTCACTGATGAAGATAATCTGTGGTGTATCCTGTTGAGTTGGTTTAACACCAGCAAGTTGAAACAGCCATGCAGTTGCATGAACCTTTTTTCTGCTCTTCTTTCCTTTACATTCTTGACTCAGGCTATCTGTGTACCTCGAATCGAACTGTTAATGATCCACAGTGCCTGTTCTGCTCTTTATGGCACATTTCAGTTGGAACTGCAGTAAGTTTTACACTTAACACTGGCTTTCCACTATAGAAATGAAATATTCTTATGATCTTTGATATTTTTGATACCTGGTTCATTAATCTACTTTTTATTCACCCATTTCCTAGCCCAAGTGCAATTTAAAAAGAGAAGATATTTTTCATGGTACCTTGTTATTAGTGTCTCCTAGCAACACAGTGTCCTCTCAAACAGACCCTGATCATCTTCACAAAATCCCCATCATCTCTGGAGTTATATTGAACGTTTCAGAAAAAAGCCCTAGTTACTTCATCATCCTCTCCACTAACTCCAATCTTCTAGAAACATAAAGTTTAAATCGTATACAAAATAAAAATGTAGATTGTTGATCCTTTCATAAAAGGGAAGTTAAAGAAGCACTCCTATCCATAAACTGAAAATTTTACTTTATCAGGCTATGTCTCAGCCACCCATAACTCCAAACAGGAATGCCTACAATCTGTAGGGACTTGTGAAAAAAAAAAAAGGAATTGAAATTAAGAAGAAGGACTAGACCCTGAGGATTAAAATTTTATAGTAAGTCATACAGCATGATATGTGGAGCTGTGGAACGTCAGGCTGGCTGTGAGGATGCAAAGGTCACCAGACAAGACCCAGGAGCTGGATCTCCAGCACAGGACACAGGAACATTCACTATTAGTCAGTTGTCTTTGCAGACCAGAGCTCCTCTCCAAGCTGTACTTTGGAGTTGCGCTCTGTTAAGGAATGAATACAGGTACAAAGTGGGTCTGGTGATGCAGACATCTCTAAGTAAGGAGGGCTAATGGGCTAAAGAGCAGTAAACAGATTGCCACCTAAAGCTGGCAATAACTGGCAGGCCTCCCTTTATTCCTCTTCAATGACACATTTGTAGCTGCCACTCTTTGAGGCCAACAAAACTGAAGAGGAGCTCCTGTGCCTCATCTGCCCTGAGGCTCTTTCTTTCTTTGCCAGTGAACTTCACACTTTAAGCATTTTTAATGCACGGAGTGCACTTCAGCATACTCCACAGCAACACACTGGGTACTGGAATTCAACCTACCCTGTGGATTGTGAGGCAAATATATTTGTAACTGATTAATTTTCTGAAGTACTTCTTTCTCCTTGTGTTGATTTTTACAGCTTGTTACTAAAACAAACAAACAGTACTTAATTAGTGTTACAATATGTTACTAATATTTGGGTTCCTACGGTTTCTGTCATGATTTAATTGCTGCTGTTTGGACAACACCTCTTTAGATATACATCCTCCACAAGGATATACATCCTCTACACGGATGTACATCTGGGATAGAATAGTCACATTTTACTGCCATAAAATCTCTCCATATTTCAACTTCATAGTCGTTTGAATAAATCTTAGATAAGCTGAAGTAGATGATTTTTTTTTCTATCAGCATGTTCCCTATTAAAGCACAGAGTGCCTGATGTAAATTTGCAAGTTTCTTATTGCTTTATTTCTCAGAGAAAATTGCTGCTGTAAGGGTGTCATCCTTGCAGCAAGCCCTGCCACATGCCCCTCAGTTTGCGTTGTACTCTATAAATATAGTTCTTCACAGTGTTTCTGCCTGCGAATGGGTCTGAGCAGTCTGTGTTACAGTAAATTAGTTCCTTGGGCTGCCCGAATTACTCTGGTGGCTTCATCAACCACCAGAGTAGGGAGAGCACAGAGGAGGACTGAGGACACCGTGCCTCCTCTCCCGGACTGCAGCACAGAGTATCGAGCACTGCATTACAGACATCGTTTAAACTGTGGTGAGGTTTACTCCTATGCAGAGAATCCTCCTCAGGGGCTCTTTTCACTTTTAGAGAAATCCCCAATTCAGACAGAGTTGATCTAAACTCCCTGATCAGGTAATAAATTTGAAATTAAATAACAGATAGCAGAGAGAAAAACTGGAATCAAAGACCTTCTACTACTTTATCTGGATGACAAGAGAATTTAAGGGGTTGACAAAAAAAGAAAAAAATTAAAAAACAGAGTACTGTTCTTCAAAGGATTTTTTTCCTGGTTTTAGGAATTTTTGTTTGTTTCTACTCTTTATTTACTAGTTGTGGGGTTTTCCCTCTTAAGTATTCACCATGCAGATTCACTTCAGCAGTCAAAGCAGAAAAGCTGTTAAATCATCCAATCCATCCCGTCCAGAGGGCAAAGCTGGCACTACCCCAGCAGGAGGCAGTGCCTATCTCTCAGTGAAAGGCAGAGCAGCAGAGCAAGAAACGCCTGGGCAGCCCTTGCTCCTGGCATCGAGGGCAGGTGTTACAGGGGGCAGGGAAGGGCAGCCCTCTCCTCCTCACAGCCTTCAGCTCTAAGTGGGAATCCTCAGGCTTCGCTGCGCAGAGTCACTGCTGCTCCTTGCCGTGCTTGCCGAACAGTCATGATTACTCTCTTCTGTAAGTCAGAACGTGCATTTTTAATTCTTCACTTCTTCCCCAAAGAACTGAAATAGAATAAGAAACTTCCTTTTAACACGCCCAAGTGATGGTCCAGGATCCATGCCTGTTACAAGTCCCCTGTTCCAGAGGATTAACGACTAACGATTTAGTCATTAATGTTGACAATAGCATGAAGCTCACCTTGCACCATCCACATCATGAAGGAAATGCCATTTCTGAAGGGCTTCTGAAGAAGCTGTCACAGACTGTTAAGTAAATGTGAAGTTTTCCTTGTGCATGTCTGCAGCCAATAAAACCCCTTTTTCCTTCCCTAAATAATGACACACAAGTGTCTTCCAAGCCATGTCCTTGCCCAGCTCCTGCCCAACAAATGCACAAATGCCATGTCAGCAGGGCTTGTCCACCGAGCCTCTAATCCCACACACCTCTTCAAGCAAACCATTTTAATGCTTCTCAGTTCCACATCTGCATCTGAATTTTCTGATGCCAAGACCTCCTAACAACCTTTTTTTTAACTCTTTCAACAGCACCCTGATCCTATGAAGCTGATGGAAAAGAATCCACTTGACTTTCTCTGTAAGGATGGGGGCATGGAGAAAGGAAAAAGAAATAAGATTTACATAAAACAATAGCTTATTTTAAATTCAATTATAAGAACTATGATTGATTGTGTCTCCCACTGCTGTTATTTTTGTAGTATTTGTGCTGTGGCTATGTCAATGAGTTAATGTCTGGCAAGAAAAGTGTCTGGTCATTAAAAAGTTGTAGACTCATGCCTCTAGATCTAAAAATTATTGAGCCACAGCTCAAAGGTGACAAAATTACCCTTAGGTGAGACAGGGCTACATTTGTCAAGCTTTCAAATACCTGTCTTGCGGTGTGCAGCCAGCTCACTTAGTATATGACTACTCATGTTCTATCTATCTGCTACAGGTTTCTGCCTTCAAGTTTCTTCTGTTCCTGTGCTTTTAGCCTTAGGCAACATGCAGGAGTAGACTCAATGTGCTGGGTGATGTATGAGACATGGGCCATCATCCCAATGTAAAACGTACGTAGCAGGTGTGTGAATAATCAGAAGGTGCTGCGGAGGCAGAGGCCTACAGTAACTGTAGCACTTTTTTGGTCTTGTCACTGGATCTGTGACACTGCCCATACATCACTTATGCCTTTTGGCCAGGTTCTGCCTCTCTTACCCATTTGAAATAGTCCCTTGCCCTGCAGCCATTAGTATTGAATAGGACTGCAGTGAAACTGGGGTGCTACCACTGCAAGGCAAGATAGACCAAAGCAGTGTCCTTGTTTTCCAGTGTCCTTGTAGATAACTTTCTCTCTTTATACTTGGTTGATATGACTGGAAAAAAAACACTCAATGTAAATTTACAGTGAAATTTGGTGTGGGTTTGTGGGTTATTTTTCTTCTAACCACAGACTAGAACTTCAAAAGGTTATTTTGGGCTAGGTAAAGCTTAGGAACTTTATTTGTCTCTCCCCAGCAAAGTCAATAGGATCTCTGCTTTGCTGTGATCAAGCCTATTTACTTGACAGTTTAGAATAAACCTAGAATCAATATCTTTATTGGGTCATGTGGAAATGTGTATGTGTGTTAGATAAAGCCTTGCAGTTACAGCAACGTGAGAGACACAAATATAGTGGTTTGAACTTTTTGGCAATTGGTTTTAGGAATAATATATTTTACACGGCAGAGACACGACCGATAACAGAGACACTCAACTAATGGACAATGCACTAAGTCAAAATGGTACCTTCCTTAAATCACAAAAAAGTGAGTACCGTGATCCTTCCAGATGCATTTTTAATGAGACAAGCACAGTGCTTGAATAGCAGAGGTTGCTACTTGACCACTTAAAGCAATTTTCAGTCTCTACACAATGATCATCTAATATTCCTGAAAGTAAACCACAATTGTATGTGATCTTGTATTCAGCCAGCCTATGATAAGACTATTCCATGATTAGAGTATACTTTTAGCCTCATTTTGAACATCTGCTTTCTAATTCTAGCAGAACTTCTAAGAATACAGTTACATTTTGACAGCGGTACATTTTGCCAAGGCTGAGAGTTACCCAAGGGTAACGAAACTTAAAGGTCAACTTTCTGTCTCACTGTGAATTTAAATTTTAGCTGTAACCAATTAACATTTCGTTTTTCTGGCTGATTCCAAGTCTTAGAAGCCACTGCTACCTTAGCCAGAACTATTTTGCCAAACAACAAAAATGGAATCATTTTAAAAAGGTATACCAGGGTTTTCCAATTGCAGTGGGAGATTTTTTTTTAACACCTATCTGTCAGATTCCGTATTCATAAGGAGAGAAAGGTGTAGCATCAAGTGCTCCGTGTGTGGCTGCGTGCTGCAGCCTGATGCTTTCTAAAGCAGAAAGAAGCCAGTTGCTGGCTCACAGACCAGTTTGTTGTGACTTGTGGGCACCTGCTCAAGATGGGTTTGCTCTGTAGCAAGGCACTGGTTATAAACCAGTTTACAAACCCTAAATGGTGGGTGTCATCTCACATACCTCTATGTGACTCTGACAAGACAGAGCAGAAGGGGAAAATCCCAATATGCCCTTTCTTCTCCAAGAGCTCCAGAGAAGAGAGGAGACTATGAGAGGTGTGCTCAGGTCCCTTCTGGCAGAGAGGAGGGAAGGTAAATGAACAGGTCTGAAGCATAGTTGTTTAGTTTATGTTCAGGCCTGAACACAGTCGTTTGGCTTGTGGTATGCTGCCACATTTTAGGGGCATCTCTGCCAAAAAGGAAGCTATATCATAAAGTAGGAGAAAATTTGTAATGAAAACAGTGCACAGAAATATATGTGAACTATCTGTGTGCAAATGTGCTTTCAAAGTGCAAAGACTAGAGAAAGAGGAGCAGAAGGCTTTGTGTGTTAAGAGTTTCAAGCAAAGGTGTGGGAAGCAATAAAGCTGTGTAAGAGTCTCTCCTAAGCTAACAACCCGTTTAGTTTCCCATGCTACACACACTTTCTTCAGAGCTGAAGTGACAAAAGCTGCTAATGGAGCAAGCAGAGGTTAGGAGGACCTGGCAGAGTGAGGACTGCTACACGGCACAGTGAGGAGTAACTAAAGGAGAAAGATCAAACCAACTGATCAGTTTGAATAGGGCTTTGCTATGCTATGAGATGTGAAAGTCTTCACCAGTAGGTGAAGGTTACTATGGGACAGAGAAACATCTCCTAGAGGCAACCTGTGAATCATTATTTGCGTGGATAAACTTGGTTGCTAGCTGGGTTGCTAGCTGGGGCCAACCCACCACAGAAAACCTACACAGTTAACTTAGACTGGCAGTGGAACTGCTAGATGGCTGAAGTCTGGGTGACTTGCACTCAAAACATGCTGTATGAAAGCTTCATCATAACTCAATAGTAGCTGTTGCTGAATTCTTTGGCCCACAAAGCAGTTATGGGACCCAGTATGCTGGCAAAGTGTATTAGGTAACTATGCAAACCATAAGCAGTTTAGAAGCTTAGACCGTGATGAAAACTAATCAGTAGCAACTTTTGTTACCATGTTCTGTTAATGATGCAAGGAAAATAGCTAACCATATTGCAAGTATCTTCAAAATAAAAGTAGGTGACCTGAAAATGGAAATTATAACCTTGCAAAGCTTGATGGTACAATTAAAGGAAAGACTGGCTCAGCCAGACTATTGATCATTAGCAACTGAAAGTGGAAACACATTTTTTGACTGCAGATGGACTTTCAGCTATGAAAAAAAATGAAAACCAATTTAAGGTCAAACTCTTGAGATGAAGATCAGGATGGCAGGGACACGTTGACACGCTGGACCTGCAAAAAGCCTTTTAACAGGCTTTTTCATGATTTAAACAGCCACAGTATAATGCTTCCAGTTTCCCACCTTTCCCAAATAGGATTTCTTTTTTCAAGGGGAGAGCAGAAGGGTAAATGAAGGGATTCTAATGTGGGTTATATCATGTATAACTGTTCATTAGATGGCTTGGACTTCTTCTTCTTCTGGTAAAAATAATGATGTCAAATATGAATGATTCCACAGTGTATCAAGCATGTGTTACCGCATAGAGAAAAACTCAGTTCTCCCAAATTACCAGGCAAAAAAAACCCCAACCCAAACAAACAGCAACAAAAACATGCCACCTCTAAATTCCAAGAGTAAAAAAAAATAGAGGCAAAAATACATGATGGTTAAGACATACAGCAATTTCAGTAAATTTTAAGAGCAATGATAGAGAAGTATAAGAAATATATAAAGGACAAATAATGCTTTTTAAAACTACAGAGCTAAACCTGAATTTCCCTAAACTAAGAAGTGTTTTCTGGAAGTTTGGTGTAAAGATAGTCCTTGAAGTCAGGCTTTTGCTTGGGCAACACATCTTTCCTATCTCTCAGCCAGCCTCATCTGCCAAAAATAGGACTGTCTAATCTGAGGTCCCAGACCAGACTGGCTCTTTGGAGGCCAGGACAACTTTGAGAGGTCCTAAACTATGTGTTAGCCACTGAACTTCAGTTAGTCAGCAATTACTCAAAGCCAATCCCTGGCAGACGGAATGAGGAAACAGTAGATGAAGTTTAGTCAATTACTGGAAAGTGAGTATTTCTCTGTAATTATTCTCTAGAGCTGACCTATTTACTAGGCAGTATAAGATGGGGAAACTGAGATGCCTTGTCTGGATCTTCAGCAAGATTTGAACCTAGGGTGTTCTACATCACAGCCCAGGTCTCCAACACTAAAGCTAAATGTAAACACGGTAGCTCACAGGAACAGCTTTCATCAGTGAAAAAGTCGCTACAAGTGGACAAGCCCTAACCTCTCCATGGAAACACTGTATTCATATCAGCCATAGTTTATGGGTAACAGTCTGCACAAGCAAAATTCAAAGATTTAGATCTTTAGAATAGAGACCATAATCATTAAATGTTGGCACATACAGTTAAAAGCCCTGGTATGGTACTCTCTGCATTTTGCAAACATTTAAAGATCAAAAAAGAAGCTTCTTTATTAAAAAATATAAAACCATAAATATCTTTTAGCAACATACTGGAAGGTGAAATAGAGTTTTTAAAGTTGATTTATCTGAGTCATTTATTTAGTGATATCCAGTTGGAAAGGTATTAAACTAGACATGTTTCTTATTTTCCTTTGAAGCCATTTTCATTCCATACAATTTCTTCCAGCTCCCGTTTAAGATTCAAAGGATCCCCTTGGTACTGCCAAGGATTTAGAAAATATAGCGTTCCTAGAGACAATTTTTATTCAAGTGGTTGCAAAATTACTGCCTCTCCTTGGATTTTCACAAAGACTGTTTTCAATACAACTAATCTACAGTATCTGACCTGAACAGACCAAGCAATATCAGGGAAAACTTCATTCGTTTCTTATCAAGCTTCAAGAGCTTTTAGAGCTGACAGCAAATATGCAACTATGTTTCCTCTATCGTTCTTAGAGATTTCAGGAAACAAATCTGTTCAGTTTGTATTCATACAGAAATACAAATCTGATCTCAAACCCACCAGAATATGAATTAGCAGAATGACCTGAGTACAGTTACTAGGAAAGGCACACCAGGAAAACAGAATGTGTTCTGTCTTTTACACCTGCTTCCTGAAACTCATCTTTGAAACTTTATCAAAATATTTTTAAATAGCACACTCCTAAAGGCAGCATATATGATAAAGTTAGGTATAGAAATAAAAAGAAATAGGAAAGAAAGTATTATTCCCTAGAATACAATGTATAAAGCTCATATTTGGTTATAAAAAGTTATATCTGTACTTCCTTCTTACTCCCAACACAAATTAGTCTCTTGTTCAGACTGTCAGATTGACTAAGGGAAAATTGAAGTGGTTAAGAGAAGAAAAAATAAGCCTGACTTAATAACCTACATAAAGAAAAAAAATTATAGCTATATCTTTTGTTAAACTGTGTATTCATTTGGAGTTAATTTGCTTAAGAAAAGATGGTTTGATGGTCAAGGGAAAAAGTTTTTATTAGATATGTCTAAGTTAGTTGAATCGTAATTTGAATATTGTGAAGCATCTTTAATTGTACTGTACTGTGTACATTAAATATGTTCCTACAGCAGTTTTATTACTTTAAAACCTACTTATTTAAGAAGACTTCACTGTAAGTGAAAAATTGCTATGAAAGTCCTCAGAATAGAGGACTTCATGAACAATATTTATTCTTGCAAGAGTAGGCTGGAATATTTAAATGAATATTTTAGTTACAAGTAACTCTGTCAGCATTTAAAAGGTTGCCTATATTTTTCTTTCTTGTAAACTTTCCCAAAGAAAAAAGTAAGTATTCAACACAAAGTTTTGACTTAAGAGTCTCTAATCTCTTCTTTCCACATTTTTTGTAGTGCCTAGGATTCTCTTCAAGTATAAATTGTAGTTACCTCAATAAAGTGAGACAACTGATGTCATTTTGTATTCTGTAACGTTTTGGTCCTTGGCTGACTACTTATGCCTCTCTTTTATCTTCAGAGGTATTTATTTCTTTGGTGTGTGTGTTTCATTCCATCATTGGTTCACTTGGAGAGGGAATGGATCAGATGAATAAGTGTACATGCTTGACAGCATCTGAACCCTGCCTCCTGCATCCTCTTTGCATGACCTAACCCTAAGGAGCCTGCAGTCCAAGTAGGCAAAGCAGTCCACTGTCCTGCCTCAAAGCCTCAGCAACAACAATTTCAACTCCTGGGATACAGAGCAGCAATGCTGGAAGTTAAAGATTACTTCATCTCAGCTGTAAGTTTTCAGGGGAAAAAATAATAAATAAAAAAAAAAAAGAGTAATTCAGAGATGCTAGAAAGGGTGTGTGTGCATTATATATTACCTAATATTACTCTGAAAATTAAACTTAGATGCATCTGAGCTACAATGGAAATTCTTTAAATACCATAACTCTCTATAAAACAGTAATGTCAGTTTAAAACTTGGAAAACTGGGAAAGTTTCAGAAAAGGGTGAAATGGATACACTATCCAGTCAAACTTCTTGAGCATGCAAAAAGACACAACAGATTCATCTGTGAAGAAACACAAAGTAATATTCTTGAGGTAAGTAAAATAATCTCAAACATAGACACTTAGTAGGAAAGAAACATGTAGAAGCTTGTCAAAAGACTAAAAAACAGACTGAAAAGTACACTTCCATCATTATTTGACTTTAGAAAAGGCCAAAACTAATGCTGAGTTATATAGAGAGATCACGTCACAGCTACAGCTGTGGAAAGGAGACATGTGCCATGACGCAATCAGGACAAAGCTCAATGTTGCTTTAGACATCTAACCCAAGATGACAGATCTTTTCTGATGCAGAGTCAGCTATTGCACCCTGTGAGGCACAGATGCACTGTGTTTTGTTGCCCAAGCAAGCATATGTTTTCTGTTTCCACCTTCCACACCTGAGGCAGGATTGAGGATGGCAATGCTGTGATGGTGGATGTCTGCCTGACCTGTGAGGGCCTATGCTGACCAAGGAGGCCAGGAGATGGCTGAACCTTGGGGCAGGATCCAGCTCCACTGGGTTCAGCTTGGCCATCACCAGCAGGTAGCAAGGCAGCTTGGCCCTGCTGTATCACAGCACAGGGCACTGCCAAATCAGACAGAACATCTCTGAAAGAGGGGGTGCAAATGGATGGCAGAAACAGCACATTGGAGATGACTCCCAGCCCTTTCCCAGGCTGCAACACAAGGCGGTGGCAGCAGTGCTGGATCCGCCTTGGCAGTGTCAGTGGTTGTTTCCCCCACCATTTTACAGCAAGGAGGCTCCATTTTGTAAAACATCGTAACCCATGCTCTGCTCTGTGGTTTGCTGATGGCCATTTGTCGACACTCCCTCACCCCACCTGGTCTGAAGATCAGCTGCCCCCTCCTTGTCACGACAAAAGGGCTGCAGAGCGTAAAGTCCTACTTCATTGTTTCAGCTGCCATTTTGTGGCAGGGAAGTGACATTCTTGACAAAGCCATGACCCACGTTGGTTCATTCTCATGCCAGCACAGTCCTCACACTCCCACCTGGCTGCATTGTCCCTCAACGCAGAGCAGACATTGGTGGGTGCCCTTGGCAGCACAGGAGGAGCACAGGACCAAGTACCATGGCCTGGGGAAGAAAATAGGCTAGTGGCCATGGCTGCTAGGACTGGCAGTCACACCAGGGAGACAGCCAGGGATGACAAAGTGACCTGAGCGAAGGATTGCCCAGCAGAGCTCCAGTGTTCCAGTTCCCATTTGTCACTGAGTCCAGTCTGGAACTTCCACAGTGCCTGCCAGTGACATCTCCCTGGGAGCTTAATACAGTTTTGTATATATTTATTTATATTGTATCTCTTTCATTCTGTCCTTTTTTATTTTATTATTAATTTTTCATTAAAGTAGCTTAGTTTTTTTCTAAACTCATAACTTTCTTTATCTCTCTTCTTCCTCTCCATGGAGCGAGAGGTGGGGGAGATCATCTGTCATCTTGTCATGGGCTAACCTGGCCCAAACCATCCTGGCTCTGGCCCCAGGAGAGCACTTGGAGGAGTCACTGTGGGGCACAACAAACAGGCTCCTTCTCTGCTTGGCCACTGCTGGCAGAAGGGGGACAGAGGCAGCGGAGTCCCAGCACGAGGGCTGTCTGTCCTTACCTGTACAGCCAAAAGAATTGGGAGATGCATCATCCATTTTTGCAGCTGCAGGGGAAATGGAAGCTGTGCTTGCACTTCTTCTCCTAGCAGGTAACGGTGGCCCCCCTCTTGCCACAGACGTAGCAGATCTGCAAAAAGCACAGCAGCACTCCCATCAGAGATGTGCTCTGGGTTGCCCAGGCCTGCCCCAAACCTTTAGCAAGGGTGCAGAGATCTGGGCACTGGTGGGTCGCATGCTGCAGATCCACCTTGTGGACTGTGCACACTGCTTCTGCTGGGGCCTCTCTGGAGATTCTGGGACTTGTGTTGCCTGGGACTGCCTGAAACAGCAGGATTTCCTTCCCATGGTGCAGGCTTAGCCAGTTCTGGAACAACCCACACCCACCCCACCGCTATGAAGTCTTCACCTTCCTAGTGGCCTGCTTCATGACCCATCAGACATCCTCAGGGCAGATGTTGTGAACTTCACTGTTGCTTGCCCGCATTGAGGAAAGCCCATTGACCAGATACTGGAAAGCAGGACAGTCCAGGAGATCATTAGGTGAGTGATGCAGGGCACAGTGTGGGTCCCCCATGGGGTCACACGTCCTGCCAGCAAACCTGCTCCAGCATGGGCTCCTCTCTCTCCATGGGTCCACAGGTCCTGCCAGGAGCCTGCTGCAGCACAGGCTTCCCATTAGGTCACAGCCTCCTCTGGGCATCCACCTGCTCTGGTGTGGGGTCCTCCATGGGCTGCAGGTGGATATCTGCTCCGCCATGAATCTCCATGGGCTGCAGGGGGACAACCTGCCTCACCATGGTCTTCACCACGGGCTGCAGAGGAATCTCTGCTCCAGTGCCTGGAGCACCTCCTCCTGCTCCTTCACTGACCTTGAAGTCTGCAGAGTTGTTTCTCTCACATATTCTCACACCTCTCTTCCAGCTGCTGTTGCACAACAGTTCTTTCCCCTTCTTAAATATGTTATCACAGAGGCACTACCACTGTTGCTGATGGGCTTGGCCTTGGCCAGCAGCAGGTCCATCTTCGAGCTGTCTGGCACTGACTCTGGCAGACATAGGGCAAGCTTCTAGCCGTTTCTCACAGAAGCCACCTCTTTAACCCCACCACTACCAAAGCCTTGCCACACAGACCCGATACACACTGAAGCAGTATTTCCATGGGTGTGTACCCACTCAGCACGGGCGAGATTGGCTTTCATCATCCTCAAAAAGTACTTCAAGGAGGATGCATTAGGGGAGGACTGTAATGAGCAGAGATGCATTGCAAATGCATGGTGTTTGACCACTACTGCATCTCGATGGATAGGAGCATGGTGTGTCCTGGTGTTGTGGTGTACGGGTCTCTGCCAATCTTCTTGAAGGTGTTTTCCATTTTCAGTAGAGCACCCAAAAATTTCCAGTCCACTTATTCCAACCAAGGCACAGCAAAGAAACACAAGTCTAGGACACCTACCATGCATGCACTAGATCATCATCTGCTCCAGCCTTTTGCATGACTTGCCTTTGTTCATCTCCTTGTGCAGGGAGGCACAGAGGTCGTCCTGGGACACTGTTTTCTTCCCCAGTCTGTGGGAGTCTCATGAGCACATAGGAGGTTACCCTGTCCAGAGTTCTTTGATTAGGCTCTTGAGAATGAGTTTAGTTCAGATTCTTTCAAACACACCTGTACATTTTTGCTTAATGATGCAAATGTGCGTGGAAGGGGACAACAGAGCAGTGACTGTGCTGTATGTCTCCCAGCAATGCTAGGGACTGACCCGCCAGATTTTTTATTCCACACAGTCACCTGAAGTGGATCTGTTGCTGCCAGGCCATGGCAGGAACCTGCACTGAGGGACAGAACCATAGGAAGTGGGAACGGAGCTGAAGGCCATGCTACAGAGATGTGGGAGTGAGTAGGTGCAACATGCAGTGGGACAGGAGCTGAGCAAGGATCTGCTTCAAGGGTTGAGTGTTGCAGTAGGGCCCTGGGCAGCACCAGTTAGCCTGCAACCTGCAACTGGAAGCCAGGGATGCCTCCCTGGGACAAATAAACACCCTTCAGGAGAGTAGGCACAGCCACTGCTGTGATGTAAGCTGCTTACTTCTCCTCTCATCAGTGAGCGTGTGACAATAGAAGTGCCTTACATAACTAGGGTAATAATCTTACAGTCACTTCTCCTAATAGATTATAGTTCTTAAGCCTCTTATTGCTTTTGTCTGTTTCTTCAGACTCTCTTCAATTTGTTATCATCCATTAAATAAGGTGCGCAAAGCAGGCAGACTTCTATCACCTGCATCCTCACCACAACCAAATAGAGCAGAATAATTACCTCCAATGTCTCGTGTATGACACTGCTATTAATACTTCCCAGAATTTGATTTTCTTTTCTGGCAAGTGTATCTCATTGTTGACTCCTATTGGGTCTGACTCATCACTGAGTCATGTTCAATTAGCTTTTCCAATCAGAGTGATTTCAAGCAACTTAATCAAAAGGTAGGAGCAGCTCCTTCTAGAGAAAGCCGATTCTAAAAAAAAAAAAAAACCAAACAAAAAACAGGGAGGGAGTAATTAACTAGTCAATTATTTCAGAGTAGTTTATTACTTGGCCATTTTATTATTGATGAAAAATTGAGATCTGTCCACTGAATCTGGAGAAATGGATTTTATGAAGAATTTTCAATCTGTAAACCACCAAGTCCTGAGAGCCATTGGCTACTTATGAAAGTAGATAAAAAAAGAAAGCCTGTTGTCAGTAAGGCTAACTTCTCTGCATAGATGTGCATCTTCTCAGGCAACATATATTGGTTGACCAATTAAAAATGAATGAAATTATTGTTTTGAATAAATTGCTGAGTATGTTTATGAGGTGATTCACATGTTCTAGGTAGTCACTATCACTCAAATCTTTATGTTGTCTTTTTAAGGCAATTAAATACACAGGGACAAATTTTCAAATGCAGCTATCAAGTCTGCTGAGCTGTAGTGAAGAGCGTCTTGATGTATATGTAATATATGTATTTAAAGTAGAGTAACAGCACACTTACCAACTTGCATTTGCAGATGCAGAGTTTTATGGATACAGGAGGTACAGGTAGAGGTTGGGAAAGATGGTCCAAATTGTTTAAAGTCTGCTCTAGCCAAGATGCTAACTATGGTAAATGTTCCCTTTAGCCCTCCTTTACCACAGTCACACTTCTCATCCTGCAATAGCATTTATTAAAGATAGATGAAGAAAAGGAGAAGATTGTCTACACAAATGAATAATAACAACCCTGAAATTGTAGAGGTTAAAATGCAGAAAAGTGTCAGGAGAATCAATATTTAATTTACACCTCTACAATACACATAGTGTAAGAGAAGCTTCTAGTATGTATTAGCTACCAATACAACTTCATCTGTTGGGTGAGCATAAACGCTTCACCTAAGGAACCTAGGCAAAATAAGTTAATAGTGTGAAAATGAGGATAAAAAGCAGATTAAAGTGGGGAGAAAACTTGTGTTTCTAGGTGTAGAAAGCAAGCCAGATGAATTACTTTGAAAGGAGCCTGAGAAGGGTACGAGGGGAGAAAACTCAAAAGGAAAATCTGGATTTTCACCTGTGTCAATTAAGCTTTCTGCTGAGCAGATTAAATTACAGAATGGAACTGAAAGGGCAAAAAGCAACAGATATTTAATGAAGAAATGCTGTTTTGTCTGCAAAGATTTGCTAGAGGTTGAGTCTATGTTATTGGCTTGTGCTCTTTTCTGGGATGGTTGCATCAGGCTTTGTCTTTTAAGCACTAGAAATCACTAGGTGTGAGTTTGTTAATTATAAGTATTGATATTATTTTATTATTGGAAAAATCTAGTTATATAACCCCAGTGGGATGATAAATATCACCACTTGACAAACAGAAATGAAAACATGCGGTTTTACACAATATGCTACCAGAGCTAATTGATATAAACAATACACTCCCAAAGCTAATTGAAGTTAATGGAAGTGTTGCTAATTATTTCATTGGTCAGTGGAGAAGTCACACATAGAAAGCTAGCAAAACAAGAAAATGTAAATGGTTATTCTCTTGCAACTACATATGAGATGTTGGGCATTTATGCTATCACACCTGAAGATTTGGTGAACCAGTGCTCCAAAGCCTGCCTGTATTTGCCAATACCTAAAGTAAACTAGTTTGGTTTTTTTTATTTTGTGAAAGGTCAGGTTTGTACAGAGTATTTGCACACTAGTTTCAATTTTAAGAGCAGAAAATAAATTTTTGCTTCAAGTTTGGTGTTGAATTAATGCTGAATATAGACACGCTCCTAGCTGTTACTGGGGTTGTTGCTTTACAGTGGTAAACTTGCACCTGTCTTCATTAGGGTCCCACATAGGATCATTCCTCCAGGATTTTCTCTCTTTTCTCACACAGAAAGGGTAATGGGAGGATATATGAACCAGGCATGTACAAGGTAAGGTAGTTTAAAAATATAACCAGAGGAAAAAAAAGGCTTTTTGAAATCAGAACTTAATTTTAAAATCTTCACTACCAGAAGGATTACTTAATCTAACTTGTCTGGACAGATGGTGGAACAGTCCAGTACTCTTGCAGGTTCAAGTTCAGTGCTAGGACAATGTGACAACATTAACCTTCCAGAGTTGCAATTCTTTTAATGCAATAAACATTCATTTATTTTTTTCTTCAGAATAGTCTCACATTCCCCTTTTCACTTTGTTTTTCTTTAACCAGCTACCTTTGGGATGTCCCCATTGCCTGCTGCTCTTTTTGCAATTTCATATTTGTTGCTAACTGACAGTGACTTTTAAGTATCTTAGCTGACTTTTGACTGAGTCATTTTCTGAACTTTGTTGTTCAATAGTTGCTTTCCATGTAATCCAAAATCCTTGTGCTACACTTTCCTCTGCAATAAGTGATTACCATATTGCATTCATGTATTTCCTGGTCCTTGCTTCAATTTTTTTTCTTCCTTGTAGTGGTTTAGGCTGGGCTGACCACTGAACGAATGGCAGATGCACTCTTTTAACCTCTCTCCCTTCCCAGAAGAGAAGGGAGAGAGAATAAGGAGGAGAGACTTACGCATTGAAAAAAACCTAAAACTACTTTAATGAAATATGAAACTAAAACTATTAACAATAAAAATAAAAGATAATACTACTAATAAGAAAATAATGAAATATATACAAAACCACATCTGGCTCCCAGGATGACAATCATGTCACCAGCAGGCACTGGGAAAGTCTCAGACTGGACTCAGCGACGGATGGGAACTGGATTCAGGAACACAGGGATCAGGATCAAAGGCAGATGAACAGGNNNGTCTTACTTGGATGCTGGACATTGAAGAAAGAGCTGACTCTGATCCCTCAGCTTTTATACTGAGCATGATGCAGATGGGATGGCATACCCTGTGGTCAGTTTTGGGTCACCTGTCCTGTCTACTCTTCCCCACATCTGCAACCCCTCTACACGCTCTGCCTCCGGTCCTCCAACGTGGCACATAACAAAGTGAGTTGACCTTGGTTGTTATGGCAATAAGTATAAGCAAGAGTATCTCTGCATACTGTTCCTTGGTATTAACTATAAACACCTCTGGAAGCAGACACTGTGAAAAATATGCCGTTAATTTCAGAGAGTGCAGTTAGTTAGAAGAGACTTAACTGAAAAGTAAAAATTACTGAAAAGAAAATTTGTTCTGTTCTATCTCAAAACAGGACATTCCTCAATGAGAAAACAAAAATAATTTGGGGTATTCCCTCCTTTAAGTGGAGTTCACCTTGCTGTTTATACGATCTCCTTGCTACTACGAGTCAGGGCATAAAGAGAATTGCATAGAAAAATATCAAACCTATCAGCATGAGAAACTTCAGCATTGAGTCATTTAGCAGTCAGTTCAAATATTCAGATAATTCATCCTCAAACATCCTCAGCTGCTGCTGCTACCTTTTGCAACACCTTTTCATGCTGGTTACAACTGCAGCTAAGAGCAGCCAGAAGAGTGAGAAAAATATATCTGTGTCATCACCTGTACTTAGGGCAAAATATGAAGTAAAAGGAACATGCGATTTAGAATGGAATCTGTAACCAAGAAGATAATTCACACACAATAATTCATTAGATTAATTCAGCTCTTGCAGCACATGCAAAAGCACAAGCTGACTGTGACATCCTTCATTGTTCACATTTTGCAAATGTACTATATATAATTACATAGATATATTTCAGCTGCACTGTTTATTTCATGACTGATCTGACTGGTCACACAAAAGCACTTTTGTTCTACCAAGAGAATGAGTGCTACAGGACTCTCAGCACAAATTCTTACAGTTAAAAAAAAATTACAGAATCACAGAATCACAGAATGGTTCGGGTTGGAAGGGACCTTAGAGATCATCTAGTTCCAAACTCCCTGCCACCAGGAGGGACACCTCCCACTAGACCAGGTGGCTCAAAGCCTCATCCAGCCTGGCCTTGAACACTTCCAGGGATGAGGCATTGACAACTTCCCTGGGCAATCTGTTCCACTGCCTCACCACCCTCACTGTAAAGAATTTCTTCCTAATATCCAATCTAAATCTATCCTCTTTCAGTTTGAAATCGTTGCCCCGTGTCCTATCATTACACTCCCTGATAAGGGGTCCCTCCCCATCCTTCCTGTAGGCCCCTATAAATTAAAAACGTATGAGTATTCTCAGGCTTATCTGTATCTTTCAAACCCAATCTTCCATAAGCATTTTGTGCAAGATATACTCTGTCACACCATAGTTTGTGAACTTGAGAGGGTTTTCTTACAGTAAAGTTTGTGTTACATTTTGAGCAACTTTTAGTCCCTAGTATGCACTACTGATGCTGATATTTAGAACTTTTTTTTCATGCATGCAGATTACTTCACTGATGCAAAGCAACAAGGACCCATTTAATACATGTCTTTTCCTGCCTTGCATGCATTGCCAACATACTGGTAATACACACCAGTAAAAAAGACCAGCTTCTGCAAATGAACCTGGGAAGCATAAAAAAGGATCAGTTAGTAGCATCCTATTATCCCAAACTTTTGAAAGGAAATAAGCTTTTTAGTGACTTGCCTTAAACTGGGCTCATTTACACATTATTAGTATTATTTTAATTAGATGAATGGCCTTTGCTTAAAAAATTCCCTCTACTTTTTAGTAGCAAAACTACAGGAAGATGCCAGTGTCGATTGATTGGAAGTGTTTATAGTGAAGTCCAGCAGGATCTACTATTGCAGTAGTCACGAAACACAGCAGGCAATGCACTCGAGCAGTAAATAGAACCCCAAAACCCTGCTGGGGAAATAAGCCTTTACCCAGAATAGCTCAGGTTGTCCACTCTCAGCAGTGCCCTATTAGTTTTTATCATCTCTACTTGTCTCACCAGCAAGGTTTTAAGTCTATTGCAAAAGTATCAACATTGTTCTTAGATTACATATATCGTACCTTTCATTTTATTTTGACATTTTATGCAAAATGGTGCTTCAGTGTTTAGGAGTTTTAGCCCAGATCTAAAGATGTGTGAATATAACTGAAGAATTCTATAGACTGATTTAAAGTACACTCATTGAAGCTATTGACTGGGTTTATGTCCCCTGGTATTACATTACGTTTTATTGGAAAAGAATGGACTGGAAAAGAGGTCCCCAGTGGCTGGAAAAAGGGAAATGTCGCACCCATTTTTAAAAAGGGTAAAAAAGGGGACCCTGGGAACTACCAACCAGTCAGCCTCACCACCATGCCTGGTAAGATCATGGGACAGAACCTCCTGAAAGATATGTTGAAACATATGGAAGACAGGGACAAGATGAGAGACAGCCAACATAGCTTCACCAGGGCCAAATCATTCCTGACGAACCTAGTGGCCTTCTATGGTAAAGTGACTGCATCAGTGGACAGGGGAAAAGCTGTGGATGCCATCTACCTGGACTTCTGTAAAGCCTTTGATACAGTCCCCCCTAACATTCTTGCCTGTAAATTGGATAGATAAGGGTTTGATGGATAGACTGTTAGATGGATAAGGAATTGGCTGGATGGCCACGTTCAAAGAGTTACAGTCAATGACTCAATGTCCAAGTGGAAACCGGTAACAAGTCTTGTCCTTCAAGGGTCCCTACTGGGACCAATATTTAATATCTTCATCAATATCATAGTGGGATTGAGTGCACCCTCAACAAGTTTGCCGATGACACCAAGCTAAGTGGTGCAGTGGATTTGCCTGAGGGAAGGGATGCCATCCAGAGGGACCTGGACAGGCTTCAGGACTTGGCCCATGTGAACCTCATGAAGTTCAACAAGGCCAAGTGCAAGGTCCTGCACCTGGATCAGAGCAGTAAAATTGATTGAAAGCTGCCCTGCAGAGAAGGACTTGGGGATACTGGTAGATCAAAAATTGGACATGAGCCAGTAATGTGTACTTGCAGCCCAGAAAGGCAACTGTATCCTGGCCTGCATCAAAAGAAGTGTGACCAGCAGGTCAAGGGAGGTGATTCTTCCCCCTCTACTCTCCACTAACCTCAGACCTCACCTGTAGTACTGCATCCAGCTCTGGGGTCCACAGTACAAGAAAGACATGGACCTGTTGGACCAGCTCCAGAGCAGGGCCACAAAAATGATCCAAGGACTGGAACATCTCTCCTATGAAGAAAGGCCAAGAAAGCTGGGATTGTTCAGCCTGGAGAGGCAAAGGCTCCAGGGAGACCTTATTCCAATACTTGAAGTGGGCTGATAAAAAAGATGGAGAGGGACTGTTTACCAAGGCCTGTAGTGACTGGACAGGGGGGCAGCAGTTTTAAACTGAAAGAAGGAAGGTTTATACTGGACATCATGAAAACATTTTTTACAATGAGGGTGATAAGACACGGGAAGAGGTTGCCAAGAGGAGTAGCTGATGCCCCATCATTGGAAATGTTCAAGGTCAGGTTGGACGGGGCTTTGAGCAACCTGAACTAGTGGGAGGTTTCCACCTGGTGCGTAAGCAGGTGTCTGTTCATGGTCTTCCGTCCAGCTCCTGGACCAGGAGAAGATATCTGATGGGATGAATGATGGCTAACTCCTGTATAACATGTTTCTGACCTCAGCCCTCCTTTGAGGAATTCCTTCAGGTGCTGGTTGCTGATGCAGAAAGCCCAGCCAGGATCAGCCAGGCCATGCCTAAGCCTGTGTAGGGCATTAGACCTCTTGTTCAGCCAGAGGTCCTCCTGCTAGCTATCAGGGTCATCCAGACCTTATACCAAAGTTGTGACTACATCTTTCCTCTTCCTTGCTTCTGTCTGCACTCCTTGTGCAGTGAAGGAATACTTATTCATGTCTCTTTGCACATCTTCAAGATCATTCCACTAGTGTTTTGTCTGTAAGCAACTTGAGTGCTGAAGAACCCTTTCCTAATTTCCTCATTTTTAATCTGTTCTTTCAATCTTTTTCTTTTCTCACTACTTCCCTTTTAGAACCAATTTGATTCATCATTATGTACTATGTGCTAGGTCCCCTCCTAAGCTCCCAAACTCAAGGAGAACCTTTTGTTTCAAGCTGTCCTCTCTATGAGGAAATCAGCAATGACAATGTCTAGCTTAGAGAAGAGACATATCTAACAGGTCTGTAGAGGATAAAGCTTGCCATTAGAAACTTTTGTAGCTTTTATCAATCAGAGGTCTAGAAAGTGCTGCAGGCACTGATTTCCTCTACATGGTTGTGTTTCATACCCATTGATAGACACATTCTCCATATTTGTCTGCTCTCTTTGTGAATCTGTTTACATTTTGGACTGCCCACTGTCCTTTGACAATCAACTCCATAATTTAGCAATATGTTCTATGAAAACACTTTTGTGTTTGGCCTCATAATGTCACTGTCTGTCGCTGAGTTCCTGTGCTGTGATGAGTAAATGTTGTCTATTCAGCTTTTCAATACCATAAAAGATTTTATAGACTTCCAAGCTGAAGTGGACTCACTGTTCTATAGAAACTTTTCCGTATTTTTTTATTGTATTGGGCCAAATCCAGAACTTTCTCTTATATCACTTGTGGACCTTAGGACCCATGATATCTCAATAAATGTAGCATATATGATGCAGGACCAGAAAGAACCTATCTCCTATGGGGAACAGATCATTTCATTAATCTTCACTTGCCCACAGTGGGTCTCCTCCTGCACTCCTTGCACTTCAGCAGTGCCTGTCCCCTGTCATTAATTTGTTATTCTATTTTTCTCTAGGTTCTTTCTCATTCTTTAACTCCTTTTGCACATCTTCCTAGTAAAAAATACAAAACAAAATTTAAAAATGTTTGTTCTGGTCAGTGGAGAGGAGATATGCATGAATGGCCTGGCAACTCTAGTAATTATTATGAGACCATCTGTTGGTAAATATATATAGATTCAACCTAGATAATTGGTCAGCTGTAAAGAGATACAGATAACCTTTTCAAATATTAAACAGGCTGACACCAAATGGATAACCAAATAACTAGGGGACATATAACTGCTAGTCAAGAGATGTGATTCCTCATCATCTTGCGTTTCCTAAAAAAAATTTGCAAGTTGATTTACCCTTGGAAGCTGAGAACAAAGGTTATTTTTTTATTTTCAGACTTTACTTTCCCTGTTTAGGATTGGTTTGGCCTGCAGTGATTATTTATGATAGCAATAATGCTATTTCCCAGGTCTGAGAGAACTGCTTGGTTTCTTTAGGCAGGAGGCCCAGAGTTTTTAATTTCCACTTAAAGGTTAGTATCATGTTCCAGAAAGCATATAGGGGAGAACACTTCATAAATCAGTGCTTACATATGTGAAAGAATGAGACAAGTGGCAATATTTAAAAAGTATTATGTAGTCTATGAACTCTTCTAAAACAAGAAACTTTCATTTTTTTCAGAAGCGAAGTCTACAAATATTTCAGTAAAAGAGCAAAATGCTTGAGTTTTCGTATTGAAGTGCCATTAGCATTCTCTGTCCTATAAAAGAGCCTAATGGCCTCTTGAACACTGTAGTAATTTGAGTCCATTAGTGTAATAGGAAGAGATTAAAAGCAGAAACAAAGAGATCATTAACCATGAAAGTTAAACACATCTGTTCATATTCAATCATTAAAATGACAAATATTTCATCACTGAGAAACATAGATCTCAGTATAGGCAGATTCAATATAAAATCAGCTCAATATAATGTTCTGCCAAACTTACATTTTGCTCAGAGGAGGAATTTTATGGCAGCTTCTATCTTAGATGCCAAGCAAAAGTCCTAGTCACTTACTGTATAACTGCAAAGGAACCACACAGGTCTGCAGTGCTCCCATCATTGCTTCTGAGATGAAACCACAAATTCAAAAGAGTCCATTACCCTGATGCATCCTCCTACTGTGTTTAAAAAGTAGGGAAAAGCTGATATAATGTGTGCAGTCCCTGAATCATAGAGTCATAGATGGTTAGAGCTGGAAGGGACTTTAAAGATCATCTAGTTCCCACCCCCTGCCATGAGCACGGACACCTTCCACTACACCAGTGGAAGCCCCATCCAACCTGGCCTTGAACACCTCCAGGAATGGGGCATCCACAACTTCTCTGGGCAACTTGTTCCAGTGTCTCACCACCCTAACAGTAAAGAACTTCTTCCTAATGTCTATTCTAAATCTACCCTCTTTCAGTTTAAAACTGTTAACCCTTGTCCTATCGCAACACTCCTTGATAAAAAGTCCCTCCCTATCTTTCCAGTAGGCCCCCTTTAGGCACTGGAAGGCCACTATAAGGTCTCCCTGGAACTTTCCCTTCTTCAGGCTGAACAACCCCAACTCTCTCAGCTTGTCTTCATATGAGAGGTCCTCCAGCCCTCTGATCATCTTCGCAACCTTCCTGTGGACTTACTCGAACAATTCCATGTCCTTTTTGTGTTGGGGGCCCCAGAGCTGGAAACAGTCCTCCAGGTGGGGTGTCACAAGAGCAGAGTAGAGGGGCAGAATCACCTCCCTTGACCTACTGGCCATGCTTCTTTTGATGCAGCCCAGGATGCGGTTGGCTTTCTGGGCTATGAGCACACATTGCTGGCTCATGTTGAACTTCTCATCAACCAACACCCCCAAGTCCTTCTCCTCAGGGCTGCTCTCAAATCATTCTCCACCCAGCCTGTATTTGTGCTTGGGATTGCCCCAAGCCAGGTGCAAGACCTTGCACTTGGCCTTGTTGAATTTCATGAGGTTTGCACAGACCCACATCTCAGGCCTGTCCAAGTCCCTTCCCTCCAGTGTGTTGACCATGCCACACAGCTTGGTGTCATTGGCAAACTTGCTGAGAGTGCACTCAATCCCACTGTCCATGTCCATGTCCACGTCCATGTCACGAACAAAGATGTTAAAGAGTACTGGTCCTAGTACCAACCCCTGAGGAATGCCACTTGTCACTGGTTGCCACTTGGACATTGAGCCATTGACCACAACTCTTTGAGTGCAACCATCTAGACAATTTCTTATTCACGGAGTGGTCACAAGCTGTTTACCCATCACATAAGACATCGATGTGCTTCTGATGTGAGGGAGCCTATTCCAGTGGTAGCCTCTGGGATCAACAGCTCCTAAACTGATCCTTGCAGCTTGGTAGAAACAGTGCACTCCAGCTTCTGTGAAGCCCCAAACCCTTCACAGGGATGCAGCACCAAAAAATGCTTTTAATTTTACTATTCCTTGAGCATGGTGTACTCAGTGTTTATCCTTTCACCTCGGGACTATATGTAAATTGATGAGGCTGTGGAAAACAATAAATGAAAGTTTTTGTAGAAAACCTGAGTGTTTGCGCTTAATCCCTAAACTGTAATCAAAGCTACAAAAGGGAAAAATAATAACATGCTTTATCAGATCCTCTCTAAAGCTTGTCACTAGTACCTCTTTTATCCAAGCTTTTATTCCAGCATGTGTCTCAGCAGCTTGTACTGAGATTCCAAGCAACATCTTAGCATCGGTTCACAGAAACAGCTCTTTTATGGTTTACTGTTTCTCAGTTATTAGTCAGTCAGTCCTGTGTCTTAGCTGCTCCCTTTTCTCTTCAATCTACTCCCTAGGGCTACTTGGTTTGTTATCGCTCTTCCTCCGTCCAAGGTGGATTACCTTTTTCTGTCTTAAATTCACATATTTACTCACTCTGTTATCTAGCAGGAATCTGTATTTAGCAAGATACATCCTTTATTAAATAATTACTGATCAACTAATAACTAGAGAAGCAATTATTAAATATTAGCAATGGATATTTCCCTTTCTTTTCCCTGTAACCTCTGGAGCTGAACTCTATCCATCTCCCACTCCTTGGGAGTTTTAATGAATTTAATCTTTTGTTTTAAATAGAAAAGGCCATCAGGCTGGAGGGGATGCATTAATTAAGAATACAAGATTGTAAAGGCTGTTAAAATCTCATGTAAATTAAATAGTTTGAGAAGACCTTGTAATTTTAGTCCATGACCATATTAGTAAGACACCAACCTTGAGACACAAGCTTAATGAAAGTTTTTGGAGTCTGGAACTCTCTTGTACTTCCCTCACCTTTACATGCCAGTGATTTTAGGTGACTGTGTTACAGAAGAGGAAAGTCATATTCATTAAAATGAGTCTGAACGCCAGATTCATTTATTTTAATTTAAATTCTGAAGTGCTTTTACCATTGCATCAAGTGCTTTGCAAATGTTAAAGAGTGCAATAGAAATAAAAACTGTTTATTGTACTTAGCTTAAAGCAGTCACTCCTCGATTCCTAACATCTGACCAGCTGTTCCTCTCAAGCCTGAATGCATGAATCACAGATCATCATGCAGCTGGGCAACAAGTTCAAAGCCAAAGACCTTCTGCCATTCTCCTCCTGGGTGAACCTGGTCATTCATAGCATGGGAATTCATCTGTCCACAGTGGAGAGAAATCCGCATTTCTAAAGTGATTCCTTTCTCTTCACGAAGTAGGTATCTGAAAGAGTTCCTGTTTCTCTCCACTGAACGTACAGGGAGCTCACAGTCACCCACTGAGGTGCAGGCATCTGTACATTAGATGACTTCCTTTCCTCAAGCAAGAGCTCTTCTTTGGAAAGTGGAGATTGCCTGGCGTAGATTTGCCTGTTGATTAAACATGCTAAGAGTATCATCCATGTAAAACAGCCTGTTCATTCTGTTAGCTGACGGAATGAGAGATGAGGATCAGAAAATGGTATTAAAAATGCTATTAAAAGGATAGACGTACCTCCATTTTAAAACACTTGTTGCGACTGCAGCCACCTAAGAAGTTTGTTAGATAAACAATGAGAACTTCAACTTTTACAAAGCTCACTATGACTTCAGGGAACAGCAGTCCCTTATTTGTTTTTCTCATCACTCTTCTGTCTATCTGTGGTCACCCTTGCTCCCAGATGCACTTTTCTATGTGAAATCTCCTGTTCCTGGAAACAAAAAGCATCCAAATATATTTACATTAATTTTCCTGTCCAGTAATGCATATCTAAGTAACTTGGATAATTCAGATAAGTGTCAATACTACAATCTAAATTAAAACAAACCTAAAATTGTTTTGGAGAGTTATCTATCATTAGGCAGATATGTAACTAAATTAAATAACATAGTAAGCCATAATAATACAAATCTCCACTGTTTCTTTATTATATTTCTGCTCTTTTCAGCCTCAGGCAACCCTGTAGCAGTGTGCTGTAGGCTGAAAGGACCACATCTGTATTCCTGCCTATCAATCATCTTTAAAGAATGTCAATAACTCAGAAAGAGGCAATCAGCAGAAACCACAGCGGATGAACCCCTTTTGGGAACTGGTTTACCTATTCCTTTTTTTTTTTCCCCTTTAAAACATAAATCCACCAGGTCCCCCCTCAAAAAAGAGGAAGGCACTTTTTATGATTTGTGATTTTAAACGACCTGTCCCTTTATAAACAAAACTATACAGTGATATGGAGGATGAGGCTCAAAAGGATCTTGTAGTGCAGTCCCAGTTATCTGTGACATCTCTCAAAATGGTCTTTCTCAAGCTAATCAAATGCTAGGTTGAAAGCAACTGTACAGGCGCTCCTGCTGCTCTGCTTGAAAGTAATTCCAGAATTTCACTGCACTGCTGATTAGAAATCTCCCTCTCATTTCCTCCCTGATCATATTTATGACCAGGTAATTTTTATGCCAGTCCTGCTCTTTAACTTAAGGAACTCTTCTCCTTCTTATCTATATATACTTCCCAATGTATTTAAAGACCATACTCCATTTTGCCAAGCTGCTTAATCCATGTTCTCTCTCCTCACATCCTGAAGTTTTCTGCTCCACCCTTCCGCACAGTGTACCATTTCTGCACTTGTTCAAATGTGAATTCAGCTTTCAGGGAAGGAGCTGAGAAGAATTTACCTTGTATTCCAGATGTAGTTTTACCAATGGCATTGAGTCTTCCCCAGATTACTTGTACTCTCCAGATGTTGGTTTGCAATTACCCCACAGTTAAATAGTATACTAGGTCTTTATTTTCCTTAGTTACTTGCAAACGACAACCTAATTGTTGATTTTCTTGTTATTAATTCTCTAATACCTACACTTGAAATTTCATTTTTCTGGGATCCCCCTTCTGTCATTCCTGCAATCAAAGGAGTTTTTTACTCCTTGAGTCATTTGATATCTCAGTCTTCCTTTTGTGTTTATAATACTGCAAATTTCATGCACACATTTCTTGGTTTTAAGCCAAGATCACAATGAAAATATTTAAAAGATTTGTCCAAAGCTTAATGCTTGAGAAAGTCCAATAGTGACTTCCTTCAACCTGGAATTTCCTTTCCTGATACCATCATCTGCTGTCTCCCTTCAGTCAGGTTCTTATACTTTCACATTTCTCCTATTAATTCCTTCCTTCTCCAAATTTGTAATTTCCCAAGTAGTAATATAGTGGACATTTTACTAGGATTAGAATACAAAAAATATGAAATTTCTCACTGTTACTTCTCTAGAAAAGTGATTTCCTTATCGAAGAAAGTTTGTTGGTCTGCCCCCATCTATATTCGGTGGGTTACTGGTTCCTTCTAGAGAGCTCAAATCAGCTGGTGTGATCAAGCTGGAAGAATTGTCTTTTAGGGTTGTTGGAAAAACCTGTGCGTGTGGATGGATGTGCACATACCATAATAATGAAGGGAATGGTACTTCTGTAGGTGTTTGGATGACTTCCAGCTGAATACATGCAATGCTGACTCTATTTAGCTGGACTGTCAACTGAGCAGTATCATGTCTGAAGATTTTAAAAGGTGTTCTGCTTGCTTGAATTGACACAAGGAAATCAAGAGAAATGATGGAAAATTAAAATGTCAGTGATATGTATGAAGACTTATGCAATCAAATTGGAAAACTATGGCTACTGTAATACTTCTGCTGCAGAAAAAAAGAATATATTTATTTTACAATTGAAGTCCTTTTAAATCATGTTGTACTTCATTCCTCCTCAGACAGTGATTTGTTATCTTAGGAGACATCCTTCAGATAACAGTGCTTTCTTTTACTGTAGAAACAGCATCTTCCCAGACCATTTCTTCCAAATTTGGCCTTCATTTCTCTAACTCAAGGATAGAGACACCGTCTCCTTGGAAATTATTATTCTTTATTGATTTATCATCATGCAAATACTTTTCAGAATAAAACAAAATGGATACTTTAAATGCAGTCTGCTTAAATAGGACATTGTGTTTTTCTCCAAATGAACATTACATTGCAATAACATGGGCAATAAAGTTATAATTTCTAACTAATTCTTAAATGTCAACTATCATTTGGAAAACTAATGAGAAATTTAATTGTTCAAGGCCAACTTAGACAAAACTTAAAGAAAAAATGTCTCTATGGGCTGTAAGATCTGAATTTTATTAAAATCAATTATTTAATATATTAAAATACATAAAAATTATTAGGCGGATAGCAAAATAGCTGAGTTTTACTCAGAGGTTTGAAAGAAACTCTTTTTCCTAGTTCTGAAACTACTCAAAGAATACAAAATTCAAGAAAGGAATATAATCTTTTACAACATTCATTTTAGAGATCTTGCTCATTTACCTTTTGGCTCAGTTTTCTGTCTTCCTTCCATCCCCAGATTTCTCCCCAGCACTCTAATACACAAGAACAGAGGCCTCCCTGGTTTTACAATGCCAGCATGAATGAGCTAATTCATGACATCACACAGTAATGTATGCCTGGACTTGGAAACAGAGCATCAGTAGTGTCACTGGAACTTTTGTGATATGAATTTTCTTAAAGGCAAGTCATTTAATTATCTAAAAGACTAGCAAATGCTCAAACAGTGGGATATGCAAAACCTCAACTAAAACTCAGACCTACTTGGCATGTGAGCGTTGCCTTTTATATCAGTTCAACTATAACCAATTCTTATTCTAATAGGAGTGCACAAGTTTTGGTCAAATATCTCATGTCTGTGCTAAAGTGCTCCAGCTTCTAATGAATATGCTCAGCTACTTGAAATTCTGTGGTGATAAAAGAGAGCACACCTTTCCCACTCAAGTACCCTTTTCCCCGTAACAAGATGTGAAAAAATCCTCTTGACCTATACAAAGAAAATTGGGCCAGTAAATGTTAAATAGAAGCATATTGAAAGTTCGTGAGGAGATAGGCATCATTCAGTTGTTAGAAATTATTACTTTGAAAATTCTATGAAGTTTATAATGTATGTAATAGATAAAAATAAGATAAATGATTGGCATATGCATTTATTACTTTTTTTCCTATTTCAGCCTTCTCCCTAAGCCCATGCAAATTTAGGAGCATGGCACTGGTTTTTGTACAAGTCATAAAAGAACACAGACATTATGTAAATAGTTTCAGTGGAGAAATGAAGTGGAAAAACACATTTTTACAAAAGAAAGAATAAGTGGTATTACTTATCATTCAATGGGGCTGAAAACCACTGAGCTTTAGAGATGTCTGATCATTTCCCTAAGCTTTTAGGTACAATAAAGAGCAATGAATTTTAGCCAGTCCCTTCCCAGACACAGCATCCCACCTCAAAGAAAGGGAAAGCAGAGGGGGAAAGCTGGATCCAAATCCTGATCTCTGTAACACATGTATAGCCAAAGAAAACAATCCACTTCAGTGGAACTGTTCTAGATTTACACTAGAGTAATTAGAATAGCACAGCACGGCACGGCACGGCACAGTACGGCACGGCACGGCATGGCACGGTACGGCACGGCACGGCACAGCACAGCGTAGAATAGACTAGACTAGACTAGACTAGAATAGAATAGAATAGAATAGAATAGAAAAATTTCAGTTGGAAGGGACCTACAACGATCATCCAGTCCAACTGCCTGACCACTCCAGGGATGACCAAAAGTTAAAGCATGTCATTAAGGGCATTGTCCAAATGCCTCTTAAACACTGACAGGCTTGGGGCATCAACCACCTCTCTAGGAAGCCTGTTCCAGTGTTTGACCACCCTCTTGGTAAAGAAATGCTTCCTAATGTCCAGTCTGAACCTCCCCTGGTGCAGCTTTGCACCATTCCCATGTTCCTGTCACTGGATACCGGGGAGAAGGGCTCAGCACCTCCCTCTCTGCTTCCCCCCCTCAGGAAGCTGTAATTGGGAACAGAGCCCTGATTCCAGTACTATTTTAAGTTTTTGTGTGCTAACTGGTGACTTCTTTATAAAGTTCTTGTACAAATTTGTACTGACTTTAAAAAAAAAGGACTCTGTTTCAATTTAGGAATTTAAGAGCTCTTTTCTTTTTTTCCTTCAGAATGTCAACATTTGTAGGAATTATCAATAAACCGTGAATGATTTGCACATGTTTAGGTTGTGTCAAGATCTGGGAGAGCCCTTGTAAGTCATCTGGGGTGATTTTCGCTGACAATAATGGATTTTGGACTAGGTCCGAGGGGCAATACTGGTGGAATTTATTACTGACAGTGCAATTGTTGAAAAACACGGGTGTGAATGAGCAGATAATACCACATGATAGATCTGTTCTACTCCCATCAAAACAACAGGGAAGTTGAAAAACCTTAGATGTGGTGCAAAACTGGCTTGAGGTGCTGGCAGAGGCACCAGTACCAGCTATAACGTCGGTGCCTTCTGGCAACTTCTGACTTCATTTCAAATATGTTTCAATCATCCACAGCTGGAGATTTCTATTCTGTGACTCTGCAACCTTGAAATTCGCCACCTGCTTCAATGACAATGGAAGTTATATGAAAGGAAACTTTGGCTTATTTTGCATTTTTAAAAGGAGCCGTAGTAAACTGGCCTTGAGCCAATTACATCTAACTCCAAGCTCATCATCTTAACCACAATGAAAATAATACCAAGCCATCATTTAGGGGAACATAATCTCATGGGAAGTTATCTGAGAGCACTCCAAGGTGCACTTTAATGTGTTAATGCATAGGAAAAGTTGGAACAGTTTTAAAGAAAAAAAAAGGTGAATGATCAGAAACAAGAGAAGATCCTAACAAAAAGAATACTGAAGGCAGCACAACAGACTGCAGAACAGTTTGGTCTTCAGGGACTGCTTCTGTCTCAGTTTCACTGCTCTAGCCATTTTAATAAGTATTATGAAATACTACTACAAAAACTATAGAAAGGCTCCAAATTTGTTGGTTATTTAGTGCCCTATGGAATGAAGCTAATGATAACAAACACAAGAATATTAATGTGGACAATTGTCCCTTTTATACAACTTTGTAATAGTAACCTTGACACTCAACTGGATTTTTATGCAATATTAGAGGGGAAATATGTATATTAAAAACGTAATCTGAAAGATTTCTTCATGCAGAAGATATTTCCATCAGTTTTAACATAATCTAGGATTGCAGTTACTCTGGTTCAATTATTTGGTCTCTATTCGAATATTTTTATTTATGGTACTGGGATTTTTTTGAACTTTTTCAATTAGTATTAAAGACACTCAGTAGGAAAAGTCATTCCACGCAGGTGAAAATATTCCCATATAGCAGAGTGATTATTTTTATTATTTTTCTACTTTTCAGGTACAACTATGTTACCTATTATTTTGCGTCTAAAAAAAAGTTTGAAAGCAAGTACTTATAATTATTCCATAAACCAATGTTATAGTTACCTCACTCGAAAATCAGAAATTTTTGAGGAAATGACATTAAGGAAAACTGGAGGGAGGAAGGGGGGACAGAGAGGGAAAAAAAGATGGAAGAAAGGAAATAAAGTTGAGGGAGAAACCATTTCTGTCATCTTTGCTTGTAATGAAGGATTGCTAACATCATTAAAAGCCCTACGTGAAATCACTATTATCTTGAATTGCACAAACAGAATCAATCCTTTAATTAAGAATTAAGGAAAATAAAGAATAAAATAAGAAAAGTCACCTGAAGAGATCTTGAAGAATATGTTACAGTACAAATCATTCCATATCTTTACACTGATAACTTCTCAAAAACCACTTAAATTTCCTTATTTACTTTCAATATCTCTTCTTTCTCACACAAACTTAATCATTTGTTGTTATAGGGCTGATTTCTGTCAGCAGAACTAAGGACCAACATGACCAGCTGTTGTTAGAAAGGAAAAGTGCCTATTCTGAATTTAAAATTAAAAAATGAAATTAACTTGCAAAATAGTTAGCATATAATAAAAATGAATGTCAGACAGACCTGCTCCACTAACCTTGCAGAGTCTCTTTAATTACACTGGAAAATTTTAATACGCTCCATTCACAGGAGAGGAAGGGAATTTGGGTATTAGTTTTCCTGACCTACATTTGCACTCGGTTTGCTTAGCAGAAAGGAGTCAGGGAGGTGGGACTCATAATAAAGAAGGGTTATCAGGATATGAATTACTGAATAAAATACAAGATGTTCAGCTTTTCAAAAAGTGATTGAGAACTTTTCTGAATTATCCGCAAAATTAGGAAATAATCATAGTAATCATATCAGCACTTGTAACACACCCTGGAGATTTTAGGCAATCTGGTGCTTGAAAATAGGGTTTAGCAACACAAAAAACATAAAGGGGCAAGTTCATGTTTGTACTGGTTTTTCTTGTTCATATGGCCCAATGACTTCAGCAGCGTTAATTTTACATGTTTTGCCTGTTACAAAAGTCAGGGAAAGCAGAATGTAAAAAGCAATTTTTTTAGATGTTATTTTTTTCATCCCTGGTCTTAAAGACCACAGCTAGTGCTCTTTCAGACCACTCATGTTGTAAACCTTTTCTTCACACTAGTAATGGACTGGGCCCATGGGCAGCCTGACTCATGTCAACTTTCCATAACTCATTCAACCACAGAAATGGCTTACCATTAAGAAGGGGACACATGATCTGGCCCATGGAAAATCCTAGAATTTCTGAAAGCTAATGCTATACGTAAAATTAATATAGTTCTTTTTTGTTATGTTTTGTGGGTTTTTTTTAGTAACTGATCACTCTAGCATGGTGGAGGTCAGAAATCTCCTTTTGTTCAAATAAGTATGACAGAGTAAAAACTCATACTCCTTTGTCTATCACTCAAAGATTCTTTGCCTCTTAGAAGGACTAAAAATAGAACCGATGAAATACAACATAACCTGAATAATTATGCATCAGAGTTGTGACCTAGCAAGGAAAGAAAAGGATGTTCTTGATTTTAAGTCTCCAGGGAGTTTTCGTGATGTCAAATCAACAAATCGCTTTTAGTAACCCAGCACTAATGTACATCTACATGGAAATGACACTTACACAAATTAGATTTGAATCTGAAGATTCCCTCATACCACCTTGGAAGGGTAAAAGGGCTTAAAGACTGTTTAATTGTGCTGTACCTCCATGTTAAAACCCCTTAGTAATGCCAGTAATAGGTCAAATGGCTCCAGTGCAAATGAGAGTTACATCTTTCATTGGGAAGCTGCACTCCGCATCCAGTTCTCTGAGGAGCTGAGCACCTCTTACAGCATCAGATTTTACCTTGAGTGAAAACTAGTAGGTTTATACAACTTCTGCAGACAATTCAGTAATGCCCAGAGATAATCAGGTATGTGAAGATTAAAATAGTCAGAGCTATCTTCAAATTCTGTTCCCTGGGGATGGTGTCTAATATATGTTAAATCCAATCAGTGCCTTTTAGCTTTCTTCCCTGTCACAGAGTTTCAGTTTACTAATTAGAAATGTTCAGCTGCAATTCCTTTACATCACTTTCTCACAGGGTAGAATTCAGCACCCTCTGAGAATTTAAAAAGGTTACACCACCATTTGTCAAGGTCACAGCAAGAAAGGTTTTTCATTAATTTTAGATTGGCAAAGAATAAGAAATATTGTAATTGCTGCATTTAAGCCATTCACTGCACCAGTTCTATTCTACTTCACAGACAGCCAATTAGGGACTTTATTTAAAATGTATGAATTGCATGACTGTCATTAAAGCTATGATTCTGAAGAGTTCATTTGCTTTTTTTAATGGAAGTATTACAGAAATGCAATCATTTTTCAGGACAATGACCCAATCATTCAACATTTGGTAAATAAAAATGGCTCTCTATAGATTTGACCACAGGTGGAGACTCCATTAAAATTAGTGCTGGGAGGGCCCAGTTCTGCAAGGCACTGACTGGCCACTGTGCCAACGCTGACCATCTGCCTCCTCAGTTTGACAGAAAGACCTGGAAAATTCCCCAGAATGTTGTGCTTTTGTGGTAGGGAAAAACACAATCAAATGCTCTTCATTTGTGAAAACTGCACAGAGCTGTCTCCAAGGCCTGTTTCAACCAAGCCAGAGCCAGAGCAATGAGGGGACTCCTGGGCTGCACCAAACATGGTTTCAGTGTTCCCCAGCATCCTGTGAGCTTTCTTGAATGAATATCCTCATGACAGAGCGCTACACTTTGCATGTTCTTTCATTTTGACATTCGTTGAAAATTAGAGGCATTGTTTTAGATGGATTTGTTTTATTACTTTCCTTTTTGTGAGACTTAACTCAAGAATACATCTCTATTTCAAAATAACACATTTACTGTAAAGTGTTAGAATCTGGGTGGCCTGAGACTGCATTTTTCAGCATCTTTTTCATGGTTTTACTTCATCAGTAAGTACATCTTTCAGGTGGGACTGCTCCTGCAGACTGTAAGAATACAGGAAGTTTATCTTCCTGAGGACTGTATGATTTTGCACCAGAGATACAATTTCCTGTCCTGATTTTGCCAACAGAGATTTACTTTTTCATGTGATAATGTGCTAGCCCAAAAGCTTTCCTCAGAACACACAAAATCATCCATCATTTTATTTCCTTATTGAAAATATTTTGGTTTATGGCTTTGTTTTCTTTTTGAGAACAAAAAAAATCCATGTCCCACTGGTACTGTTAGCCCACACCACATGCACGTCTTTTGCTCTCATCGCTTAGTAAATGTGTTTTTCCTGATTCCCCAAAACAGGTGTGTAAATAAGAATTACCACCGCATCTCTCCTCTCTGGTCATTAGAACCACAAGACGATGAGATATTCAAAACACAAAAGACAACATGGGGAAGTTTAGCTATTTCTTTCTCCCTCTAACTGTTTCAGATAATTTTTTTCTAATGTTAGCAATGTAGACAATACAGTTACTCAAAAAACTTGTGTGAACAAAAGACATTTCCACAAATATGTCAATTGAATTTTTTTTTATTGTAATGCACTACTGTGTCTCTTCAGCTATTCGATAAGGAAAAGGTGTATTTCCAGGACATTTTGGCCCTTTTAGGTTAGCGTCTGAAACTGCTTACATCCCCCTTCTTCAAAGGAGCTACGTTTAATCAGGTTTCTGATTTTCTAGGTCTGCATTCATCAGCCCACATCCAAACTCCACATTCAGTAAAAGCTTAGATGCACCAGCATGTACCACTGTCTGCATCACCTCTGGTGTCACTTCTCAGGAGATGAAAATGGATGCTCAGAGGGCAAAGGGACCTGTGCAAGCTTCAGATTGGTCCCCAACCAAAATGAGCAGGTGACAGGGATTGCAGAGGCTTTCTAGTGTTTCCCCTCAGTCAGCTCCAGCACAGCTGAGGCAGTCCAGTAGGAGCCAGCAACAGACTGGCGTGAAAAGGAGGGAACATATGACCAACAAACCTGGTAACCTTCTATGATGAAATGACTGGCTTGTTAGATGAGAGGAGAGCAGTGGACATTGTCTATCTGGACTTCAGCATTTACTGAAAACAACCCAGTAAATGCTGAAGTCACAAGAGACAATGGACACTGTCTACTCTAAGATACTCATAGAGAAGCTGATGAAGTATGGGCTGGACAAGCAAACAGGTGGATTGAAACCTGGCTGAACAGGTAGGCCCACAGGTTGGTGACCTGGGGCATGAAGTCTAGTTGGAGGCCAGTAACTAGCAGTGTGCCCCAGGGGTCAATACTGGGTCCAGTCCTGTTCAACATCTTCAAGATGACAAGATGACCTCCGGCGGTCCCTTCCAATTTCAACCATTCTGTGAACAGCATGTGATCTTAGTGGGACTCAGGGTCCAGCAGGAAAGGGAATCCTGCCGTGCTTTAAAGCACGGCAAAGGCTTGCAGACATGGGACTAAATTACCAATATAAAAATTTAATGTAAGTAGAAACCCAAGAAACTCTTCATTCACTATTATGTGCTCTATCAAAACCAGCATTTACTCCTCAGAAGACATACAAATTCATGAGAATACTGGATTTCTTTTTTTTTTTTTTCTAAGAGGCACTCTTTGTTGGAGAAAAATTTGAAATCTCTAAGTAGTCTAAAACTGAAAAGTCAGAATGGTACAATTTTAAAAAATGCCTATTTTTTTCATCTCATAACTTTAGGCTGTGATGGAAGGACATATTCAAGGTTTTGAACATTTGAGTTAACAATACTGATATAGGATGTCTTTTTCTGACAAGCTTCAGTGCACCTAACAAAATCTCCCCTCATGGTCCCCTGTCTGCACCATAATACAATTAAACTGATAATCATGATTATAATTGTCAGATATTCTGAAACAAATGATACCTAAAGCAGTTCATGGAATGTGTAGCATGAAAATTAAGACAATTTTAATCATTTCTGTGTCTTAGAGCCTTGCCAACTAAAACTTTGCTAAAAGAAGGTGAAAGTATAGGAGAGTTCTCCTAGGTGCGACCTTGGTGAAGACTGTCCTAATGCTGTCTCCCACCAGCCTCCTGACAACCCTGGCAGAGGCAAGAGAAGGCTGAGTGGGAGAGGCAGCAGCACTGAGGAAAGAACTTGGCAACTAGGACCACACAGCCGCTTGCTTACTCCCCCTCCCCGCCCCAAGAAGGGTAGGGAGAAGAGGGAGAAAAGGAGGGGAAAGGGGGAAAAAAACCTCATGGGCTGAGATAAAGACAGTTTAATAGAACAATATCATAAAAGGAAAATAACAATAATAATAATAACAACAAAAACAAAAACAAAACCAATAATAATAATAATAATACCACAAGTCATTCTCAGTGCCCAGTGAATTGACACCATCCCAAGTAGTGATCATGAGAACCCAGCACCTGGCTAATCCCATTTATATACTGAGCTTGACGTCTATGGTATGGAATATTCTATTGTCCTGGTTTTGCTCTACCTCAAACCAGCACATGGCCATTCCATTGTTTGGTATATGTTCCTTCTCAGCTTCTATGGGAAGCTGAAAAGAGTTCTTGAAAAGCATAAACGTCACCTTAGCAATAACTAAAACAATACGTATTGTTGACATTCCTTTCACTGCAATCACTAGAAAGAAAATGGACTCTTTCCCAGCTGAAACCAAGACAGGTGGTCACGGATGGAAAGGTGACACTGCTGTCCTGGGGCAGAGCAGATCATGCCTTCAGTCCTGAAGACAACAGAAGGGGGAGCAAGTGGTTACAGGGAAGGGAGGATATTTTACCCTTTGCCAAGATTAGGCTAATTACGGACACTGCTGGCCATGGCCCTGCCTGCCTTTTTCCAGGAGGGACATCTGTTTCTAGAGTAAGAGCAAAGAAGTGTATCTCAGAGACTAAGTTCCCCCTCAGCAGAGGAACTCTTATTTTTGGCCCGTGCTATTGACCATGAAATCTCACCTGTGCTACTCAAATCACAACCTGTTTCAAGTAGCTTTTAGAAACACTCTGATTTAAGGTGAACTACACTGAAAAGAAGGCTTGTTTTGGTTTTCCTAAACATAATTAATCACTTGATTAAGCTGCTCCTGTAAAAGCAATGGTGGTAAAGTAAAATAAATATGCACGTAACTTTTCTTCCAGGACGTGATTGGCATCAGCAAGGTCAGGGTTGGATTGAAGGGGATTGCTAATAACATCCCAGGTGTAGCCTCTCTCTGGAAGGCTGTGTAAATTAAACTAACTAAAATAATTTTTCCCTTTCTCAAACTGAATCAACTGACTTTACAAATAGTATTTTATGCATGAAAAGTAAGCTAGAAAAATAGGGCAACATTAATAGTTAATTTTAAAGATTAAAATAGAATAGAATAGAATATTTCAGTTGGAAGGGACCTACAACGATCATCCAGTCTAACTGCCTGACCACTCCAGGGGTGACCAAAAGTTAAAGCATGTCATTAAGGGCAATGTCCAAATGCCTCTTAAACACTGACAGGCTTGGGGCATCAACCACCTCTCTAGGAAGCCTGTTCCAGTGTTTGACCACCCTCTTGGTAAAGAAATGCTTCCTAATGTCCAGTCTGAACCTCCCCTGGTGCAGCTTTGAACCATTCCTACGTGTCCTATCACTGGATACCAGGGAGAAGAACTCAGCACCGCCCCTTCCACTTCCCCTCCTCAGGAAGCTGTAGAGAGCAAGGAGGTAGCCCCTTGGCCTCCTTTTCTCCAAACTAGACAAGCCCAAAGTCCTTAGTGACTCCTCATAGGACATTCCCTCCAGCCCTGTCACCAGCTCTGTTGCCCTCCTCTGGACACATTCAAGGACCTTCACATCCTTCATAAATGGTGGGGCCCAGAACTGCACACAGTGCTCAAGGTGAGGCCGCACCAATGCTGAATACAGCAGAATGATCCCCTCTCTTGAGGGGCTGGTCATACTGTGCTTGATGCACCCCAGGATGAGGTTTGCCCTCTTGGCTGCCAGGGCTCACTGCTGGCTCCTGTTGAGCTGTTGCCGACCAGCACCCCTAGACCCCTTTCTGCAGGGCTGCTCTCCAGCCACTCCTCTCCCAATCTATACTTGTGTGCAGTGTTACTCCATTCTAGGAGCAGGATCTGGCATTTGGACTTGTTAAATTTCATCCCATTAATCATTGCCCAAGACAGAACTGTAAGAATTGCAATGTCATGCCCTCTGCTCACGGACAAGTTGGATACCTCGACCCTGCGATCACACCCACAGGACAGCTTGGGATGGCCACCCAGCCACGTTCCAAGGCTCATTTCTCCTTGCTCTGTTCCTATGAGCCTTTTCTTGGTGCACCCTCCTCTGCTAGCCGCTAGGTCTAACCACTGCAGCTGGGTTGACTGTTCTTGTGATTTCAGTGCTTGGCAATTATGCTTATATCACTGAAGACTTGTGTAGGTCTTGCATAAAGAAGACTCTTAAACAGCTTCACCTGCTTTAAAGATGACAGGTGACCCTTGGTTTTGGTTGCAGGCTGTACTTTTTGGACCCAAGTGCTGGTGGCTGTCATCACTTCTGGCAGATTCATATAAGCAAAGGTAGCTGAGGTGAATTTCCATGTACTACTGCAATAAGAAATTTTTCCACACTTCTTTTATGTTTCCTTTAACAGAAATGTCTTTCAGGTAACAAACCAATATATTGAACATGGTTTACATCCAGCAGAAGTCCCTTTCATTTGTCCCCCATTCTCTCATTTTTTTCTGGGCTGCCCAGCCATCCATGAACAGAATGGACATATTTCACTCTTGCTTTAAGCCCAGGCAACTACACTTACATAAAAATCTGAAAAGCAGTAACAAAAACAAGCAGCCTTGTAAGGAATCAAGCCATTTCTGAGTAACCCTGTTTCCTTAAGACTCCTAAATGACATGTATTTTCACAGGTTCCCCCTGTTGTTCACCTAACGGAGACATTGTGGGTCAATACTGTGAATCAAATAATACTGCTTTTGCCAAGCAGAAAGGAGAAACTGTTTTGCTCTTTTGTAAAATCAAAGTACCTGATGGAAGTTTTTATTTTCTAGCTACTACATTTTCAGAAAGAAAGTTGACAAAAAAAGTTGACTCAAACTGGGGCAGGGGAGAATCTCAGGGAGGTATATTTCTGCTCTGAGCTACTTTGCTGTGAATCATGAATAACACTACTTGAGTAAATGGCATCATTCAGTTAAAAATGAGACCAGTGTAAATAAAGGCAAGTCCTAATAACACTGATTTACAGCAGAATCAGGCCTCAGTTATTTCAATACAGTACCAGTAATACGTCTTTAAAGCTCAAATAGGTCCAGTGAACTGTATAATATTCTATTTTCATCTATGAAAATGCAGGTACTTCTTCTGCTTGCTACCAAGACCTGAAGGAAACAAGTATTTGACTTTAGTGGTTGCTGTGTATGAAAAACTGCATAATGAATTGCTGAGCCTTCCAGGTGGAAGACGTTATCTCCTCTACTGTCTGTTTTAAAGTTTTTGCCAAATATGAATGGTACAGGGTGTAGCTAATAAATTCTTATGCTACCAACAAGTATTAAGGGTTACTCCCTTGCATGAAAAAATATTTCTATGGAAGTTTCCAAATTATCACTGTCTATGAGGATGTATTAAGAAGTAAAATACCTAATTTACTTGGGAGGATTTAATTTTGAGAGCTGCCTCTGCTGACTTATTCTTTGGCATTGGTTACATTTCTTTAGAACTAAAATTGTATGTTTAAACACTATATCTACTATACGTATTACATATACAACAAAAAACTATTATTTTGCAAGATACATTCACTTCTCAAGCTCAGCACATCAAAAACATACCTCTCAACTTGCTTGCACGCCCTTCTTATCTCAGACTGCTTATTGCTCAGGTAGAGCAAGGTAGAGACAACAGTATGGATGATAGCATTCCTTAAATCCATACGCATTACTTTTATCTATGGTTAGATTATTAGTAGCACTGTGAATTTTGTAATAACCTGTTTTTCCCTATGAAGTTGTCATGGCATTTCTTTCATTCTGCTAAAGCACTGAGATATCCAGCTGAGTATTCTTAAATACTCCTAAAACAGTGGTTCTTTCACATGACATTTCAAGTTTTTAGGACCTAAACATTTGGCTAACATTTCCCATAGGCTCATTTTGAAAGATTTGTCATGTGGGAAGCTTAAAATATGTTTTATGCTTGCTGGGATTCTGTGGAATCTTAAAAACAAGATTTATAAGTGTATGCGATACTGAAAGATGTTTATGATGTCAATACACTGGAAGACATTCTCATAAAAATGTCTTCTGTTTTTATTTTTTCTGTGAGGAAGAAAGAAGAAAATTGTACCTAGAGTACCTCTTTCTTTTCTTTATAGGGGAACAAACAAAGAAAAGACTCAAATGCTTCGGTTTAAGCAGGAAGAGCACGTACTCCTAAAAATGTAGATCATACTTTTCTCACCAATGGCAGTATCATTTTTTCTAGCCTGTATGTGATTTATGATCGTTGCTGCTTGTGCCCAGGAGGGATATGCTATTTAAAAAGATAGTGTGTGATTCCATGACAACTGGCGGGTGCCTTATAAAGCCTTTCTTTGTTGAAAATGTGCAGGTAAGTTATTATACTTTAAAATAGGAGAAGTGGAGGTCTGGTGATTTTTCCTCAGTGCACAAGGAACCTGCAAATTAAAGCCAAATATTATTTTTATACCTGCCTATAGGATTCACAAAGACCAATTGCAACAGCTGCAATGGAAAGTCAAATAAAACACGCTGCCCCACATGCTGCTGTATAAATATAACAAGTGCAATTTTTTAGCCAAACTGTTTTCTTCTTTTAGATGTTGCTGACTACAGCAGAATCACGAGTCTGTGTACTGTCCTCTTCCCTTTGCTGACAAGTCATGGAAGCTTTTTTGAAACATACAAGAAAACTTAACTTGCAGACACTTTTCTGTGTCTTTCCACTTAGTTATTTCATTTGTTTTAAACTGCCTCATTTAATAAACAGTAAACAATAATTTAGTATTGTTAGAGATTCGAATTTATGTGGTATCTAATTTTCCAATTAGCAGGAAGAACTCAACGGCCTCTTGTGTTTGTCTGACTCCTGGGATCAGTGGTACGAATTAATTTCCCTGTTGCCTTTACCCTCTCAGGACCACAAAAAACAGTGGTATCATCTTAAATCAATATCTATTTCAGCTTCTGGAGCACAGAATCTGTTTCCACTTGAACTGCTAAAAAAGTAACTCCCAACAAGACTGGATTCTACCTTTGCAGAAAACCTCATTTCTATTTCTCCCAAAGAGAATTCATGATTTTTTTGCAACCTGGAGGATCACATCTGAATACATGGCCATTTTCATTAGCCGTAAGAATTCTGAGCTTGATCTGGTGCTCCCTGAAGTCAATGGAAACACTCTCATTGTCTTTAGCTTACTTTGGATAACATCAGGAGCTCATGATGTGACTCTGCAAGCCAAAACAAAGTAAAGCATTCCAGCAGCTCCTTTTGCTCCCCATGGAGGTTGGTCAAGCTTGAAAAGTAAGAGAGAAAAAGCAGACTGGCAAGATAGTGCAAATGAGATAAAAATACAGAAACTGCTTTTTTAATCTCTCAGTTCAATTTTGCAGCACAAAATAAAGTTTATTTTTATCACTGAAATGTTGACGTCTTTTTAAAAAGGCTTCACCTGCCTGAAGCTGGATAAACCCCATGTTTTTAAGTGATCAGTGTGAAAGTTTCTTGGCAAAAGTCAGAAGGATGGAAGACCTTGATCTGTTCAGTTTATCGACAAGGGCTGTCATAAATGGAAGTGGTTTCGCTGCTTCTGCTCATGTCTGATAACAATACCCTCAACACCTGCTAGCAATGACCTGACTTTTCCTAAGCTGTATTAACCCTGATTCTGTGTTTGTTTACTTTGTGACTCTGCAAAGATGCCACTACCTTTGGAAATATGGGTTGACATTGGAAACGTTTTTGTGATTGTGTTTTCAAATCTTTCTGATAGTGACTTACCTACATCCTGCCGAGAAAGATTCAGTCATCTGGCACAAAATAGCTGAAGTCATTACTGGTTACCAGTGTCTCTGTGTAGGAAACCACATAGGTTAATCATGGGCAGAGACTCCTTCGCTTTGAATGAGAAATCCATAACAGCTCCTCTTACATGACTAGAAAAGGCCGTCAGAGGTCAGCGCTTCAGTTCGTCTTTCATGAGACACCCAGGAACATATTGCCTCCTTGTAACCACAGGAAGCCTTAGATTTAACTCAGATTGAGAGAGGAGGGTCTCAGCTTCAGCACCACTTCCGAAGCACTGTGGGTTTCACTTTGTTTTCCAGGGAAAACTTCTGTGATCCCGTCCTAGCTCTGCTTGTCTGCCTTTCTCCCCAAATAACTTATCTCCCCAACAAACACTGGTCACTGGCACCCAAACTAGTGAAACTTGTCCAGTTCCTAAAGCAATCTGCTTCTTACAAGTGCCAAGAAAAAAAGGCAGCTGAGGCAGCCTGTTTAGGGCCTCCACTGATAAAAAGGCTGCAGTGGAGGTTTAACCTTGATTAGACATCAGAGGATCCACGTGGAGCGAGCCATTATTAATATTGTCAAGAAGTGAAAAGCTTCATTCATAGATCTCGCCTGCTTAGACATCAAAGTCAACCAACCTCAAAAGAAATCTGTGGGGAATCAGGCATCCTGAGTTCTCATATTGATCATACTACTTGTTCTGAAAGTTTCTCATCTGAGCTCAGTCAAGGCCTGACCTTGCAGAGGGAACATGATGTACCAACAAGGCAAAGGGTTGTGCTTTCTTTCTTATTCTTAAAGTTAACACCAGGTGAATAATTAACATCAAATCACATATTTGGTAAATCATCTTGTTTTCTGCAAATAACTTTAGCTGCAAATAACTTCTGCTGCAAATAACTTCTGCAAATAACTTCTCCTTCCCCCAAAAAAATTACACTTGAGAAAATAATATTAATTTTTCTAATACAGTCACAAAATCTCTGATTTAATCATTGTCCTGTGGCTTGTTTGTGAAATGTTCAATGACTGCTGTTTGTGAATCAGAATTAAAGCTTTTCAATTGGGCACAAGCTATAAATTTATTCTTGACTCAAATAGAAAGGGAATACAATATGAGCGTGGACCCAGCCAAAACGAATTTTGGAATTCAAATGAATCTTCTGGGCAATTTCTAGGCAATATATGTCCAGACATAATCACAGGCTAAACAAAGAAAGTGCCTAGAAGATACCACCCTTTCTCTTCACTATGGCTATCACTGGGAATTCTTGCAAAGGGAAGGAGAACTGACGATGCAGTTAAATTATCCATTGGTGTTCTTAAATTAGATCAGATAATTCAAAAATGCCATTATACTATATGTAAAGTATATATATACATATATACTATATGTAAAGTTTGAGATAGGGGATTCCATCACCTGTGAGAAGTCTTCTCAGAGAACAGACCTGTAGCTGGATGAAGGGCAAAAGGCAGTTCAGGGAATTGCCGTGTGAAAGGTGCACCTCTTTTGCTCAAATTGTACCCAAATTTTTGATCCTAAATGCAAATCTCGGAGCTATTAAGCGTGGGAAAAAAATAAAATTGAAAACATTTTTTCAATTCAGAAGACTGTTATACATGTTAAATTTTATGAATTATCCAGAGGTAATCTTTAAATGGTTTTAAACTGCTGACTTCAATAAAATGTTAAATAAAATTACCTGCAGAAAAAAATATTTTCTTTTAAACTAGTCGAATGAAAGTAAGTTGGACTCAATGATCTTAAAGGTCCCTTCCAACCTAGACGATTCTGTGATTCTATGATTCTAAGTACGGGAAATAACAAAGAAGTCAACTGATGAGGAGAAAAGGAGTAATCCAATCTTTGCTGCATTCTTTCTCAAATATTTTCTGTGTTAATTTGAAGAACTAAATTATTTCATTTACTTTCATTTTTTTATTGTGGTCTAACAGATTTTGAAAGGTAATATTTAATTTTGCAACTTTGCTGGTGAACTATGTTTCACTTTTTAATTCCACTTTCAAACTATGCCTCCAAGTAATTTAGGAAGCATTACTGCTACATTACCATTAGTAGCATTACTACTACACACACGCAACAATTTTTATTTGCATTTTTCTTATTTCTTGTATACCGATGCCACTTTCTCCATATCACTTTCTGATACGCATTTAATTATTCCCTCTTCTTTAGCAATTCATAGTATTCTTCCATCCTCTCCCCCTGAAAAGATGTAATTTTTTCTTTTATCTCTTTTAGAATGTTATGGATTTATTTTTTTTTCGTTTTGATTAAAATTCTCCCTATTACTTGGAGTCCAACTTGCTTTCATTTTCTGCTACTTTCCTAGAACCTTCTGATTCCTTCAGCATCCTCCTCCTCTCTTTACCTCCCTTACTGGAGTGGGGAAGGACTCATGAAAAGGTTTATACTCTGGGTAAGAGAAAGACATCAGAGATGGGTGTTCAACTAAATACCTGCCTAGGTGCAATACCTGCCTAGGGACACCTCTCGTCAGCACACACGTTGGTTAAGCTACCCTCTCGTGTGAACTAGGTGTTGCCCTGTAGGCTGTGCCACCATTTAGACCACACAGAGCCTCCTTGAAGGACTTTCATTCTCTCTTGCAAGTCCTGTGTTGGGCAGCACCCTGGGCTTGACTCCTGCTCCCTTGGGCCAGGGACAACTTCCCACCACACCACCTCCAGCCAGCCATGTGCTGGGACGATGCTCTCAGCTCTGTCCCGCTGGGCAGGAGATCACTGGGAAGCCAAGGGGCTTTTCAGATCCCGTTACATGGGCATGGTATCTTTGTTGCTGGGTTTGTTAGACATGGTGAAATGGGGGAATGAGGCTCTGCTAGCTACAACCTCATCTGCTGTGTTGATGTAACATGGAGCAAAATAACTCCTGCTTCGTTATGGGTTTTTTCTATTTGTTTTCACTCTAACCTGGAGTGCTTGAAGATGAGATCAGAAATTGCATGCTAAAAGACAAGCTAATCATGGGGCTTTATTCAGAAAATGCACATCATTTTCTAAAATGGTTATAAAAATCCCACTGTGAGCAAGTGGGAAGTGAATAACTAAAGTGAGCCCCCCGAGCTCCCTCGGGCAGTGTGCGAAGGGCCATCCCAGCGCTCCCCAACCCCATGGGGCACCCGCAGGGAGCCGCTGGCAATCCCAGCCCCTGGGGATTGGAGCCACAGTGGAGCACGGTGGGACACCGAACCTACTGAAGGCTTCTCTACCTGGGGAGACAGCAGCTCCAGCCAGGACTATTTTGGCCAGCGGATTTGTGTTTAGGTGCTGGTCAGGCAGTGACTCATCGTTTCTGTAGGACACTGACCTTTTTCACATAGAGCACTGGGCAGGTGCCTCCTGCTCCAGAGCAGGCACCGGCACATCCTGAATTTGGCTTTAAGTCCCAAACAAAGGGAGGAAAATTTATAGAAGCACAAGGCTGTGTCCTTATCCATTTGTACTTTTATGGGGCACCTAACTTGGTATTTACAAGATTGTAATTACATTATTTTAATGTTGATGGCACATGTTTACAAGAATGTGGCTATTTGATTAAGTATAAACTGCTACATTAAATAGCCCGTTTACTGTAATCTTGCTAAATGCCTAATTAAATAGCAAGAGAATATTAATCGGATTTATTATGGTTTAACAAATACGTGAGCATTATATATTAATGCTTTAAAATACACTATTGATGTTTTACCTCATTAGTTAAACAGTCCCTCTGTTAAAAGCACATTAAAAGTACTTACATTGTCAACAGTCCTGGTTCCTAATTTATATTACCTCAGTAGTGGTTTATTTTATCCTGTTTACAGATCCGCAGACATTTACTCAAAAGCCCAGCAAAATATAACATTCGGTTCCCAGCTGGCTAACTTCTTGAAATAAAATGCACAATCATTCACTTTATGGCCTTTTGAAGCTACAGTCCAAGATACAAAAACTCACCTTGAAGTTATCTGAAAATTCCCTATGAGAATATCTATGGAATTCCTTAATCTAACTGAAGTCTAATAAAAAGTCTTCTTTATGATACTTATTTTGCTAAAATAATCACAGCCTTACTAGTAGAGGTGCTGTAGCTGATGACATTTTTTCATTAAAAGTACATTTAACAGATTTTTTTTGTCTCATCATATTGCTGGAAAGAAAAGGGGAAAGTTCTTGTTGCTTTAATTTTTAAATAGCATATCTTGGCATGAGTTTGGCAGTTAATACAACTATGTATTGAATAGGTCATGCTAATCTCTTTGGAATAAATGAGAGTCATGCATATGATATGTCCCTGCCTCTCTACATCATCACGCTTTTAAATAATAATATATGAGGTTTCAAAAACAATTCTTGTCTTTCTTAATACCATGCTAATATATGTTAATAAATCTTTAGAGTTTTTTGTTAAAGATGCAGTGAAACCAGGAGGAAATAGTTATAAATGTGAAATATAAGGCATTTGAGTATTTCAGTGGTATCTTTCTCCTTCCCCTTAACTATAGGATGTTGTTATTAGAAAGGAATTCCTTTTCTGCCCTTGTGACAGCTCTCCAAGATGATGCTTCTGCTGTTGCTGCACAGCCAGTTTTAATATGAGGACATTATTTTGCAGGATTTCTTTTTCAGTAGAAGTAGAAGAGCAGAGAAACTCTTCCTCAGATGCTATTCTCAGATGCTAGTTCTACCAAGCTATTTGTATGTGACTTTTTGACCTTCTCTGATTGATGGTTTCCTGAAGAACTGTGGTTCTAGGCCTCTGCATCTTCTCATATCCACCACACTTTTACTCCTGACATTCAGTTTACAATCAGCAGTATCCTGGTTTCAGCTGGGATAGAGTTAATTTTCTTCCTAGCAGCTGGTATAGTGCTGTGTTTTGGATTTAGGATGAGAATAATATTGATAACACATTGATGTTTTAGTTGCTGCTGAGCAGTGCTTACACTAAGTCGAGGAATTTTCATGCTAAGTCGAGGAACTTTCATCTTCTCGCGCTGCTTTGCCAGCGAGAAGTCTGGGGGTGCACAAGAAGCTGGGAGGGGACACAGCCAGGACAGCTGACCCAAACTGGCCAAAGGGATATGCCATACCATATGACGTTACCCTCTTCGTATAAAGCTGGGGGGAGTTGGCCAGGGGGTGGCGGCAGCTGCTCCGGGACTGGCTGTGCATCAGCTGGTGGGTGGTGAGCAATTATATTGTCCATCACTTGTTTTGTGTATTTTTTATCATTATTATTATTTTCCCTTCCTTTTCTGTGCTATTAAACTGCCTTTATCTCAACCCATGAGTTTTACCTTTTTTCCGATTCTCTCCCCCATCCCACTGGGGGAAAGTGTGGTGTTTGGCTGCCTTCTAGGTTAAACCACAACAAGGACATTTACTCCTGAGAATCACTTACTGGTAATATGATGATGATAAATATTTATATCTGGCAAAGTGTTCAGCCTGCGCACTGTATATGGCACCGTAGTTCTTTTGCTTCTGTAACGGTTCAGGTTTTATATCCACAAAGGTGCTATTGAAAACGTCATCACTCTAAGGCATTTGGATCTTGTTTGCACTTGAACAAATCCCACTTCTCCAGATCTTTTCAAGCTCAGTAAGTCCTAATACCAGAAGGGAAAATTCCACTTCCCACTTCTTTTTCACATTTCCTTTCTTTCCTAACACTATGCTGAAGCATTTCATTCCTCTGGTTTTGTCACTTGTGGTCTTAATTTCTTAGTATCAAAATTTCCTTCTGTTTTATCTTGTCTACCTCAAGAGCCAAGCTGTCTAAATATTGCTGTCATTCCTACTTATTTCAGTGCTGTTAAATTACCAGTTTAGCATTACCTACAAGGCAGAAGTTTCAGACCTTTCCACCTGCCACTAATGCTGTGCTTACCAAACACTGCATTTCAGATAATCATAGAATCATAGAATGGTTTGGGTTGGAAGGGACCTTTCAAGGTTGTCTGGTCCAACCCCGCTGCAATGAGCAGGGACATCTTCAACTAGATCAGGTTGCTCAGAACCCCGTCCAACCTGACCTTGAATGTTTTCAGGGATGGGGCATCGACCACCTCTCTGGGAAACCTGTGCCAGTGTTTCACCACCCTCATCATAAAAAATTTCTTCCTTATATCTAATCTAAATCTTCCCTCATTTAGTTTAAAACAATTACTCCTTGTCCTTATCTGCTAAAAATAAAAGACAAAAGTTAACACAATGTTGTTACCTCAACAGAAGGTAATTGTCCTGACATCCCTCTTTTAACTCCATTCTTTGGTAGAATCAATCATCCAGTTAATTGCACTTTTTATATTGTCGTAGATTGTCACTATTCTTTCCCTGAAGGAGGTACCTGTTGTACAGAGCAATGCTGAGTTCTGGTTTATCTTCAAAAAAAAAAAAAGAAAAAAACACCCAAACCCTGAAAGTTTAACCTGTTCATAAGCAAAGATACTTTGTCTGGTGAGTGACTAAGTTAATGATACGGTAAGTTTTGTATGATTAAAAATTTCTCAGTGTCTTAGGTCAGAATAACTTAACCCCTCCTAGGACAGTAATGAGAATAGAGTGGGATTGATCAAGCCTAAGATTTTTCTTCACAACCTTCTGCAAGAAGCCAGAAATCCTTGGGTGGGGAGGGAGATTCCTACACCAATTTCAGAAGCTGCTTTTCTTGACGGATGACAGGACCTGGGCAACTACCAGGACCCTGCAGTTATCAGGTAGCAGAAGTAACTATGGGGTGGCCCTGTGTCTACACCACTTCACAGAGGCGAGGATTTTTCTTTCTGTACCATACTGAACCCTCCTGTATAATCTCGATCTTATAATTTAAATTTGGCCTTAATATCTGTATTTACCCAGTGCTATACTAAAAATAAAACTTAATTGGGATAAGTTATTTACTCAGTACCTGTTCATTTTTCTTCTCTAAGAAAGAAACCAGCCACTTACTAAGTCCAAGGCTACACAGCTGCTCAAAATTACTTCCTGTCAGAGGAGGGCCTAGACATGAAGCAGTACAGCCATATGTTCAATGAGCATTAGTCCTTATTTGCCTGGTCAAATCAAACAGGGCAAGCTCCAGAGGGGTCTGCTGCCCTAGGCAAACTGCCCATCCCAACCAGGCTGTCGCTGAATGCCCAATCAACCTTGCCAGCTTGAAGTTACCTGTGCAGACAATTTTGCTGCCCCCAGAATTTGGCTGCCCAAGGCAGCCACCTGTTCTTCCTCTTAGGAGAGTGCTTGCTCCGAGTTCAAAAGTAATTCAGAAATAGTGGAAAAATCTCTGTTTGGGGGGAAAAAAGCATCTTCTTGGAGCTCATTAACTATTTTGTAAATGGGAAATGCAACAAAAAAGACTAGTAGGCAAACACTGTGTAACTTGTTTGTCCCAAGAAATGTTTCCAGATAAAATTATATACTACCAGTATCTCAAAACGACAGTGCAGATGCGCACCAACACTAATTATATGACAGGCTGTGGAAAGGATTAGTTCTACAAAACACATCATGCTGGGAAACCAAAGGACCACAAAGAACATTTATTTTTATCTAAACACAGAAATCTACATCTGCTAATTAGTCTTTTTTCAAAAAACAAAACACATCAACAGCCCCAACAATGGTGAGAATTAACTTTTATAATGTTGAATTATAGAAGGACTTTCTGCACTATTCACAGTATATTTAATTAGGTCTTGTTTTCCTTCAGTTACATAAACCACTTTCATCATCCTGATGTTGCCATTTAAATTACATTTCTTATTCATTTAAAGTTCTTTCAGTGCTACAATTGACAGTAGTTAGTGCTACTTGCCAGACTTCTGCATCCAACCTAATTAGATGCTGTTGTCCTACAAATTATTTTAAGATATGTTTCAAACTCTCTAATTATGCTCAATGCACTCCATTGCAAGGAAGATAATTGTTGCCTTAGTGTCTAGAATACTGCCCATGGATAAAATCATCTACAGTGAGGATGTTGAATTGTAAATACAAAAAGGTGACTGCACAATAAATTCTCCGAAGCTGTAGATGCTGAAATGGAGCAACAGAACCTTTTTTAAAATGTGCTGTTATTGTTTAGCAAGATACAGAATCCAAACAGACATGTGGCAAGTATGATGGCAATTGTCTAAAATGACTGGCTGAATAAGCTCGGCCATTTTCTTATGTGAACCTAGTTCTAATTATCCCCAAAAGAAATGCCAAATCAGACCACTGCTCCATAAGAGCTTATAAATCTAATAGTGGTGTTACCTCTCACTGCCTCTCCTCTATCTTCTTTGGAAAGAAACAACATCATTTTAAAATCAAAACTGCTGAACAATAGGCTCTTGCTTCGAGACGGATGAAAAAAATTCTGATGACGCTTTCTCTCCATTCAATCCTCCCAGTTCTCAAGATAAAAACATGTCACAGATACACTTTGATTTCAGGGATGCTGGCAGAACAGAGGCAATACCTTTTCCTACGATGCTGATTATCTTGCTCCTCAACGGCTTAGCTACCAGGTATCTCTGGAGCTGGGGACCCCACAGTGTGAAGGACTTTGGCCTTCTGGATCCCATAACATCACCTCTTCCTGTTTTTTCCAGTGTGCTTCCTTACAGTTGCCACAACCCCTCTTGATCTGATCACATTGATTTGGGCTGGACTGGCCACTGAAACAAATGACAGATGCTTTCTAACTTCTCTCCCAAGTGACAGAAGAAGGAGAGAGAGAGAGATTTATGGATTGAAAAAGAAACTAAAATAATAATAATAAGAGAAAGATAATAGTATTAATCAGAAAATAATGAAATATATAAAATATATGAAAAACCAATATTGAGCTCCCAGGATGACAATCACATCACCAGCAGGCACTGGGAAAGTCCCAGACTGGACTCAGCGACAGTTGGGAACTGGATTCCTGATGTGGATTCAGGAACTCAGAGATCAGGATCAAAGGTAGATGAACAGATGGAGTCCTCCTTGGATGCCAGCCATTGAAGGAAGACTCTGACCCTTTGATCCCTCAGCTTTTATACTGAGCATGAGGCAGATGGTATGGAATACCCTGTGGTCAGTTTTGGGTCACCTGTCCTGTCTGCTCCTCCCCATGGAAGGGGGTTGGAACTAGGTCATCTTTAAAGGTTCCTTCCAACCCAAACCATTCTATGATTCTATCAAAATCAAGCCTCTTCCTTGGTTCTCCATTCATGAAAATGTTCCCCATTAACCAGTCAGTATCTCTGGCCTCATCTCCCCATATGTCTTCCAGACTTCTCCGTCCATCCTACTAGTGAACAGTTGTATTTTCATTCCACCTGCCATGCTGTCTGTCACGAACAGACAATAACAATATTTCAGACACTTTAGACATCCTCGCTTGGTGGCAATGCAGATGCCACCAGCTATTTTAATGCTCTTTAGTCTCTGTGGGTGGGATACATCTCATCTCTGTGTCTGAAGTGTAGTTGTCTAGATTCAAACTAGTCATCTTTTTATAGCCAGCCAAAGGAAACAGGCACTTTTAGGGTAGCCTTTATCTGACCTATTTTAAGTGTCTATTTCAGGATGAAGTGTCCCATGCCTTAGAAGTGTCTCTTTCTTGCTCAGATAAATCCTACCTTCTGCATCTAATCACGTTCTTACTGCCACCAGTGACCTTATTTTTCTAATGTTTCTAACCTTTATTTCCAAAGTAACAAGACTAGGAGTCCTGGAACAGATTGTTCAAATTTGTTCAAAGTAAATCTATGCAAAAGATCTTCAAAACTAGACCAGGGTTTAGCAGGTTGAGCTTTCCATCCTGTGAGAGCTTCTAAGGTTTTGAAAATTTTGTCTCTAACTAAATAGAACAAAAAGTCGAAATGTTGACATTTTACATGACTCAACTGTATTAAAAGAACAATAAAGCCCAGCTACAGAAAAGTCTGTCTTAATATATACCTGAAAAATTCTTTTTCATTTTCCCTTTGCTAAAAAAGCCTTCACATCTTAAGAAAAGCATTAGGTAAAATTTGGAAATGTATTGAAATTTTTATTTTAAAAGTTGAAAGGACATGTTTCAACCATGTCAGTACCACATGAGAAGGCTTCAAAGCCCAGTCCTTTCTCCTACCGAGTTTTGCTTTTGACATATAATTATTTCCTGACCTCAGAGTCTCACCTAAGGATCCCTAAGCGATTGCAGGTCAAGGAAGTTTAAATTAAAAAAAAAATCTTTACATAGATCAAGGTAGGTCAGACCCACATTTCATTTCAGTGCTAGCATATCTATATTTATTTCATACTCATTTTCAATTACTGTAGTAAAACTGAGCAACTCAGCTCAGTTAGCAGTTATCGCAGATGTTTCCAGATTGAGGTGTTATGAGCTTGGTTCAAAGCCAAGACCTCACTCCAAAGGCATGCTGGAGTAAAACCATCTGTCTTTCAAAGGCCAACACCTGTTCAAAGCAGCTTTTTAAACTTAACATGATTGCCTAAATAAACATGCCACTCGAAGGTGCATAATGGTACAAGAACACTGTACAGGATGAACACTGCCTTGTGGCTTCATGGTGGCTGGACACCCACAGTCACCACACACGTTTGGATGTGTCATAGTATGTCTAGAAGAAACCTATGTAATAGGTAACGTGATCATGTTGGCACAATATTCAGCAGTATTGAGACCTAATCTGATTTTATTCTGCACTATCTAGAATGATGTTTTTAGAAATATGAAGCTAATTACTTCCCTTGTCAGTTTGGCAAGAGCTGAATTTTTAGTAATTTCAACAGGACTGACCTAACCATCTGTATCTCCTTCAGCATTCATTCTGGAGAAATAGCTGGCCCTGAGCACAAACCCCGCTAAATCTAATTCATATTAGATTATAAAGGATCAAACTGAGGGACTAGAGGACCAGCCTCTTCTGTTATTCTAGAACTCATAGCTCTTAAATTAGTATCTAAAAGATCCACTACCAGTAAATTAGGTCATCTGCTTTCCACTGTATCAGTGTTTTGTTCACTCGGTTTAATGTATCTTCAGTGGTTCAAAAAAACCCACGTGGTCAATTTTGGTAAATGCCTTAGTTGTGTCAATCTGTGCTATAGCCTTTCATTGTTGAATTAATTTCCTTATCTCATCAAACATAGGGTGGCCTTGAGGTTCTACAAATATCTTTCTTGCAGTATTGCTATTTCAAACTAAAAATTCCATCCTGAATAAAAATACCTTTAGGCTGAAGTTTCTCATATTTTTTCTTGGCCCAAAGAATGGATTTGGAAATATCAGTCAGTTCCATTTGGCTGCTTAAGATATAGAAGGGGGAAAAAAAAAGTCTCTTTCATGTTTTAAGAACTTTTTTTCAGATGCTATATTTATACTTGGGTAATTGAAAGCTAGCATCTGCATATGCACATACACTACTCTGTTTCACCGTGGACTTAATCTTGTTACATTTACTCCGAATTTTTTATTTAAAAGGCAGACTAAAAGTACAAATGCCAAAATTCTAAAAGCTTTGGTCTTCATAGGTAACAACAGTCTGAAAATAAGATTTGTTAAAGGAGTCTCATGGGAACCAGGTGTTCTCTGTAGGAGAAGTAGCTATTGCCTTCTGGTATTAATATTGCCTAACACAGGTGTTTCACACGAGGAGGTGCTGGTCCCTTATGATACAAGTAAGAAAGGCGCTCAAACTCCGTGAGGTATCATTCGCAATGCTATTTAGTAGAGCTAGCATGATAAGAAGAGAACAGCAGAGATAATCTCACATCCCTTTAGATGCCGGAGACCCCAGGTGGTGTAGCATCAAAGAGGACTCCAGCCCATGCATGGCACACCACGCAGACCCTGTCCATAGCAGAGATTCTCCCCTCTCTGTCATTCAAGCTATTGTAGGATTTTGTTACAAATAAACAACTCTGTTTATCATTTCTACAGTCCAGCGATGTTCACGTGAGAACATCTTGCTGCACTTTTTAGATAGAGTTGCCCTCAGGATGCTCTGTCGTGGTCAGCTGGTTGAGTTTATCCCATGGCCAAGGGATTTGTGCAGCCCAGCACGGCCTGAAAGCCCCAATGTAAGTATACAGGCCTGAAAGCCACACTGTGCGTGCAGCACGGCACAGCACAGACCTGGGCATGCTCAGGTGAACTGCTGTGTGGACCACTAACTGCTCCATGTCTTCTGGTCAGGGTCACTACAATGAGGCAGTACAAAGTCTTGTTTTGTCACTTACCTGCAGTTTCTGTGTTTCAAAGGACAGAGAAATGACAGAGGAAATTCACCCTCTTTTAAGATAATATGTGACACGGCTGCGATGAATCCCGCTAAGGAGGTATCTCCTGCAAACAGGACTAGACAACCAGCTTATATTAAACACCCAGTGTCTGGACAGCGAGAGATAGGCACAATGAATGTCACGTCACGTGTCAAACACTTGAATCAAAATTAGGGTAAAGCTGTGGAGAAACCTGTGGGAAGTTCGATTTAATAGTGGCATGGTAGTGCTGCAATAACTGCATTTGCTCTTCCCAAAATGTTACAGGTTTTGAGTGACTGTCACACATTACTGATTCCATGCTAACTGTGCTTTCACACATCCTTACAACTCATTTAAACTTGGGTAGAACAAGTCTCTGTATGTTAAAACAGAGAAAATAAAGGCTAAAAAGAAAGAACCAGAGTGCCCTCTGGGATGAGAGCAAAGAGAGAGGACAAAGTGTCTGGCACATCCTGGGTGGGTAACTCCAGAACCTGGAGGTAATTCGTCCCAAACACAGATAACACCATAGGTGAGAAACTTACCTCTTCTAGACTGCAAAAGAAATAGTTCACACATCCAGGCCATATCACCATAACTTTCCACGTCTGGAAAGTTGTAGTTCACCAATCTGCAGCCATTTAGAGCTGAGTTAGATCTTTTCTTCTTTTTTTTTTTTTTTGTCTTGAAGAGGCTGCAGGAGAGTCAGGGACTGGCATACAGTGAGGAATCAGTACACAAAGTTTACAGCTAAGCTGTATTCAGGCATACTCCATATATACATACAAAAAAAACCCCTTTGCCAATAAGGTCTAATCCTGTCAAACATCCAAAGAACCAGTAAACTTTCCAGGCTTTTAGATAAATTGAATGTGAGTATCTCTTTCTTTTAAAGGAGCAGCTTCCAATTAGCACTACTAAAGGGAATAAAACACTGAAAACGCTAAAATATCTTTACTTAAATTATTTTGCCATTTTTCAATGGGTGTGAAAGAGCCTTCTTCAGCAGACATTTAGAAAAAATAAGAAGAAGCATTTGTCAAATGTATATTTTTGAAATCAAATATCTGTTTAAGAAAAAGAAGAGATAATTCGTCTTATTAATAGGGACATTTTTCAGTTATTAGTAACAATAAATTACACTCTTGATTAAAAAGAAAACTCCTACATAAGCTGCTTCCTTGAATTATTGCGATATCCTGGGAAAGAAAATTATGTCTAGAAGGACTTCAGTTGCATATCATTTCATTATAAAAAGAAAAGAAATAAAAAGATAATAGATAATGAAGTATTTAACCTTTATATTCTCACAGCTCGATCAATGGTTTCTACTAGAGGAATAAGACTGTGTAATTTATTCACACTATACATTTATTCCAGCCTAACTTTCAAATTTCTTAATGAAGTGGTAAAGATTCTGCTGTTTTAGCATGGTTGGATCCCATCCCAGTGGAAGTGAGATCACATGTTTAAGAAACTAAATCTTCTCCAGGATTGAGATTCACTTGCAAAAATTAGAGGACATTGCTTTCAAATAAATCATAAGGACGGCATAGAAAAACTTCTTCTAAAGGATGTTGTAAACCAGTCTTTGACAGTCAGCTGATAAACAGAGCTGAAGAAAAGTTAAAACTAGGACAAAAGATAAAAACGTCTAAGTGGTTCACCAGAATGCCAATGCAAAATAGTATACTGAGAAGTCACTAACACTAGAGGGAAACAGCACATGATGACAGAAACCATTAGAAAACCCTTAGGCACACAAAACATTTTCTGAAAAAGGAAACAAAATTTGTAACTTCTTGGCACTAAAGCTTAAAATGACTCAGGAACTATCTCTTATTTTACATACAAACACAACTGGTAAGACTTATTTACAATCTCTAATGCAGTATATGCTACTTTGGTGGCTTTTTATGAAGAAAAATTCTATACATCTCTAAGAAATGGTAAGAAAATTCTAGAAATAGCAAGCTTGATAAAGCAAAGCAAAACTTATAAAGGAGTAACACAAAAGACTCTCTACTGAGTAAGATTAAATATTCCTGTAGCCCAGTTTCTTGTCCTTGGCAATGACTAATGGTGAGTGCCTAGGAAAGAGCAAAAAAGAGGGCAAGCAAATAGTGATACCTCCTGTACATATTCTTCCCACATCCCAAAATTATGGATTTGGCGTTTTTTATTGCTGTTTTTATTTAATAGTCCTATGTAACTTTTTCTTCTGTGCACTTGTCCTACCTTTTTTTACTCAGTGTAAACCTCTGCAAGTTGTGTTCTGCTTTCTCTTGCACAGAGGAGTTTCACAGCTTTACCTGTCTTGAAATATTCACCTCCTGATTTCATTTCACTTTTCTTCAAAAAGACAGGAAATATTTTCTCTCTCTCTCATCTTTGCCGCTTATGATTTTATACAACTGTATTGTATTCTCCCTTGGCCCACCTTTTTCCAAGCTGCAGACTCCTCATCTGTGTTGTTTCCTCTATATAAGCTTCTATGTAACTTTCATCACCCTTGTTTCTCCTCTAATTATCCTCCAACAATTATCAACATACCACTTGCTGTTTTCACTGTTGTTGAGCACTGGGCTAACCAAGAAAACCTCGAGGGAGTATTCAATACAAAGTCTGGCAAAACTCTAGAAACCTTTCTGTTTTCCACGTGCACTTTATGGTATTCTAAGTAAAAGCTGGTCCTTAAATGATGTTAACAGTGTTATAATGGGGAAGAAATGAACAACTTATTGAGAGCACCTACTGTTTTGGACTTCTCAAACAACTAGGAAAGCCTGAAAGATATTTGAAAAGGTCATTTAATTAGTCTCTTTGCTCAAAGACAAGGCAACCTACTTTGGGGTAGGAGATTTTAGTATGAGCAACCTTGTATACAGCCATCTCAGCTGGCCATGCTATTGTTAGACCGCAAAAAAAGGGTTCATGCAAACCAATTGGTTACACTGGAATTTCTCTAACCTGATTTAAATCACATTCTCAGATTATAGAAACCATGATTGAACCAGATTCGTTGTGGATAGGCAAAGATGAGATCACATTGAATGATTATTAGAAACTTGCAAACTGACAGACCAAAAAGAAATAATTTTTTGTTCAATGAGCAAAGAGGCAATAATAAGGATTCTTTTATCGAGGACATTTTTTGCATTTACAGTCCCTCCATAATCATTCCAGATAAAGCAGAGGATAAACCAGATAGGCTGCTTGAAACAAGAAAATACTGACACTGACTGACTAGCCAAGAGGATTTAAATACTACCTGACATTATCAAATCAACTATTTCAAAGCAATAGTGTAGAGGCTTTAATCCACCTCTTAAATTTCCAAGAAAATAAAGGTTACGTAAAGCTTGTAATATGAATTTTATTTTTCTAAAAATGGATTCTTCAAACATATCAACACATTATTAGCCAAATGCTATCTTTTCAATGTCAGCAAGTAGATGTATCAGTTACTATTGCAAGTGTTTTACCACAAGCTATAACCCCAGTATTTAAAATTGAGAGCAGGCCATTGAATACCATGGGTTTGTGAGCACTTCCAAGGCGAATATTGAGAGCAAAACAATTAATTTAACAGTGCTACAGAGGAGTCATTTTGCTGTTAGTAGATGTCCGTTGCTATTCCCTGGCCTCGTCTGAGTTTCTGAGGTCCATCTGACTAGATAAATTCCTCTTGGCACAGCCAAAATAAGGCAAAGGGAAACATCTCTTTGTCTTGCTGTGCTGAGAGATGGATGCAGGACACCCAGGTGTTCCCCTTCCATCTCACCCTGTAAGACCAGGCATCTACTCACAAGCTAATATTTTTGTTTGTGTTGTACACAAGGGTACAAGGTGTGTTACATGTTGGACTCCCAAGACAGCAAACAAGCTGTACAGAAATAAGTCTTAATTTCATCTTAATTTTGACACTAATGTAGCTCTACTTGGTACAGCAGCTTGCTGAGTCTCCTGGCCATGACGTGCTCTCCCGGAGTGACCACAGCCCGACAGCGCTCGCGAGGGCTGTGGGGAAACTCTGGCCTTTCGTTTCACATCTACTTCTTTTTAGTGTGATATTGTCACTCGGACTGGGGCTTGGTATTCACCTGAGCGAAGTCTGAACCTGGGTGCTGTTGGTGGCCTGCTCCATACCCAGGTCATCATTTCACCCTGCCTACTTGCTCCCTTTAGCAGTCTCTTTTGTGTAACACCACAGCAATCAGTTCAGCAGGAGCAGGAACAGTGTGCCACAGTCACAGAAATAATACAGGTGTTTCTCAGTTGGGGGCAAAATAATACGGCCTATTCATATAATAGAATCACTGTTGTTCTTGAGGTTGGGGTCAATGATTTGCCGGTGCAGATAAGCGCAACATCAGTGAAAGCAGATGTACCCATCCGCGTCGGCAAAGAATTTTGCTCACAGTCTTCAGAGAGAAAACTGGATCCAGCAAATAACTGATAAGGAATGAAAAGAAAAAGCTTTCTATTACCAGAACAACAAAGAAATTAGTATAGAGGAGTTACATTATACTGTACCCTCTATGTGGATGTGGCCTGCTCCTCTATTGTGTTGAGGGTTCTCAATTACCGTTCACTTCAATACGAATCTTGTAGGACATTCACAACTCCCACAGAATTAGGATTGTGCTACTGTGACTAGTATGCAAATCAGTAATATGCGAGTACATTGAATATAAATTAAACTGTAAAGGGTTTTATCTTTGTTTTGGCAATGCAATGTGTGGGAACAATTATTAATAGAAGTATAAATTCTTATCAGATACATACATGTACGCAAATACCTTTTTTATTTTTGTCTTGCCTTGAACAAATATAAGATGAAAAAGCTCTATTGACCATTTAATTTTCCCAAAGGAGAGCTGGAAGAAAAAGTCTGAAATACTATCCTCTCATCATCAAGTTTCTAAAGCATTTCAATAGGATTATACGCAGGACAATGGGTAATGCTTCGCTTGTAACAGAGCGGTGCCTATATTCTCCACATGCATTGTGAGGCTGTAATGTCCAGCCTTTTCAGCTAAGGTTATTGTAACATTTCCAGACAAAAAGAAAACCTGATGAATAATAGACTGGAATTAAGCTAGATTTCAGAAAGATTTTGTGTGGTTCATGTGATGCAGAACATGTGTTCGCATAATTAAAATCTATTGCGCTTGTGAGCTTTAGTGTGCCTGACATTTCAAGGTCCACGGATGAAGAGGAACTTCCTTGCTGGTTTTCAGTTTATTGAGCGTAATGTGCTTTATTCCCTGGTATAGCCATGCTGGTAGAGACTCACAATGGGATTATAAGAACAAATCCCAAAACGATGGAGCTGATAACATTCTCTCAGATTTCAGTGAGATCAGACTGAACGTGTTACAGCAAATTCAGTGCTGATCCAGCAGAACATTTAAGCATGTTCTTACCCTTAAGGTTTAGGTTCATGGTGGAGGTGATTTTTTCTGGTCTTGTGAGTGCCCTGGACTTGGAACTCTTTGAGAAAATTCTGGAGAAGGACTCACCTCCAGGCCAGACTCTCTTTCTACTCTTTCTTGGCCACCTGGTCTACTGATGTAAGTAGCAGTGCTGTAACAAGACAAGACCACGTCACCTAACGGGTCTTTCATTTTTTACTACAGTCACCCTCAGTTTTACATGTTTCTGCTGCACAAAAGCTGACAACTTTGGCTGGTCATTTATCTCAGTGTAAATGTGAACTTCATATTGTAACAGCTGTGAATATAGAAATATACACATCATCACGAGCCTGAAATTTTCTAGACCTTCAGCCACTAGCTAGCAAGACTGTTACTTAGATTTACTGTGAAATTATGTGGTAATACCAGCCTATTCTGCTGAGAAAGGGAAATGCTGGAACAGCTTTTTCTTTAAGTATTCTTAGCTGTGTTAATGGTTCACCATAAATATATTCAATATTTGATTTTTACTGTGCATTGCCTCTGTATTTATACTATGAAACAAATCTTTGAGGAATGCTGTTTGTATTACCTGTGTGTGCATACATACAAGGAGAATAATCTTGACTTAAAGCCACTCCAGCATTCTGACAGGCAAAAGGCAGTTCCTCCCTTTCTGTAGGATCACAGGACAATCCAGGCTGGAAGAGGCAGGTTTGGAAAATGCCCTGACGGCACAGACTGCACAAATTCTCTGGGTAACCTGTGCCAAGGTGTGACTGTCCTCATGGGGAAAAGGTTTCTCCCTATGCCCATTCTGAACCTCTCCCATGCCAAAGAAGAAAAATAGGTACATAGGCAAAGAGGAATGACTGGACTGCCCTGATGCCCCAAGTCGGGGAGCCCCCCTCACCCCAAAACGAGTTTAAACAATGATGTTATATGTACTCTGTAGATAACGTAATTTCTCCTCCATGCCCCTTTCGATGCTCAACCTGAGCCAATAGTTGCTCTGCAAACTTGTTCATGGCAGCAAAATCTGCTCTGACAGTATTGCATGGATCTGCCAATGCAATGATAAGTGTGCAGTGTGCATAAGCCCCACTGAAAAGAGATACCAATGGAAACCTGTTGCAGGTTGTAACTTGAAATAGCAATGCCAGTTAATTGCAAAAAGCAGCAAATAGCAGAGTTACAAGGTCCTTTACAAGGTAAAGGCCATTTTTTTCCATTGAAGTCACTAAGAACCAAATACTCTCATTTAGTTGTTGAAAGAAAAATAGTAAAGGCGTAGATCAAGGGAATAGGTGGAGCAGCACCTTTACTTCTCTACTCCTTACTCCCTGTCCTTTCATACCCAATGTGCCAGAATGGCTGCTACAATGGCTTTCACACCCAATGTACAAGAATCACCTCCACTGTTTTTCCAGCATTGCAGGCGCAACTCCAACCCAGGTCTGCCTACAGCCCCTGGCATCAGAGCCTAGGATGGCATTTGATCTAGTTTTGTACTTGAGTCACTACACTGTGCGCTCACAGACCTTTGTACCACCTCCAATCAGCCAGCCACAGCATTTCTCGACACACACAACTGTGCAGAAGTGCTCAGCTGTGGCAATAGAAAAAAATTCACAGAACCCCTCTTCACATAAAGAAAAACCAACTTACTTGCCTGGCAATATTGCTATGCTGGAATGAGAGATGAAATGACTATATGGAAAATTAAGGTAAAATGAATTATATAAAACACTCACTAACACTTTTCAATCTGATTTTGTATACTAAGCTTTTTCTTAAACTTCTCTTCTTCTAGAATAAAGAACAGAAAATACTTGAGAGGTAAATTATTGTCCATGGCCCCTTCTAAGTCACGAAAGTATCTGGGAGATTTCTAGCAAGAAAAAGGCAAATGCAAGCCAAAAGCAGTTAAATTTACTGCCCCAAACATGGCACCTGTGTCCTCTGAAGTCATCCAAAAAACCAGAGATGTTCTCAAAGGAACCAGTTCCATCCACCTGGGGATGATTTTTCAATGATCAGAAGAGATGGGCAAATAGAAATCAAGATAGAAAATACACAGAAGGACTCTGCTGTAAATTATTTAAGAAAAACACTCTAGGAATTGGCCTAGCTTTATCTAAAATAAATGTGGAGGCTGTAAATACATTGCCTGGAAAACTATCCTGAATAAATCTACTGTTCCTCTCATGCTGGCTTGCTGAGAGTGACAAATGACTTGACATAACCCTTACTCAGTTTAATACAGCTTGAAAAGCCTAATAAAGACCTTTAAGCAAGGGAGATGGAATGAAACCTTTGCTGCAACTAGAGGGGAGGATGGCCCTGTTATGCTAAGAGATGAGCTGAACAAATTTAATTCCAGTTTATGATTAAGAAAAAGATGTGGATGGGTTACTGCATTTGGAGACTTAAAGTCTACTGTATATCACAATGGCATATTTATGAGCAACATGATGTGATGCTCTCATTCACTCGCAAAGCGAACGGCATATACAAGCCAATGGCAGTCCCAAATCTTAGGGGAATCACACACTACTTCAGCTTCTAGTTTACTGAAAAGATATTATTTTAATTTGTAACAAGTGCTGCAAAATTTAAATAAGTGAACAATAAATAAATAAATAATAATTAACCTAAGAAAAATTATGCCTTTCCTCTGCCAACGTCTTCAGTTATAATAGAACTTAGTGAAGCATTTAAAATAAAACTATACTAAATACTTACTACCATAAATTTCCTTGAAAAACTAAAGAATAAAGAGGAGTAGTTAGTCCTAGGTAGTCCGAGGAGTAACTAGTCCATAGTTAAAAACTTAAAATAAATGGGCCAGATACTGGCTTCTAATCCAGCTTTTACACCACCCTATCAGTGTATTAGGCTTGCCAGCAGTTTAGGTGGGAGTCCTTTTGCCAGCTGGGCTGCATCGTGCTGATGTGTGCAGCATTGTGTTCCCACAAGATTCACTTAATCTGCTCTAGAGAGTTTCCTTAAACATGCCCCTTCCTTAAACATCCACCCCCTTCCCAGGCTGCACATCCTTTGCTCTCCCTCTCATGAGAAGCAGCAGAGAATTTAATTCAATGTTTCTTTGCTCAATAATGCCTGGTGAGAACAGGATTGACAATACGATCAGGATTTTCCCCACTTTCCCCTAGTATCAATAATTCTACAAGTTACACTCCGAATGCAGGTCAGAAGTGGCAAAGTTGCCACCCTACAGCCCACCCCAGCAAAGACTCGATTGCCTGGCGTGGTGAGGCTTCCTGATGTTCAGCTCTTCTGTGGCTGTGTTACACGTATGTTCCTGTCCTCTGACAAGTACAGTCCATATGTTTTGCAGTTATAATACGGTTTCAGCTCACATATCGGGCTTGAAATTCCCTTTTTTAATGCACATCCTCAACATAACAGAATTTATAATGTAAATGGCACGTACAGACATCAAGAGCTCCCTAACAAAATGCTTTATTTTTGCTATGATTACTTGGGAGGACACCAGCAGATGTAGGAAACAGAATGAAATATAACTCTCAAAACAGCCGTGAACTTCTGAAATGTTTTACTTTCTCTTCGGAAGTAAATTTCTTTGGAAAACACATCAAGGCCACTGCTTTTTAAAACTCATTTTGTACTTCTATATCCTTGAAACGCTTTTGAAAAGTTTGCTTGATTAAAAACTGACCACTCAACCTTGTCAAATGCTTTTCCTGCATGTAAAGACAAAGGAATGCATTAAGATAGTAAATTATAATAATCCCATAATCCGAAGAGCAGGTTTACAGAGTTTTCATATTACTAATTCCAAGGGAGTTGGCATTTAATTACTTTCTATGATCCCCATACAATATTTCTCTTTTGTCTTAGCTTTTTAGAATACACATTTATTGTTTTTCTCAAATTACCTGAAATACCCTAAATAACAAAAGAATTTTGTTTTCCCAGTGTGATGAAACATTCCATTTATCTGTCATCTCTGAAATTTAAATACAGTTTTAATTTATTTTTCATGTTGAGCTTCCATGTGAGTTCGCTCTTTGGCAATCATGTTATTTATTTTGTATTTATTTTGTTTTCTTTCAAAGTTATTCAAGATTAATAAATACATCTCTTACAGCCGTGGCGGCTTTCCAGATCATTTTATTAGTTTTCATTCTTACGGTCCATAATAGCAGAAAATTCACCCTTTCTTTCCTCTTCCTTGGACCCCTGCCCAAATTCATATTCAAGCCAAACTCACATCAAAGCTAAGGAGTCGCTGCAATAAGATTTTAAAGATTAAGTCAAAACTTTTCAAGGCATAAATAAACTGTCTGCACCATTATTGTTTCTCTGTTATGCATGCATTTCATAATAGTTAAAACGTTTGAAAAGGAAAATGAAATCACAACACTATGTGGAAGAGTGTTCCCTGAACCATTTTGGAAAATTAAATTCGGAGAAGCTGGAATTTAAAAGGAAGAAAAGCAGTTTTGCTGATGAAAAAGGATAGAATTTTATTTTCCAAATTAATGCGCTTGACATTCGATGGCAAGCAAAACCCCAAAACAAACAAAACCAAACCACCTTTCAGTGCAGAATCATACCAAGGAAAAAAATCTGTTTTCAAGTATTTCAAAGTCTGCTTCTCTGGATCTAATTCCTTACAATCCTGTGCTCTGTGTAAAGATTTTTGTGATATTACCAAGTGCTCACCAGATCTTGGCAAAACATTTGTGATGAAGTACACAGCCAACAATTAGCTGCAAAGTATAATTATGCTGCAGCATAAGCTCATGCTACAAATAGTATTTATTGAGTATTTTCAGGTAAAAAAAGGAAATACAGATACTTTAAAAATCTAAACTATTTTGTTTTGTATAATGTTTTCAGTTTTGAAATCAAACTGACTCAGAAATTGTTTTTAAATACAAGAATTTTTGGGCAAAGTGTTTTACTTTCATTCAATTCGTAAACTCAAATATTGTTTTTGTTTGTTTGGTCACGGAGCTGCAAATTCTGTTGTTCACGCAGTTCAACTGGACACACGTTGCCTTAAGCAGTAGGGGATGCTTTGAGTAAACCCAGCAGTGTCTCCAAGTCAGAATACCTTTAGTTTGATCTGTAATGCATAGGGCACATGTTTGATTAAAAACCTGCGCAGCAGCAGTTAGTCATATTTAGTCACCAGGGAATAACTATTATTCTCTCCAGAGTGCATTCAAAATTTGTTTAAGTTAAATTAAGGAGAAAAATAAAATTTTCATTCCAAAAGCTAACCCTCGATTCATTTCAATAATCCTTAGTAGAGTCAGGATTTTGGGGTGAATGTTCATTATAGCTAATATTCTAATTGTGGGGCGTATTTGTATAATCAACAATTAACTTGAAACTCTTAATAGACCTTTTAGTTAAAATGTGTCACCAATTGACTTTTTAAGTATCTTTTCCAAATTACATTGGACAAAACTGGCAATTAAAATAGTATCCCTTCTTGCTATGGAGTTATTTGGGAAAAACATTTGTGCAACTGCCTCACCACTGAATGCTCAGACAAAACTGTATTAAAATTCCTTTTCTTTTAAACTTTTCTTCCCTTCTTTAGGAACAGCCTTCTTAGCATTTCAAGTTTCAGCTGGCCAGTTCTTCACCTCCTTGCACTTTCTATCATCTTTGCCTTGAAGCAAAGGTTGGGTATCACAGTAGTACCTATAGCATAGACGTGACTCTGTGTCTCCAGACAGTGGGGATTTGGGACATCTTTATTCGCTAATAATTCTTGAATGTGACATACCATTCTCGTAAAGAGGGGGTGAGTGCTCGCTTGAGGGCTACTTCTCCTGCGCATCTCTGCAGGGACGAGATGCTGCTGGAGCAGCCCCTGTGTTCACTGTAGCTCTCTTCACTGCAAGGATGGAAGTGTGAGAAGTGATGCCATCACCTTCCAATATTTCCTTAGAAGTCTGATTTATTGATCAGTAATGATTTTCTGCTTCACAGGAACACAGACCTGACAGCAGTAACAGCTGTTGTTGTACCAGATCACCAGAGATTTACAGAGTTCTTTATTTCCAAGGAGTATTGCTGCAGTGTGGAGGTCAGGGTCCTGACAAAGAACCACTGTACAATGTTATATGACTTTCATTGCTGTAAAACTTTGAATCTAAACAAATAAATGTGTCCAATGCAAGATAGTTCTCTTTTATGTCCTGGGCAAGTCTGCAGTTTCCATGGTTACCAAAGGGCAGCCTAATAGAGAAACCATACACATTTCCTTTCAATAGATATTTTTTTTAGGACTATCCTTTTGAAAAATTCGAACAGAATCAAACTGTTATAACACATATCCATGCCTCTTCATTTTGCTGTTTAGCTAGCAATTTATGCAAAAAAGTAATTAACCAATTTTAAACAAATAACACAGAGCAACTTAGAATATTCCTCATGCAAAACCAGCTTCTCTAGCAATATGTGTAGCCTTTATTCACATGCTTTACTTTAGTGTGTAATTCTTTCTAGAATTCTAAAAAAAAAATTACTATGGTATATTTAATACTATTTCAAAATTGTTTTAAGCTAATCAAAGCTATACTTTTAGAAATACTTCTGTCCACCAAGATTGATCTTTAGATTTTATTTCCACTGCTTATGGCCAGCAAATGTAATTGCCTGCATTATATATACCCCAAAAAGTCCAAGGTAGGTGTTCTTCCTGAACAATGAGAAAAACGTAGAACTCTAAGCTAAAGTCCTTAAAGGAAATGCAACTCCTTCCTCTCAGTTCCGATTTGCAAGTTCATATCTAGATCTTCTGCAATGATACTTGGTCTTCTAAGTGCCTAGGTCACTTTAAATAACATGACCATAGTAACTGTCTGAGGCTGGGCTGAAGATTTCACCTTTGGTCTATTTTGCTTTTTCCATTACAGGAAAACTGAGATGAATAAATAGTGTCATTTATTTCTGTGGAAAGGTCCCAGTCAAGAAAATGTACTTAATGTCAGCTACATAAACTACCCACCTGGATTCAGTGAAAACTAATTATGTTTGACTCTAATTTAATTCAATGTACGCTTGTCAAAGGTGGTTTTTGCAGTGGTTTCCTAAGATAGTATTTAATCACATTCAAGACATTGCCCCAAACCAGCATTTGCTGTTACCTAGACCAGTTTTTCCAAATTAGGTTAGAATCATAGAACGGCCCAGATTGGAAGGGACCTCAAAAGACCATCTGGTCCAATCTTTTGTGGGAAAGGGAGATTATCCAGCACCTTGTCCAAATGCATCTTGAAAACCTCCAGTGATGGGGACTCTACCATGTCCCTGGGGAGGTTGTTCCAGTGCATGATTATTTGCACTGTAAAAAAATTTGTTCTTACATCAAGATGAAAGCTCCCCTGGTACAACATGTACCCATTGCCTCTTGTCTTCTCCACGTGGTTCTTTGTGAAGAGACAGGCTCCATCTTCTTGGTAGCCATCAGAGCCTTCTCTTCTCCAGGGAGAAAAGACCTCACAGGGTAGGTTCTCCAGCCCCTTAATTATCTTTGAGGCCCTCCTTTAGGCCCTCTCCAGCCAGTCTGCTTCTTTTTTGAATTGTGGGGACTAGAACTGGACAGAGTACTCCAGGTGTGGCCTGACAAGCACTGAGTAGAGTGGGATGACCATGTCTCTGTCTCTGCTAGTGATGTGCCCTGCATATCATAAAATCATAGAATCATAGAATCATTTAGGTTGGAAAAGACCCTTGGGATCATCAAGTCCAACCACCAACCCCACTCTACCAAGTTCTCCCCTACACCATATCCCCCAACACCACATCTAAATGACTCTTAAACACATTCAGGGATGGTGACTCCACCACCTCCCTGGGCAGCCTCTTCCAGTGTCTGACCACTCTTTCTGTGAAGAATTTTTTCCTAATGTCCAGTCTAAACCTACCCTGTTGCAGCTTGAAGCCATTCCCTCTTGTTCTATCGCTAATCACCTGTGAGAAGAGACCAGCACCAACCTCTCTACAATGTCCTTTCAAGTAGTTGTAGAGAGTGATGACGTCTCTCCTCAGCCTCCTCTTCCTCAAACTAAACAGTCCCAGCTCCTTCAATCGCTCCTCATAAGATTTATTCTCCAGGCCCTTCACCGGCTTCATTGCCCTCCTCTGCACTTGCTCCAGCACCTCGGTATCTCTCTCGTATTGAGGTGCCCAAAACTGGACACAAAATATGCAGACCAGGATCTGACTTGCCTTTGTTGCTGCAGTGGTGCACTGATGACTCATGCTCAGCTTTTTGTTAGAACGAGGTTAGAAAGACTCATGAGTGTTTAGTGGGAAAAATAATCTGGATAGCCACTCTAACAGCGGCTGCCGCAATTTTCCAAAGCAGACCTTTTCACTGCTTTTCCGAGGTTTCCTTTCAGTAGCCACGTCCTGGGCAGATCTGGTTGGCATCTTCTATTTTCACTCAACATACCAGGGAGGACTGCGAAATTTGCAGCCTTGTAATCTTCCCTCTCCAGCGTACAGAACAGGGGGAGGCCGGAGTACAGGTAACACTTGGATTAACTCATTCACTTGAAGCCATGCAGATAGTTTACCTGCTGCTACAAAGAAAGAAGACTAAACAGATCCAGACAGATCATTTGCAGTGTGGCTTTCTATCCTAAAACAGGTTGAATTATTACCTGAGATTTTGTAATTATTTTATTTTGACCTACATAAAAGGAATCTCAGACACTTTTCCTTTCTGTATGCATTCCTCTATTTTAACAGAACACAGCTGCGTGTCCTGTCTTTTATTCCCAAGACTACCAAGTACTCTTTCTTCTGATAAAGATCAAGATTTTATGGAACCAGAGTAGCAGAATTAGGGACTGAAACCTAGTTTAAGGGATCATTAAGATTTGACTTTGAAATGTTTTGGAATTGTCATGAAACTGTATCAAGGTTCAAAGTACTTGACTATAAAACATGACATTGACTTTAATGACACATACTTAAGTACTTTAAGTATTAATATTGGAATTTGGGCTCACTATCCCATGTGTATTTAACTATTAGGTTGAATCAGAATCTTAGTATACCAACACCAACAATAATGGTAACAGTGACGATGCAGGATGATAATTTTACAAACACTAGGTATTGACATAAAATGTGGACATCAAAGATTATCAACAGCATTCAAAAATATCAATGTCAAAATGGTTCCATGTGGTCCATTTGCATCTTTGCATCTGCTCTCTCCAGATGGTTTGGAAATCTCAAACTACGGTTTTTAGTTACATCTACAGTGTATTAGATCCCATTGGCTTCCCAACATATATTTTCCCTTTCATATGTATTACTTTTCTTTGCCCTCAGATGTCCATTTGTAAAAGCCTTCACCTTCCTTGGAGAGCTCAGAGTGCTTCACAGTGCTCAGAGAGTTGTGGAGGGTTTACCAGGGTAGAAAACCTCAGATCCTGCCTCAACCCCAGCTTGGATTTTATAAATCAGTGCAGAAATCAGTGGAAATCTGATCTCACAGCAGTCTGTAGTGAGGCCACCCATACCTCTGGGCAGACCCATTAAATCTCACACACTCTTTGATGCCTTCCTTACACTCTACTACCAGAGGTGTAGGGTCTTACCTTCTTTCCAGTTCTGCAACGCCATGTGCCATGTTCAGCTGTCCAGCTTGGTGAAACTACTAGCTGGGTCAGGCACATGGAACTGGATAAGGAGTTATTATTGTGCAAGAATCAAAAGGTATATTTTCCAGACACAGCCGTCTATAGCCCTCAAAAAGCACACAGATGCACACATATCTTACAATGATCGTGCATCCCTTGACCCTGCTGAGCCATGACCTAACACAACACTGCAGACCCTTCTTCAGCATAGGGAGGTTTTTCAGCAGCTCCTGTTAGTGCAGTTGTTCATCACAGTTGTTTCTGAACTCCTCATTTTGTTTACTTCATTCATTTAAAGAGAGCCTCTGAAATAAAGGCAATATTTCAGGAACTGCTCTGACAGAGCTGTGTAGCATGAGACCATCACCAGCTTAATGCAGGCTTAATGCAGCTGCACAGGCAGTCTTCATCATTTTCTTGTTGTATTGTGTTACAAATTAACATATCATCTGTTGCCCACTATTTCCTCCGCTTTTCATGTTTCCCTCATATTGATTATTGCAGATGATTTTCAAGCAGATCTGTTACCTTGCCTTTCTCTAATAGGAATTCTGAATTCTCATTTACTGAACATATTAATACTTCCGTATTCTCATGTCATTTTTGCTTTCTTTCCTAATAGTAAGAAAAGCTCTGAATTTGGTATTATTTTCACTTTTAATTAATGTGATTTCTATTCTGGGAATAATCCTCCCTGGTATGTCTGCGACTGATGCAAACTATATTCACACTGAGGAGACATTACAGTTAATATGCTAAGTGACCATGTACAATTTTTAATACCTACTAAACTGTTTGCTGCCTTTTCTAAACCAGCGAGTGCGCAGATATACAGAAAAATGTGTTCAGTGTTTCTAAGTCTGTAGTTTTGTACAAAATAGATCTTTTTTTCTGAGAATTATTAGCTTTGGTGTCTTACCTTCATTATAATTATGACTTTTAGCTAAACTGAGAGCACCTTCACTCAAATGCTCTGATAGCTGCTTTCAAAATGTGACAAAATGTGACAAATTAAGTACAGAAGCATGAAGTTTGATTTTAAAGAAATTAAACTATTCATTGACCATTTTGCTGGAGGGATCTTAATGTCACTGCTTACTTCAACAAAACATAGATTTCAAAATTTCAATGAACAACTAATACTGCAGTTAAAAATAAAAACAACCAATAAACTCACAGATTTATATGCCAAGATTTGTATTATCTCATTTTGAGTACTTAGCTATGTGAAACTGCTCCGACTGTTTTTCAGCCACTTTGAAACATCACCATTGCGTTCCTCCTGCCAGCAAAGCCGCCGAATAAACTGCCAGGAAACCTCTCCAACAAAAGGGTATTTCCAGCGTGTCTGGCAACGTAACACATACTGCTTAATGTTTTCATCAGGATGTTCGCACTTTTTTTCTTTCTTCCGAAAACAGAGAAAACACAGTATGTATCCAGCACTGAGATGTGCAGAATATTAATTGCTTTCCGATCACTAAAGAAGGCTAGTATACTTCATTTTTTTCTAGAGTTTTTCAATAAGCAAATCAAGACTAATTTCAAGGGACAGTGGACTACTGCTTAATAAAAGGACCCTGAATGGTTGTCTTCTGTTGGCGTCCAAGGCACCTCCAAAATTATATAGGGGTTCAGGGGTATTCTGTCACCTTTTTTGAACACGATGCCCCACACAACACTTTGCAGTAGAGGACCCTTGTCTACATACTTTGTCTTTGAGCAGGGTCAACTGCAAGGGGGATCCTTGGGATACAGGATCCTCTGGAGAGGGGCTGGCACCCCCAGGACAGCATTCCCTGCATCAGTTCTCCTGTGAATTAGGAGCTGGTTCAGCTCAGGGCTGCACTAGGGAAATGGCCCCGTGGATCCAAAACATCTGAAAGGCTCGAACTTAATTGCACATATCACTTTTCAAGCACAATTATTTGAGGACATAAATGTTAGCATTTAGACGTGGTACAACTCCCGATCTGTGATCTACAGAGCGAAAGGTAAATTGTGCCTTCGCATTATAGAGGGCGGCATCCATTTTTTCCTTCAATCGATTGATACTAAAATTTTTTTTGTGGGAGTATGATTAAAGCTATTGCCCCTCTGGTAAATTAGCTTAAAACCTCATTTATTTATAGCCTTATGTATTTAGATCTGTGTAAGGATTTCAGGGTAGAATGTTTCTTTGCTGACAGACACAGCACTACAAAGAGACACTATTTAGTATCCTCTCTTCAGCGAGGGAAAACAAACCTTTTGAAGTTAACTATGCTCACAGCTTTCCATTAGCAACTTATATACAATTAAAGAGCCAAGAGCAGAAAGTCTATCCGAGATTTCTCAAAATGCTCCATAAAATCTGGGATGGAATAAACTCTGGGAAGCCCATGTTGTCCCAAAGCAGGAATTAAAAAGCTGGAGCAGGGGAGTACAATTTCCAAGTATTTTACCCAATGCCCTGCTGAATTATGAAAAAATATTTTTTTCTGATGAGGATAAAAGGAAGCATGGAGAAGAGAAGGTGAGGAGCGGATCTTATCAATGTGTTCTGATACCTGTTGGGAGAGAATTAAGATGAGGGAGCCAGAATCTGCTCAGCAGTGACAGGAGAAGAGGCAATGGACACAAAACACAACATATTAAATTCCATCTGAATACAACAAAACACCTTTTTTTTTTACTGTTAAGGTGATTAAACACTGGACCAGGTTGCCCAGAGAGGTTGTGCGGTCTCCACCTGTGGAGATATTCAAAACCCAACTGGACACAGTCCTGGACAACTTAGTCCAGCTGACTCTGCTTGAGCAGAGGGGGATGGACCAGGCAATCTCAAGAGGTCCCATCCAACCTCTACCATTTCATGATTCTGTGAAACCAGCCTTTGGAATAAGCATCTTCTTCCATGCAACTTCTCCTTATTCTTTTCTAAACACTATGCTGGGTTTAAAGTAAACCCCAAAACTCTAGAAGGAAAGAGTGAGGGATTTAAGTCATTTAAGGAATTGCTTTATCAGCCTTTTAAATCTTTATTCTTGGCAGCTTACGATAACATTTTTAAATCTAAAAGACTCTGTATTCTAGTGAAGATTTTAATTAGCCCAATACTAATTTCAATATCTGCATCAGATTGTCAAATATGTCTGTGGTTTAATGCTTCTTTGATTCACAGCTTTTGATGATGAGTTTATTTGATCTGGAAGCTCACATTTCATTACACTTATAATGAAACTGTGAATTATAATTTTTTAGACTGATTCCACTGCATTACATGAAGTTGGATTCCACAAGTCTTACTCATTTTATGACTAAGAGCTCCTTATTCAATAAGAATTTTTTTGTAGTTCTTCGTCATTAACATACAGTGTATTTACCTTGTCTCTGAAGTAGGGAGATTTTTTAATCTTTCTAGCTTTACAAAATAGACTATTTCTTTATACTTAAACTTTAAATGTAAAGTTGCTCATGTAACTATTATTTCCCAGTTGTCTTATTTACTTGTCCAACTAATGCTGATGGATGTGCTATCCCAGGTCAGGCTGTTGTCTCGATTGCAATGATTTTTCTCTCTCTTTTCTACTGGCAGCTGTAAAGTGCTCCTATACTGTAACTTATTATACTGCTAATACAATTACAAATGCAATTTTAATATTCCAATATTTTGACTTTACATCTCCACATTGCAGTATTTTTGCCACTCTTTGCATGACTGACATTTTTTCATCCTAAGATAACAGGTATTCATAGAGAAATATTTCTTTATTTGATATTTAAGTATCATTTTTGCCAGCATAGCTGAAAGTAATAGGATAAGCACGTACCAGACCTGGCCTTAGCCTGGCTGAAATGTTATTCATCACGTCCACATAAAATAATTCTTTTGTAAAGACCAGTGATCTGAAGCTGCTTATAGCCTTGAAGCAGTCCCTCAAGGATAAGTTCTTGAGTTGTTGCTCCTTGGGGTCATATATTAGTAATGTTGATTTGATCTTTTTAACTCAGTCCCCAAATGTCATCTACCTGTACAAGAAACTGTAATTTATGGGTTCAGGCATACCTTTAAATGACTTTGATCTTTTCCTCTTGTTATTGTTTTCAGAGCTTGCCAGATCAGCTTAAAATGAATCTAGTAGCTATAATGTCACCAAAATACAGACACTTGGTCTGTCTCCTGAAGAGCAATGTTTGGGTTCAGTGGCAGATAGCATTTGTTTTGAAAGGCTTTGCCCTGAGGCTGCTCTGTATTCTGAGTGCTTTGAGGATGTGTCGAAATGAAATCAATCTTTGACACCTGAACTTGGGTCTTGCGTTCCATTATGGCAGGAGTACTCTGCGGCTCTCAGACTTCCTTCTGTTTCTGTCTCTGACTCTGCAGCACATTATTCATCATGCAGCCCTGCAGCCCAGTGGGAGAATGTTATTTACCAGCAGGAGGAGCCTGGGCAGCACATCCTGCTGCGGAGCACGCAGGAGCCAGAGTTCCCCAGCGGTGATGCTTTGCCTGCAAAGAGCACTCTGCCCTCATTAGAACGGAGGTTTTCAAGTGTTTCCAAATGCTTCTGCATTTTGAGAAACAGAAATATTCTGACACTTCATGTTATTTTCCAGATTTGAATGCTACTTGCTGATACCACATAAGAAAAAATTGCTCAGCGCTTCTTTTAATAAATCAGGTAGATCAAATTCTCAGTGTACTCATCTAATGGAAGATGTTAAGGGTTTGTTCAAAAGCTGACTACTGTAGTAAAAAAAACCCAACCAACTGCTGATGAACTTGGTACAATTTGGATTAAGTCTTGAATTTATTATTTCCCAGGAATGTCTACAAGTAAACCTGCAGTTTGCTTGTTGTTAATTTATAGATAACAAGAGCATTGATAATAATATTCCAGTGTCACTTGCAGACTGTACTTTTTTATTATTTAGAAACATTTTCTTTATATTCGTATTTTGTATTTTTACAAGAGAATCACGTGCAGCAGAAATTTACTTTGGAACAGGAAAGAGGAGTTGAACTGTTAACACTGGAGTGTCACCCCCCACCCTTGAGTGGGCTTTGCCTGTGAAGTAAAATTTCGATGTGGTTCTGTGGCACTTGCACCATGCACACATAGAGCCTGGAATGACTCTCCTAGAGGTATGTCCAGAGACTAAGACTCAACTGAACTCAACTCACTTTTCAAGGTAGTGTGAATATCTGGAGGCAAATGAGTCGTGTTGACTTCAGCTAAAGCACTGTGCGGTACTTGGAAACCAAGGAGTTTCAAATAGCTTTATCTTTCACTGCACAATCATATCATTTTTCATTATATTTCTGTGTATTCCTTTCATGAGAATTATTACATTATCAAGCAGAGCAGAAAAATGAGACACAGGAGTTACAGTTTCCTGCAAAAGAAGTGCCAGATATAATAGTTTTCTCTTTATCACATTCACTTTCTTAGGCAGCCTGCCAGCTATTGTCTTTGAACGAACAAAGCTCTGGAAAGATTTCAGAATCTGAAAATGTCTTTTTCAAGCAAGTTGGTTCATTTAAACTCTTTTTGAACATCATCTACTGCGTTAACAATAACGCACTTACAGGTGCACTCATGAGCATCATATTAGGCTGTGCCTAATAACTAGGTGTTTGGTAAATGATCTAATTGACCACAAATTTATAAGGCTACTAGTCCTTTAACCATGATGCAAGACCTGTATCAGAGTTATCCAGTGAAAAAAGTAACTTCAAACAGACTTTCTGTTCTCATTGGCGGTTTTGATCTTCTTTCGAGGGGATTATTACGTCCACACACACGACAGGCTACTGTTCCTCTCCTGAAATATTTTTAGGGGATGAGATTCTCATTAATAGCTCTCTGCATGGACTTATTCCTATTTATTGGCTATATTAATGAATACATTATCTGTACTTCCTTGATAGGATCAGTTTTTAGTTTACCTATTTATATGGGAGGAAACAAAGACTCCAGTAAATACTGTAAAACATCCTGTTACAGATTGAGATACCCCGTTGCAGCAAAGCACACTATGCACTCAACAGGCTATTTTTTGAGTTGTTTAGACTGCAGATGGCTAGCAAGATATTCCCAGACAGCATTTAAAAATCTTGGCCTCCTCACTTTTGCTTTTCTCTGAATCTGCCCTTTGACCACACAAAACTGTTCTGAACACAGCAATGCGGCCAATGAGTTGAAGCCACCCCAGACCTTCGGCAGCTGGAGCACCGATGTGGATGGCAAGGGGAATGCATGGCCCTTCACACCGGGTGCAAAGATTTTCCTGGTAAAGTGGCTTTATTGATCCCCTTCCCCAATTTTGGAGTGAGAGGGATCTCGGCAGTTCCTGTACCACTGGGCAGCCCAACAGGGACAGGGTTGGGGGGAAAAAAGTCTTTTTATATTTTTTCCTCTTCCTGAACGGATCATCTCTCAGATGATTAAAACTGAAGGAAGGTAGATTTAGATTGGATATCAGGAAGAAATTCTTTACTGTGAAGGTGGTGAGACACTGGAGCAGGTTGCCCAGGGAAGCTGTGGATGCCCATCCCTGGAAGTGTTCAAGGCCAGGCTGGATGGGGCTTTGAGCAGCCTGGTCTAGTGGGAGGTGTCCCTGCCCATGGCAGGGGGCTTGGAACTAGGTGATCTTAAGGTCCCTTAGATTGGATATCAGGAAGAAATTCTTTACTGTGAAGGTGGTGAGACACTGGAGCAGGTTGCCCAGGGAAGCTGTGGATGCCCATCCCTGGAAGTGTTCAAGGCCAGGCTGGATGGGGCTTTGAGCAGCCTGGTCTAGTGGGAGGTGTCCCTGCCCATGGCAGGGGGCTTGGAACTAGGTGATCTTTAAGGTCCCTTCCAACCCAAACCATTGTATGATTACCTAGTTTTATCTGAAACTGATGACACTGCATACATATAGCTGTTTAGGAACACTTCACTGTGGTGTCTGAAAGATCTATTAGATGAGGCTAGTCTGAAACTTATGTAGGTTTTTCTGCACCGCTCACATCATTACCATATTCTTCTTGATTTTGGTTGGTCTATAGTGGAATTTCTAGAGTGACGATGTCACTTACAGAGTGTGTCTTGAATTTTGAGAACCCTATTCTATACACAAGAATTATCCTTAAGAATATGCATTGTAAACTTCAAGAGTGTCAACATAAGATCTAATATTAAATGATCTGTTTCAAAGAGACAATGTAGTATATTTTTAAATTACAGCAATTGCTAGAGATTGTTTTGAGTAACAAGAAAATATTTAGTTCTTGTTCTGGAGAAAGAGAGATGATAGTTGTCACATACTATGGGACATAATAGTTACTTAAAAAGCTTGTTCTGAGGAAATGTATCATGGGGATTTGGATTTAAAACAGCAGAATACGGAGAAAATAAATGCTTAAGATTAATAAGGATTTGCTTATCAGGCAGATGTTCAAAACCAGTCAGGCACAACCTGTCACTTTGTGAATGCTTTTTATGTGATTGCACAGTACAGTGACGTGAATATCAGGCAAACAGACATTTTATAGTCAGCTTTTCCAAAGATCATTCCCTGAATTTGGGGCCCTAACCTCATATTTTGGTTATCTCACTAAAAGATACATTGTTTGCTTGCATATTTGCCTTTGAAAGCATTGCATTCGATTAGTCGAGGGAAAAAAAAATATTTAAAATAATCTTTTCAGATCACACAGGTAAAAATAATATGAATATTTAAAGGCTTAAAGCGGCTACTTTCTTTAATCTATGCTTGAACCAAGTTTGGTGCGGTATTTTTTAACAAGGAGAAAGCTTCTCCTTTCCACAAATCCTTCTGGTCATGTCAATGCCATTTAAATGGACAAGTGCCTCAATTGAAGCCGAATAAAAAAACCTATGTTTTATCATTGAACATTCTGTCCTGAGGTTGTTTTCCACTGTGTGACAGGTTGGTTTCATGGAAATGCCTGGTCTTTCCACCACCTGGTCGGCAGGTCCACAGGAATCTCAGAAAAAGCAGTGTAACGTCAGAGCAGAGACCTCCAGTAGGGACACAGCTCAGTGACCCACTCACCTGAGGCAACGGGCTGCAGCGGTGCTACCCAAATCTGGCCCAGGGGCATGTCTCCGGGTAAGACTGGAGGTTTTCTAGGTTTGAGGGACTCTTGGACACTACTCCCCAGATGGACTGCTCCCCTTGCAATGCAAAGTGTGAGCACGACAGCATAAAGAGACCCAGAACAAGGAGTACCAGTTCCTGTGACTGTTTCTCATCACAATCTTTTTTATGGTTTCTTTTACATCTTTTCCATGTGCAGGACTAATGGGAAGATGGGGAAGGGTCCTGCATCTCTAGGTGCTGCTGTGCACTGAAGAGGACGTTTTCTAAGCCGATAGGTGAGTTTTCTAAGTTTTTATCTCTCTGTTCTCTCACGGCTGTAAAAGCCACCTGGCAACATTTTTATTTTATTTTTATCTAAACCATTTAGCAATTATAACTTGTGTCAAGTTCTTTTTATTTTCATGCTGTTCTTCTACTTTTGAAAGAGATAATTTAATTTTGTCTACATCATCCCTGATTTTGGAACCTTAGGCTGATACTTACTGTCAAAGTATGCTTATACTGACACTGAGTGACATAATCAAGCATTTCATAATTATTTTCTAACATTCTTACAGGCCTCACTGCTCTTTTCTCAACCATTTAGTTGATGATTCTGAGCACAAGGAAGAATCAAGTGGCATGAAATATTTCCAGTAATCCTGACTAAAAAGAACAACACTTCAGTTATTCTGGTCTGAATGGCAAAAGTATAATTTTCTTCACGTTTAAACTTCATACGGAGCAAACCAGCATACCTGGGCAGCAGGAGATGAGGCATCACTAAGAATACAAGAAATAATTTCATCATGAAAAGCATAGATAATAGAATGCCACTCTTCTACACATTATAATTTACACAGGACAACTTAAACATTCATCTTTAGCAAAGTAGGTCAGGAACGAGAAAAGCACAGGGCTGTGTTTTTAATCCTAAATACTTATTAATCTTTAAGAAAAAATAAATTTTAGAATGCATGTTAAATTGGGCAACAAAATAGCATGACTGCGATCACCGCAGAAGAAAATGGTATTCAGGAATCCAGCCAACAGAATTGTTTCTGCCTTTGTTTAGTATTCACCTGAAAACCAGATCCATTAAGGTGGGGACCATTAAACGTTGTTCCATTTTTCTTCAGTGTTGGTACTTATATGGCCATTTCTATTAATTCCTAACAGGTGGAGGCTGCCTGTAATAAACAGGACTGCAAGTCAGAAGGATGCTGGGCTGCAGTTTTAGGGAAAGAAACAACTCGGTGTGTGACCTTGGCAGGTTACTTGATTGCCACCCACTCAGTATCAATCAGTCCTGCTGGAAAATTGAATGAATAACAGAGTCTCACTGAAAACCACATTCTGTAAGCATTGAATTTCCATGGATAACAACATTACAGCATTTTTAGGTAGTAGAAAAAAGACATCATTTCAATCTTGACAATAGTCTCTGTGCTTACACTCAGTATAAAAAATATATACAATATATCTATCTATATATATAAAAAATACATCAAGATGCATCAAAAGAAGTGTGGCCAGCAGGTCAAGGGAGATGATTTTGCCCCTCTACTCTGCTCTTGTGAGACTCCATTTGGAGTACTGCATCCAGCTTTGGAGCCCTCAGAACAGAGAAGACATAGACCTGTTGGAGTGAGTCCAGAGGAGGCCATGAAGATGATGAGAGAGCTGGAGCACCTCTCCTATGAGGACAGGCTGAGAGAGTTGGGGTTGTTCAGTCTGGAGAAGAGAAGGTTCCAGGGAGACCTTATAGCGACCTTCCAGTACCCAAAGGGGGCCTACAGGAAAGATGGAGAGGGACTCTTTATCAGGGAGTGTAGTGATAGGACAAAGGGTAATGGTTTTAAACTAAAAAAGGGAAGATTTAGACTAGATATAAGCAAAAAAGTTTTTACAATGAGGGTGGTGGTGAAACATTGAACCAGGTTGCCCAGAGAGGTGGTAGGTGCCCCATCAACATTGAAGGTCAGGTTGGACGGGGGTCTGAACAACCTGATCTAGTTGAAGGTGTCCCTGCCTATTGCAGGGGAGGCTGGACTAGATGACCTTTAAAGGTCTCTTCCAACCCAAACTATTTTATGATTCTATGATTCTAAGAGGGAAATCTAGCTGTGAGACTCAGGGTACGTCTATGCAAGCACTTAATTTTACATTAAGGAGTGGATTAGTAGACAAAAAGAGGTGGTGCTGAACCCCCTAATCCCACATTACCTGTGGCTCAGGGATATTATCTGGCTAGATATAATCTGGTCTCCTGGATGGAACATTATCACAAAGCATGCACCTTGAAGCTGTTTGAAGGGCCAGTCTTTGGTTCCTCTGTATTTGTGCACTTGTGGTTGCAGTGCATGTAACGCACTTGGGAGGGGAGCTTCCCATTGAGTTTCCTCCAAAAGAAATCCACACCCCAGCCCCAAGAACTGCTTTACAAGTTTGGAGACATGGGAAATGAGGACACTCAGGGCTTCCGTTCAAGCTCACACTGTTTCCAACCCAAAACCCTAATGGAGATGAAGCTACAGGCTGTGAATGGGAGGAAGGCCACTGGAAGTATCTGCCTTAGGTTTGAAAAGAACAGAGAGACGCTTTATCAGACTATTACTCAGTGTTGCAATACTAGATTTCACTTAACTCTATAAATCTTGAAAGTCTGAGAGGCACCATAGTCAAGACACATACTAGCACTAACGATGAGTAGAGGTGAAAGGAAAAAAATTAACCTGATCACCAAGAAAAATTCCACAGACTGTAATATTTTTGCTAAAATGCTTTCCAGTTTCTTGCATACAGACAAAGAGATGAGGAATGCTGGGCTCCATGGACGGGGAGAGGAGTTTGGTAAGAAGACATATTTCACAGTTAACTCCTACAGCCACATTTCTTTGACATGATCCCAGGGAAACAGATCCATGGACGCTACCACCTCTCCTCTGGTCCCCCTTCCTTCCCTCTATCACTTCACAGCAAACACACAAAAGAGCCCAGAGCTGTCATTCTGCTGGGACAGACACTGAAACTTCCAATTACCAACATATCTATTCCTCACCACGGCTTAAAATATGAGAGATAATATAAGTCTATTCCTTTTGAACTGAGACTTGAAGGTTTCTTAAAAGGAATCGATTATTTTCTGCTTTTTGAGATCTTAATTCTAGGAGTTATTTATTAATGTTTACCATTGTTTGAAGTCTCCCCATAAGACTGCCAGGACAGTCATTAAAACCCAACAATATAATATAATCTGAATGAAAACAGAGTTGCTGAAGAAAAAGGAGATTGGAATAGCAGTTTCAGGGGCCGTTTTCTTCATGTGTTCACAGAGCAAGACTGCACACCTTTTTCTTTTTTTTTTCCCCTGAGTCTACTATGCCTAAAGAAAATTACATATATTTGCATTGTAAATTACTATTCATTGAGGTCAGATGCTATAACATTTTCCAGGGGTTCATATTAGATTTTCAGAGTAAAACACCAGAAAGAATGAAATACTTATTCTATAGCTGGGTTTGTTTCTTTTCAAGAGCACAAAACCCGTTAGCCACATTTCTTGAAGAGTAAAAAGTGAGTGAAATTGTAAGCTTTTTGCATCCCTAAAAAATTTTGAAATAATAATAACATAAGAGTATTGTGAGACAATTCCACGATACCGGACAATAAAGGCAATAACATTTATTTTAATTACTTGTAAATGACTAGAATTTTAGATCATTAAATAAAGAATAAGACAAATAGTTATACTGGTACCAAACTTCTAGTTCCTGTGCAGGCACAGGAAAGACAATGAGACTACTGAATTCAGTGGTGTTCATGGGGCTGCTCATAGGTACCAAAATTTAGATTTTCAACCAGGCTAAATCATCAGATCTCACTGATTCCAGAGGCATTAGAGATAATCTACAGTTTGTTACTCTAAGCATTTAAATCTCACATTCTTTACAGACCCTTACTTTGCTTTTAAAAATAGAGGTATTAACTACCATTAATAACTGTTTGGTTGGCAAAGGAAGATCAATTGTGTCTGAGGTGATTTTGTCTTCAATACAGAAGTTCCCCACTGGACCTGGACCACCTTCCTGTCCTGTCAGTAGCCAAATGTGACTCAGTGACCGGGTAATACTACTTGCTTGGGTTCCTTGAGTATCCTGGCTACAAAGCCCCTGAGATGCAAGACATCACACCCTACACACATAAGACAAAGGGTCAAGCCTCCAGTAATCACTTTCCATTTAAAGCTGGTTTGCTGCCAGGTTTCCCTTCCCTGTCAAGGTATGTTCTGTCATTTGGAACTGCTGAGTCAATAATTGTGCTTAATGTGTGCAGAGGGTGAGTTACCAAACTTACACTGTCTGTCAGCTAGTGGTGGCTTGGCACATTGGGATTTGAAGGTAGGAGGAGCCACCCAGAGCTGACCTCTCTAATACAGAACATACCTGGGTCATGGTGTATTTTGCTTGCTATCCCTGCTTCCTGGTTGCTCCAGACTACTGCACCTGACAAAACACTACCATTACAGCTAAAAGAGAGAACTGGCTTTGTACTTTTCTTACATTTTAGCCAATAAGAGTTTTTCTCACTTTAATCTGAGTAAGTGAATCAGTGAGAACGACTGGGCAGTGCAGGACAATGATGACTTTCTTGACCAAGGAAGTGGGGCCTCAGAAGGAGATGTTCTGGTGCTGCTGGGCAATTGCCAGATATTTGCATAGATTTAGATCTAGGAGTGAGGCCTCTTTGCACCAACAAGGGTAGGTTTGGATAAGAGGATATGCCTGGTTGGCCTATACCTACAGAACAGTCACACACCACCCTCTGCCAAAGCTGCATCTCTGTGTGGGTAAAAGGGAGCTGGGCCATGACCAAGCAGCACACAGGTAGGGAACCCCCACCTTTCTTCTAGGAGTGGGGTGAGATCTCTGACTCCAGGCTTGGCGCAGCAGCAGGTTGGTGCCCATATCTGACACATGCTGTGAGATGCAGAGGGTCCAAACAACCCCAGTCCAAGCAAACCCAGGCACCAGCCCGTGGGTCCAGCAGGAGGCAGAAAGACCTCAGTGAGGAGCGAGGGGCTGCTCATGTCAGACTCACTCCCCCATGCATGGAGCATGCCAGTGCCACCACACAGGGTGTGATGCAGACCACTCAGGGTAAGATGTATTAAAAGAAGTCAATGTTGTCTCAGCAAAGGGACTACAGGGTAGCCAAACCAGGGACAACCACTCCTGTCGTGTGCTGGACAAGCTGCTGTATCTTCACCAAGCAGACTGGCATGTCAGGAGTATGGACACACACAGACTATGTCCCATGACTTGGGGATGACGGGGCACCTCCCAACGGCAACGCAGGGCAGGTTTCCTGTATGTAATATTCACATAATGCCAAATAAAAAAAGATCTGCACATGAAACTTTTTTCTCTGCCTGTGCAGAAATTACTACTTTTTAATAAAATAACCATTCCAGACCTGAGTTTGGCTTCCAGACAAGATGGAAGCTGTCCAACTAATCTTCTTCTCTTCTGTGTCACTCTTAGTCTGTGCCAATGGATGGAGGATCAGTGACCCAAACTGCAGTGATTTGCTCCTGCCGTAAGGGCAACACTTCAGCATCCATAGCACCTGCAGGTGTGTTGGTACTGGCAGAATAGTCATCTGTGCTCTCCATCCCAGTATATGCAGGTTGTGCCTGAAGTCTAGAGACAGGAAGTCTTTCCTTTATGTGCATAGTCTTGGTATTTAATTGCTTTGCCTTTATATAACCTTGAGACTATGTCAGATTCTCACTTTCTAATTTCTATAAAGTTATTGTATTTTAGGACAAAGTCTGTTTATTGTTTATCCAGCTGTCAGAATCGTCATAGTGTATATACTCAAGGAGAAATACCAGGAGACCTCATTTTAAAAAGCATTTTAAATCTCCAGTTTACTGACAGTGGTTATATATTAAACAGAAGTAAAAAATATTGCCTGTATTAAAAGTGACAGGACATTTGCAGCTGGTTCCCCAGTAATAATCCAGAATGTAGAATCGTGAAACAGTATCTCATTTTAAAAAATGCCTCAAACTAGTTTGAAGGAAGAGTTTTATAATTGTTAGTGCAAGCCCCAAAAAGAGTTAGTAGTCGGCTTTGATCTTTTCAGTTCTTGATTCTAAAATATGTTAATTTTTACTAATTTTTAATAAAACAAAAGTTGACAATTTTTAGATAAACCAGCAAGTGAAAATGTGACAAGCTGGTATGTTGTAATTTTTGTATTAAGTCAAAACAGTGAAATGGTAAATAAGGAACACGTGCAGTGAAATGATACTGATCATAAGTACATATGGAAAGCTGTTTCTGAAAAATTTTAGCCTTTTTATACTCAAAAATACAGAAGGTATAAATTAGTAGTTCATTGTGTACAAAATGAGCTAACTACAAAAGATTCAGATTGCATGACTGACACTCTTTACGCCCTGGATAAAAATTTCAAAAATATCTAAATGACTTACATGCAAGTCACTGGTAATTAACCTTCTTTATTTCTTACATGCTTTTGAAAATACTTAAGGATTCAGGCTAGAATATTTATGAGCTTGGAACTCACTCCTGGAGCTAGATTTTCGGAAGAGGTTAGCCTTCACCTCCCACTGAAATGCTAGAATAAACAGTTGTGTTTCAAGAGCTCAAGAGGACAGAAAGTCAAGCTCTGTCAGAGCTTTCAAAGGTTATTTGAAATAGCAGCAAATATTTCTCAACCATTTTAATTAAAATAAAGCAAGGAAAAAGAAATTTGTTGAGAAGGTCAAGATTAAAGATAATCTTGGAAGGTCCTCAAAACCAAATGAGCCCTTGCTTCACTTGTCAATACAGATAATGATGTTGAATTTGGGGGCAAAAGCAGGACAGATAATGAGAATGCAAATGAGATATCTCAACTTAAGTGGAAGCAAAACCCCAAGACATTAGTGAATTTTGACCAAAGATAGCTATCTCCCAAAGCTTTGGAAAAGCTGCCATATCAAGTTGCAGATTCTGCAGCAAGGTTTTTCTAACACTGTATTTAACTTGTTTAACAAATGTTTACTGTGTTTAACGAAAAGGAAAACCCAGGACGTTGGTAGTTTGTTTCCCCTGATTTGTTTTGTGGCACTTAAAGACTAATGACTTTTTGTCTTTTACTGCAGATCTTGAGTTTGTTACAAGGAATCATTCTGTGGATGCCCAGCTGGCACGGTGGCACATGGAGCAGCTGTTCTACAAGTCCTTCTGAAATAAACATCTCACGTACTGCTGCCCAAAATTACAAGTACTGGATAGTGCTACCCAGGTAGCCTGGTGTTGCACACCCATTGTCTGGAGAGAGATGTCCCAGATGTCTGGAGAGTACTAAAAGTAATATCCATACTTAAGAAGACAGACGAAAAACTGGAGGACATTAAGGAGATAGGTCAAGAGGAGGCTGCAGTAGGTCAGTGTGGAAAGGCAAAATGCAAACAGATTTCTCGCAGACTTTGCTGTGGATTAGATCTTAGCCTTATCATTTTTAATATTTCCACGAATGAAACTGGCACATCTTGTGCTAACAAATTTCCTGGTCGCATAAAATGAACAGGCACAGTTGATATTGAGGGGTATCTTCACCACTTACAGCAGGAGCTTGAAGACCCCAAGGACAAGGATCACAGGAAATGGAGCCGGTGCCATGTACTCAGATCTGTATCCATCGCACTTAACTCGGGCACCCTAATTCAGCTGCTTAAGAAGTCTGTTGCCCAGAAGCCAATAAAAAGAAACAGAAAGAGGCATCTTCAGAGGGCAACTCTGTTCTGAACCCTCGCTGGAAGTTCTTACATCTCTTCATGGTCTACACAAAGAGCACACAGGCCTAAGAAAACTAGTTGGCTGGGTTGAATCCAGGATTTGGAGACAGGTAAGAGGAACTTAGGCTGCAAGTTGGAAGGTAATGAATAGAAATGATCATGAGGGGAAGTAACAGTGAGCTACCAGAACAAAACAACAAAATACAATATTGGGCAGTATTAGCTGTACAGGTAGTGAAGTATCAGTGCTGCTGTAGAAGGTGCTCATGACACTTCATCTTCAGTACAGCACATAACACTTGTCACCAATGCAAAGAGTCACTTCTGACTTGGAAAAGGTGCAGGATAGCACCACTGGGATCAGACAGAGTGTGGAAGACTTTGCTTGTTTGGCCTGACAAAATGCAGGCCAAAAAAATATATGGCTGCTTATAAATATATATAGGGTTAAATGCTAAGATCAAATAAAGCTGTTTATGCTCAAGAACAATGCTTGCACAAGAACAACTGGGGGTAATAAACTGGACACGAGTATCTTTTAACACTGAAGCTACTGAAACAAATCTATCCACAGACCTGTCTGAAACAACTTTCCAGAAAGAGTAATGGGAACAAAACATTTGCACATGTTTAGAATTGAATTAAATAAGTTTATGAAGGGGATTTGTGTGTCCTGTTTGCCTGCAAGGGCAGAGAGCTGGCTGCAATGACTAAGGAGATCTTATCTTCAGCGCTAAGCTCTTCTGACTATCTGTCAGTGAACACGGGAATGTGAGATGCTGCTTGCTGAAATATCTAGAAAATCTATTCCAGCTGGGTTGCTGACAAATTTTAAAAAAAGCAGTCTGTAATTTACAAATTAAAGCCTGTATGCATTTGGATATTGAATAAAGATCAGAAAAAAATGAGAGTAAAAAAGCGCAAAACCTCCTCTGTATGAAGCTCATGATTTCTGGGCGGATTTGCCATTCTGAGGGCTGTCTCCCATTCATACTTGGGAACAGAAGCAGTTTATCCTGCCATTGCAGTAATCTCACTATCAGATGGCCAGCCTGTGATCTGCTTTTGCAGAAGTGCATACCAGGAGGAAACTTCAGATCCTTCGGTCTCTGGGAAATGAATCACACAACCTGGGGACTACGAACAATCTCCACCGATACAGACAGCCCCTCTCTACTTCCCATATCTTTTGCCCCAGAACAAAGCCATGTGTTCTTCATGGCATAGGGCTATCATGTGAAAAAAAGAATTATTAGATTAAAAAAAAAAAAAATTTCCATGTTCAGAGTCAAGATTGGTTTTGGGATCTCTCTCTGATGGCATTTTTTTGTTATTTTCTTTTGTTCAAAAGCCAGGACAAGGTAGGGAAGATGACTGTTAAGGGAGTTGGAGAGCTGGGGATACACTGTGGAGAATAAGTCTATGTTAGAAGTAGAGAACAAACAGGCAAATGAAAGATACAGTCACAAAGACTCAGGACACAAAAAAAAATAGGAAGAACTAATGGCTAGTTAGGAATCTACAGAAAACACCATCATTAAAGACGTGAACCATAGCCTTACCCACACAGATACCTGTGTGCTTTAATCCTTTTTTTGCAGTCTTCTGTCTTTTAGACTATAAACTCTTCAGGACAGGACCTTGTCTTTCTAGTGCCACAGTCAGATTTTTTTGATGAGAGTAACTGAATGTTTACAAAATGGGTAAAAAGAGTAGAAAACTTCATACTTGTCAAATAAGTAGCACAGACAACAGTCTTTTATTATGACTTCATGAATGGTGAAATCTTTCTTTACTGTTACGGAAAACACCTGAATTACATGCTGCTTCTAACATAATACTGTGTACCGTGAGTACACTATGAGTACAACAAATTTTATTTCAAACATTAATTTCATGCAGTAACCAGTTACTATCAGAGAATGGAGAGCTTTTGTTGCATGAGTGAACATTTAAAAAAAAAAGTAAACAAAAAAAATCTCTTAAAATTAATTTGAAATAAAAGGAAAGAAATATCTGAAATTCATAAATTAGATAACTTTATAGCTGCAGACTTTGTGTCTGTATACTGATGCTACTTGATATTAACAGTCAAAATGAAAATTCCCATACTTATCTGGCCTTAGGAGAAAACTTTGTGCTGTGCATGTTGATGTTTTTCTGTATGAAATCCTGCCTAGGTCCTATAACTGAAGTGCTAAGCTAATCTTTTTTCAGCAGAGATAATAACATGCTAATAGAAACTTCTGACAAGTGACTTGTATTATTTAGCAATTAGCAACTGCCGCTGTAATAGAATTGAAACATCAACAAGGATAAAACGTGAGAAATGATCTTCTTCTCCCTGGAACAGTTGTTCTGCTAGAGCGCCGTGCTCCTGAGAAGCAAAACCTTTGCAGAGATGATTTGATGAAGATATTTTGAAACATACAAATATATTCACATTCATTTTATCTTTCCTCATCAGTAGTTTCAGGCAGTCCAGGAACATCAATACATTTCTCAAAATTCTGTGTTATTTAAGAAAGATTATAGAGGATATCATAAATATAACTTTGCAGCATAGGAAGCACTATTTAGTTGCAAAATGCAGCTGAAGAATTGCCCTCTGCCTAAGACTGTCTTTGACTTGCTCAGCATGGAAATTCAGTGGCTTTTTCCCTTTTCCAGGTATGCTATCTTACATTAACCAGTACAAATGAAATGAAGCATGAGCACAGCACAAGAATTTAATTCAAATAACTTATCTCATCTCACTCACAAGTTCTGTCTGGATTCCCAAATGCATTTTGCTTGTGCTGAAAGAAACATGACAGACACATCACCAGGGACATGACAAGGAGGAGAGAGACGTCGTGGAAAAAGTTTCTGCTTCACTCAGTCACCCACTGTTGCTGGAGAAGAGAGTTGCTGCCTCCCAGCAGCTGGGACTGGGACTGCTAAGCTGCTCTGGGACGGGGTTGCGAAGCACCAGGTTCAAATGTCAGACAGCAGCACCGCTACGACGGAGTGGACCAAACCCAGAGGAGAATCTAGATCAGCTCAGCATAACGTGATAAAAGTATTTCATCTCTGCTTTCAAAAAGTCCAGTTAAATAGAATCATAGAATCATAGAATGGTTTGGGTTGGAAGGGACCTTAAAGATCATCTAGTTCCAACCCCCTGCCATGGGCAGGGACACCTCCCACTAGACCAGGCTGCTCAAAGCCCCATCCAGCCTGGCCTTGAACACTTCCAGGGATGCGGCATCCACAGCTTCCCTGGGCAACCTGTTCCAGTGTCTCACCACCCTCACAGTAAAGAATTTATTCCTAGTATCTAATCTAAATCTCCCCTCTTTCAGTTTAAAACCTCTCAAATAACAATACAAAATTTGGTTTCCATTGTTTATGTCAGCAGATGGATCAGAGCAAGTGAGATCTTTCTCCCTTTTAGTACTTAAATAATGACAGATGACTTAAACACCTTCCTTCAAAAATATTTGGCCTTCCGATCAAGAACAGAAAAATTCCTTTTAAACCCTCAATATGCTTTTATCCTGAACCATATGATTTACACATGCTTTTGCAAACTCTGCCACTATTTATGTATCTTAGACCATACTTAAAATATGTCGTTGTACAGGCTGATATATTTATGTCACACCTGTATTAGAAAAGCTCTAGACATACAATATTGTCAAATATAAAAACCTCTCTGGTTTGTTTTGAAAGATGCTTTATTCTAAATTACTCTTATTACCTGGCATTAAACATTTCAAATCTAGAGCATAAATTCACTGAATAGATCATTGCTGTTGTAATTCCAACAGGAACAAAATGCTCTAACCTGTATTTTATATATATATATAAAATATGCTTTGAATTTGAGGTTCAAATATACGTTATGAAAACTTGCAGACCTTTCAGGTAGCCTCTGAAAACTTTGATTTCTTTTTGCACACCTGCACAGATATGCATGCTAAAAGCCTCAGTGTAAAGAGCAACCATCTGACTGATCAAATACTTTTAAAGATAAAGCTTTCCAAAGCAAGCTGAACTGCCTAATTGGTAAATTGCTCAACCAAGACAAAAGAAATCCCATCCATAGGCCAAACTCCCTAGCTCTATCTGTCTAGCAGTTAGATATGTGGGGCTGTTAGCTAAGGTCTGTCAAGGGCATGAAGGGCAGGAGGCAGGCACCCCTGCAGAACAAGTGGTACCACTCATCCATGGCAGATGGCTGACTTGGGAGGGTATACATCTCCAAAGGTCGCCTCTTTCTCTCTCCTGATTGTTGGTGGAGCCCGAGTGACGAGGATAGACCACATGTTTACGTGTTAGGGAGTTAGGTGGAAAAAATGCCACCCCTTCTGACCCAGTGTTGGAGGCAGGATAGCCTTGTGCTGACCAACATCTTTTAAACTGACTGCAGCCTTTTGCAAATCAAACAACCTCTTGCTTTCTCCAACTCTACCCACCATACTTCGAAGGAACTCCATGTAAAAAGACACAAAACCACCTCCTTATTCTCCATCAAATCCTCCCTTTACTGTGATGTTTTTACACTGGAAGCGTCTGTCATGACTTAGAGACCTCTGCTAAGGTCCACGATGCTGAGCAGGAGAGACTCAATGTTTCTGTGCTATCCCTTTGTTTGCACCCATCTGTTGCCCTTCCTTCTATGCTGACATAGAAATTTGGGGGTGGAGGCAGAGATTTATTATTTTTTAAACCTGTGTTTGTACAGGGCTTGGTGTATGCAGGCATCTGTTTATGGAAACAGCTCCTAAGCGCAATGGAAATAGAAGTAATATACAGGATTAAAAAGAATACTTAATATCAAGTTATTTTTCATTGTTAATGAGCAATTTCTGTGCCAAATGACCAGTTGCACAAGCTGAAAAGGATGCTCTTCTGGGAGGAAGGTAGATACTCTCTTCTGCCATCACTGCACTCTCTAAAAGTATTATCTTCAGGCACATGTTTTTTGATGTTTTCTGCTTGTTTCTGTTGTTTCTCTGTTTCTCCCTGGTTAGGAGAAAACACAGAGGTATTTGCTAAAATGAAGCAGGGCTTGAGTCACAGGGTCTTGAAGGCAATGGAGCTCAGAGAGACATATAAATACACGTAACCCTGAGAAGTGGCATTACACCAGGTTTGAGTAACACCAGCTCCGACAAGCCTCTCCAAAGAAAGCTTGTAAAAAGAAAAGATGGTGACAAGACCTCTGTGCACTGAGACATTACTGCTGCTTGTGGGAGTACTTATAACGAAAACTTCCAAACAAATGGGACACCAGAGAAAACAAATTAAGACTCTTCTCCTTTTATTATCTAAGCAGAGATACTAAAAAGGGACCTCTGTGTCCTAAGTCATGTGAACGATTTTCCTACTTACCTATTATTATTTAGTGCTGCCAGAGTTATTTTCAATAATGGCGATAAATAATGTGAGATGAACTGACATAGTACTAAAAATAGTGAATCATAGAATCATAGAATGGTTAGAGTTGGAAGGGACCTTAAAGATCATCTAGTTCCAAGCCCCCTGCCATGGGTAGGGACACCTCCCACTAGACCAGGATGCTCAAACCCTCATCCAGCCTGGCCTTGAACGCTTCCAGGGATGGGGCATCCACAACTTCCCTGGGCAACCTGTTCCAGTGTCTCACCACCCTCACAGGAAAGAATTTCTTCCTAATATCCAATCTAAATCTCCCCTCTTTCAGTTTGACTGTTACCCCTCACCTGTCGCTACACTCCCTGACAAAGAGTCCCTCCCCATCTTTCCTGTAGGCCCCCTTTAGGTACTGGAAGGCTGCTATAAGGTCTCCTGGGAGCCTTCTCTTCTCCAGGCTGAACAACCCCAACTCTCTCAGCCTGTCCTCACAGGGGAGGTGCTCCAGCCCTCTGATCGTCTTCGTGGCCCTCTGCTGGACTCGTTCCAACAGGTCCATGTCCTTCTTGTGCTGAATGACAAGTACTCCAAAAACTATAGAACTAAAGAGATTTTAAAACAATTGCTTGTAATAGTTTGTAAACAAATATAAAATGGAAGCAAATTTAACAAGTTTACAATGCTGGCTTTTTTATTTTAAAAGTTGTAAAAATGTTGAAATAATTATAACACATATTGCACACACTCCCTAATAATTTTAATATCAGTAATTGCTCCCAGTGGTTGAAAATGCGTGAGGTGAACCAGAAAGGCAGGTACACTAAAAAATTTTCTTTAGTACTAACGTATGAAAAGATAATTGGAAAGGTGACAAGAAAGCAAAATATGTTATGTAGAATGGCATATTCGGAATTTAAATTGCTTAGACTTAATTATGCCATAGACTACTCACTCAAAAATAGAAAATATATTTGCTACTTTTTCTGGCTCATGGCTAACCGAGTAGGAAATCTCACTAAAGAGATTTTAAAACAATACTTTTATTTCCTTTTTTATGATATACAGCAGTATCTGATGACTAGGATGACACATCTTTTCCCTTTTAAAAATTGTTTATGGATTTCAGTTTGCATTTTCTTACAGAAATACTTTAAGTAGCACAAGAAACACTTTATACTAAACGGTCTAGTGAAATTAAATATCTGATTTGCCACTGATCCGGTCTCCAGGAGTAGGCAGCAGCCTGCTGGCATCTCTTGAAAGCCAGACTAATTATTGAAGTAAATGCATGCAGATATAACTCCACAGACCTTTCCATCACCCCCTAAATTTGTCTATACTGACCATGAAAAACTAAATAGCAGGGAAAAAAACCACAAAGAAACATCTTTTAGAAGCATCATCTTGTTTAGTGGATAGACCACAATACTTAAAACATCCTCTGCTACAGACAAAAAAGCAAGTCCAGCAGAGTCCCTCCGCTCCGGACATATTGTAACTGGCATTCACACCTGCAGCAGCATTTCCACAGAACATATCGAAAAATTAATATACTGCCTATGGCTACTCATGTTTAACACCTCACTGCACTATTTCTCTCCTAAATACAGGGTGGCAAACCCGTGCTGCAGCGGGTCATCATGTGGGCACATTCCCATGGTGTGTCTATGTTTATAAAACTTTTTAAGCAGTAGAAAAATCCTAATTATCTATTTCAAATTCCAGTCAGTGTAACAGAAGGAGCAGCGAGTCACAGGGCAGAGGACTCCGACACCCAGGTCACTTCCCTCCACTTCAGAAAAATGACACTGGCACAGGTTCTTCTTCTCAGTAAGTCTGGAAGGAAACCACGCACAGGAGCAGTAGGAAAAAATCTTCCCTTGTAGAGGCAAGAATAATGCTTGCTTGCTTTTTTCTTTTTTCTCCCCTAAATCTTTTCCACATCACCATGATAATATCATTTGTTTCTTTCACAGCAAGCGATGAGCAATCCAGGTTAAATATAACCAGCCCAACTTCACAACTGGTTCTTCTGGTTCAGTCAAATTCTGTGGTTCGCTTTAGCCCCTCTTTAGTTACCTTTGATAATGGCACTGATACTTTTTTCTTTTAAAAAAACCAATCTTTCTGCTTCATTTTTGCACCTCATTGTGAGAACCCAGGAGGTTTGGGACACTTTGTGACATGGGAATAAAATAAGATGTTGTTAATTCAATTCAGCATCAGAGTCTTGGGAAACAGCACTGATATCAAAAAAGTACAGTGTGAAATTTTAACTGGGAACAACCGATGACAATTCTGAGCCTTCTTTCTTCTTTCCAGAGGAACAAGATTTTAACAGAGGCATTGCTACGTCCAAATAAGTTCGTTATAAGAAATTTCCCTCACAGCAGAATGATTGTGATTGTAGGATAGATAACCTAGGTAACATTAATTTTTGCCATTTAAAAATATATGCAGGTTTTAATTTAATTTCTGATATCTGTAAGTTTTGCCGTAGTTACTAATTTGCCTGCTTATAATGCAAAATAATTTTCAGATTATCAGCTATTCTTAACCTCTACATGAAAGAAGGGGTTTGACCATGGAGGTTTTGTGGTGGTTGCTGTTGGCAGTTAACCTGCCTGATAAACTAATGTAGAGCCCCATCCTGCAATTAATAACGTGCGAACAGACTGTTGCATCCTTACAGAGCTCCACCGACGCCTGCAGGACTTCTTGATGCTTTATCATTCTAACAGCATGCTGTTAGATCAAGACCCTGAAAGGTTAAACTGGAGCCCAACCCACGTTATTTTGATAATATGAACTACTTTAAAAAGCGCATTGAAAACCTGAAAAATGCTGAGGTTGGGTCAGTTGCTGTATTTCATTTGTCGTTTTGAAGAGATAGTGTATCAGTTTTGATTTTTTTTTTTTACTTTAAACTTTAGAAGGGAAAAAAAGCATAATGTGACTATCACCTTGAACTTGAAAAAGGCTGAACTAGGAATATGGAATGCTGAATGTTTATATATTCCATGGAATCTTCCAAATGTGGAGAAACTGCTATGAGAATATCACAGTTCTGCAAGAGGTAAGACTAAAAGATCTTTGAAAGTTACCAAAACTCCCTGGGTTTTGCAGTGGTGGAAAAAGTTACAATATATGAAAAAAGGAACAGATTTTATGGTTTTACTGCAGTTGTTAGTCATTAGAGGGTCTGAAGTCAGAAGCAAATCATTTTTTGTTAGCAAAATAGATTTAGCTTACTTCGATTTGTGTGTTTGTGTATGCTACAGATATAAAGAACTTCCTTGATTCATGTCAGGAATTTTTAGAACTCTGATTTTTCTTTTGTTTGAGCCAGTAAGTTTGGACCCATGTCTGTTGCAAAAGTTAGGACAGAAAATGACAGAGTTTTTTTAGCAAAGGAAGAAAAATTAAATTCTATGATTAAAGGTACAGGGAGAAAAGGGAGATGAGGCTAGCACTTTGTATTACTATGTCTTTTATAATTAACTAGTCCTACTTTGTTTACAAATACTTTGATATTTCTGACAATGTTTTCCTTGTCCAGCTGGCAGTCTTCTGTTTATTACTGAGCAACCCACCAGCTTTTAAAAAAAAGACTTTCTTTTATTACATGAAACAGTCATCTGGTAACTGTAATTATAAATTCACATTATATCTGGCTACGGGTATTCTGTGGAGACTATTTTTCCATATTTTGAACTCTAGAACACATTTCCAATATCTGCAGTCTTGCAGAAGGTAGAAATTTGCTGAAGTGGAGCAAAAATATCATTTAGACTTATTTTGGGTTTTGTTCTTCATACCTGACCGAAGTCTCAAATATTAGGCACTGTCTCAGTTCCATGTTCATATGTTATCAAAGCTAAATTAATTAATAAGTTTGGAAAGGTCTACTAAGATGTTTCAGTGGTTCTCCATGACTTGAATTTTGGGGATCAAGGTTGGTGATCCTTCTGGAAGGACATGTTCCCAATGAGAAGTTATCAGTTTGAAGCAGGACTCAAGGCACAGTTGTAGAACTGCATGATCTGGGTTGGGCAGTCAGTCAGGTCCATGATCAAAATTGTCTCATTTGTCATTGAAATCTGCGGGGAAAAATCCAAACATCATTAATAATTGCAATATTCAGAGTTGTATACTATGTGCTTAGCTCACTAAATCAGACAATTTAAAATGTTTGAAAATTCTTTATTAAAATACAATTAATTGGTTTATTATTTATACATCCCTTAATATTACACAAGTTGCTCTGCTTTCAGTATGTGGTACTATCAATACCAGAATGTTTAATTTGAATGACAAGCTTAGGCAATTGCTTTGGTTTGCAATTGCACTGAATTAGCATTATTTTCACAACCGGCTATATGGAAGTCAGTACTGACTCAGGTTACATATTTCATATGGTATCAAGCAATCTAAGCCACTACTTTCTGCAAAAAGAATGATCACTTTCTCCTTGAGAACAAGGACATACAGTGTTTTATTTATCCTGTCTTTATCCATGCTCTGTTTTTTAAGAAATAGCAAAAGCTATTTATTCTTCTAAACCCTTTGTAAGCTGCATGATGACTAAAGCGTGGCTTTGACTCAACAAAACCAGGGAGGAAGAGAGGTGACAGGCCAGGTTCAGGGAAATATGGTATCCTCTTGTACTTGGATTCTTCAGATCTTTTAGCAGACAAAAATGCCCCATCGCTTTGTGTAGACTTGAGGCAGTACAACTGGTATCAATAGAGGTTATACTACTAACAGCAAGCAGAACACGAGACAGATAAAGCGAGAAAATGTGCTTCCTCTGTAGAAGCATAGCAAGAGACCCTTTGGAGCTGTTAAGGGTCAATTGTGAGGGACCAATGTCTCATTCTAAACCTGCAGCAACTGTATGTCCTACCTAAACAAGCTTCTTGGACTCCCTCTAGGTCAGCTGGAAGCGACAGGCACTATATAGGGTAATCCTTTCATTCCACCCACGACAGTTGCTAAAATAGGTGGAATGGATTCCCACTGCAGCCTTTCTACTCTACCGAAAGAGGCTAAACAACTATTTTGTGGTAGAATTGAATGTTTAAAGAACTGGCCTCAGAACTCCATGTTCCTAAGCATGGCTAAGCTTGGAACCTAAGTCTCCAGCTATGATTAATGTAAACCTCACAGATGAGATGATAAAGAATCAGTAAAAACTGCAGTGAGAATAATTTAGCTATTTGAAAGCTTTGAAACAGTTTCACTTCATCTTTGAAGTCTAAGGAAGCAAGACTGTATGAAGTCCTACTTTTTAATTTAATTTTCCTTTTGTTAAATGAGTCATCTTTTCATAAGCCTGTACCATCATTCTGTGACAAAAATAAAGTATCAGACAGCAAAGTATAAGGTCAAAGATGGGCTTTGATGACATTTGAAATTTGATGGAAAAAGCAAACAGTTTTTAGTAATTAGTTTTCAATTGGATTAGTACTTTATTATAGAATACTTCATATTCCAGAAAAAAAAAATATATTTAATAATTAGTTACTTTATTGTATTTAGCCACAGCATATTTCATAGAGGTCTCAGCAAATTTCTCAAGTACGTTTGTAACTTCGAAGTCTAAATCCCACAGAAAGTTAATAGCTCTTATGCTACTAAATCACAGATACTTAGTTTGAATTCCTCATGATTACCCAATTAAAACTGCAAAAAACAACTGGGTTTAGGTGACCACTGATTTCACACCTATTGATATATTCAGTGGTAGGATATTTTGGCAATCTACTGATGTGTAAAATACACATTCTAAATGCAAAGGTCTTTTCTGTTGAAGGCCAGCTAAGACCTGCTCACCATGTTAAAATCCTCAACATAGGGTTGCTTTGGTAAAAGTGTGACTTTCACACAGAAATATTTTAACATGGATTAGTTCGGATTTAGAATTAATGCAAGGAGTGAAGAAAAATGCACTAGGTCTAATCAAGAGGAGGGTATTTTCTTGGCTGAATAATACTCTAGTGTTGAGATTAAAGAAAGAAACATCTAGGCAAAGTTGAAAAGTTCTCTTGAATTTTACAACATTCAAGTTGGGCTTGAAAATTCAGCCACCAATTCAAAGAACAACAACAAAAATGTGAACACATTAAGAAAGAGCAATACAAATCCAAATTCAGGTCAAGAGACAGTGGGCGCAAACTGAAACATAGGAGGCCGTCTCTGAACACCAGGAAACACTTTTTTACTGTGAGGGTGACCAAGCGCTGGCACAGGTTGCCCAGAGAGGTTGTGGAGTCTCCATCCTTGAAGATGGTCAAAAAACATCTTGACATGGTGCCGGGCAACCGGCTCTAGGTGGCCCTGCTTAAGCAGGGGGGCTTGGACAAGACGACCTCCAGAGGTCCCTTCCAACCTCAACCACTCTGTGATTCTGTGAAACTGGGGAGCATGAAGTTCTCTAAAAGACTAGCCACTCTATACATTAAGAAATCCTTTAAATGCCAGGATAATACTGAGAGTTCATCCCTGCAGCATAATCATGCATTCTGTTTTTTGTGTGTGTTCACTCCCTTTCTTCTTGAATGGTTCATCAATACCTAACTTCTGCTACCAAATAGGTAGGCTTAGTCACAGAACAATGCACAGAATATTGTACTTAAGAGACAAATTAGTTTTTCAAATGGGCAGTCATGTTTTAAACAGCACCACCACCTCCTACTACTATTTTTTCCTTTGAATACATTCAAATTAAAGTTATCAACAAAATTCCTTACACAAATAAGAAGGGAGTAATGTTCAAATAATCAATGTTTATTTGGACAGCATAACCCTACTCTGGAACTCTAAAAATTGCTGTAAAAATAGCTGCTTCTACCTGAAAGTCCTCTAGTTTGCTGAAAGCATGAGTCTAGTTCTTGATCTTGGATTGTCTGGAAATACTGGGCAACAGTTTACAGCCAGAGTATTGACATCCCACACACTGTAAAGTGAATATAGAAAAGAAGCTAGTACTTAAGTCCTGTAAAGGAGCATCCACTGCAATTGCTTTATTCACAGAAAAGCCAGCCCCAGAAGCCAAAGCTAGCTAAAGAAAGTATCTTATCATCTCCCACTTGCTTTTCCCAATCTTTTGAATGCCCAGACTCCCAGTTTAGGCTCTGGCTAGACATGTGTCTGCAGGGCTGCTACCATCAGCTTACACTTATTGAAAAATATTACTCTGCCCACAGCCACACTCCGTCTAACTGTTGTGTCAGAACAAAAATTCGTAGAATCACAGGCAAAACTTAATCACACTGAAAATAAGCCTATCAAGAGTGCTTAGACTGGCTCTATTGCCTAGAAGATCATGACTTCAGCCAACCTCAGCTTCCAAAGATATACCAGAGATAATCTATTATTTGCCCATAGTCACATACATTAGGTGATCTACCAACATACAGCATGGGAGAAAAGGCCAGTTCTGTCAGAAATGTGTTTGTAATTCAATAAATCAGACCATAAATGGGAGTAAAAGTAATTGCATTGGAACTATGCTAGAGATAGCTTTGGTGTGGGATGAACCTCTCATTAGCTAAGATCAACACTGTTAAGTTTCTAAATAGACCTGTTGGGCATGATTGCCTGGAATAACAGTGGCCTGGCTCCTGTTCAGTTCAGTTGGTCTCTCCCAGCTCCTAACTCAGCAATGTACTAGCGAAGAAGGACTTTTCCAGTTTTCTCAGTCGCATCCTCAGAGTATCGGTCTTGGCAACACTCTCTCCCACTGTAGTTTTACAATGATACTGTAAAATACTACTGCATTGCTGCTTGGGACTACAGCCAGGCACTAAAACACTCAAACCATCTTTCGGTTTGGACCAAACAGGTCCATCAAAGACACGGACCTGTTGGAACAGGTCCAGCAGAGGGCCATGAAGATGATCAGAGGGGTGGAGCACCTCTCCTATGAGGACAGGCTGAGAGAGTTGGGGTTGTTCCGCTTGGATAAGAGAAGGCTCCAGGGAGACATTATAGCAGCCTTCCAGTACCTAAAGGGGGCCTACAGGAAAGATGGGGAGGGACTCTTTATCAGGGGGTGTAATGATAGGACAAGAGGTAACAGTTTTAAACTGAAAGAGGGGAGATTTAGATTGGATATTAGGAAGAAATTCTTTACTGTGAGGGTGGTGAGGCACTGGAACAGGTTGCCCAGAGAAGCTGTGGATGCCCCATCCCTGGAAGTGTTCAAGGCCAGGCTGGATGGGGCTTTGAGCAGCCTGGTCTAGTGGGAGGTGTCCCTGCCCATGGCAGGGGGGTTGGAACTAGATGATCTTTAAGGTCCTTCCAACCCAAACCAGTCTATGAGTCTATGATTTTCTGACACGCTCAGAGGTAAAACACTATTTTTACAACTGTTTTGTTACCTGATAACATCACAATTATCTCTTCTTCAGTTTTAGTCACCTAGACCATTGTACCTAAAGCCTCCTAGCAACAGACCTATTACAATGAATCAGTTTCTTTTTGATGTGTAGATTGCACTCATATATATATAACAGTATATCTTTTAATATAAAAGTTGCTCTTGAAGTTGGGCTCAAAATGGACCCAAAGCTCCACAATGAAGTTCATTTTCCCTTCAGAGAGTATTTTCAGACAAAGGCCTTTTTTTTCCATTTCAAATTATACAGACAATAGTGAAGTCATCATGTATGATTACAGTACCCTGCACCAAAAGAAATAACAGTCTTCAGGAAAAAGAAGACACGACACAGTCCTGATGAACCTGAATAATGCAGACAAAGCCTTTGAATAAAGCTGTCGGTCAGACGATCAGGATACAATTGAGTAAAATATTTATAAGGCATAAAGGTTTACTGGAATATTTTGAAGTCAATTACAGATAAACAGTTTTACAGGATTTCCTTGTTAGTTGGAAATATTTGGGGCCCAAAGAACCTGACCATGTGCACAAGGCCAGGAAGAAAGAAGTGGGACGACTTCTTCATTCTGTTCCTTGTACAGACTTGGGAATTGATTACCAACAATTCTGAAGAGATATGGATGATGGCCCTACCTGACCTTCTGGAAGCAGAACCATGGCTCTGGTAGGCATCATTAACAAACTTAGAAACCTTCCCCACACTCCCACTACAGCCCTGATCACACGAGACGAAGAAACTACAACAGCCTCCATTTTTATGTGTTTCTTTTCCATGGTCAAATTAGCAGTTTTTACTCAAATATTATTGTAATATTAAGATTATACAGAGTCTTTTCTAAAGAAAACAAGCATTTATTTTTGGTCATCGACTTTTCTGTTCTGGACTCTATCCATGTAAAATCTTTTTATAAATAGAAAAGCTGTGATTGTTTTCCTTGTGGAATATTGGTCATTTAATGGCAGTGAAACTATTTTTAAACAAGATCCTCTGTCTTGGTGGTTTTTTATCTGTTAGAGTTATATTTAATCTTTTCTTACAACTGATAATAAACTAAGCAGTTTGTAGTTTCCTGCTATGTATCCCTAGGACACTTAATAAATTGCCTGTGTTGGACTACTTCCAAAGTTCAGAAATCCCTTTCTCCAAAACAGACATTCTATACGTCTTTAAAATGTTCATTTAACTCTTCACTCTTTTTCACCCTTCCCAGAACTGTATCTATTGTTCCTTCTCAAAATTGAGATAAAGTAGATTCCATAGAAAGTCTTGCAATTTTTCAAAGGATACAAAGAAAAGAATTCTTAGCAGTAAGGTTAAATCTGAATTTTCCAAGAAACTTCTGCATTACAATAACTTAATAACCTATTTAACCCTACTTATACGCATGCTAATGAAATACTTACTTGCAAATAGTTTTCCTGAAAAATATACAGTAAATATTTGATATATGCATGTGTATACATATATATGTGTTATCTAAAGAGGCCATGAGTATTTGAAGGTTTTTCTGTTGAACTTTCCTGAGTTTTAAATGGAAAGCTGAACACTTTTGTAAGCATGTGTTTTGAAGTGTAAGGCACTCTCTTTACTTCCTGTTAAAAAGCATTGAGGTTTGAAGCATCAGTTCAAAAAACATAGCAACATAACAGTATTCTGAATAGTCAATATAGAAACACAAAGCTAAGGAAGACATTACTAAGTTAATTTATATTTTTCTAGACTACACTGTTTAGAACCTGAATTCTTGCAAGAATAATATGAAACGTGTTTTTTTACCTAAAGGTGGTCTTCCACATCCAAACTAATCAGAAATTGAAAACCTGGACACTAGAGTGCTTTCTAACACTATGAGCTCAGACGCAAGAGTACAGCCTACTGGGCCATTAATATCATCCCATTTAGGAACATAAGTTTTCCATGAAAGATACATACGTTCCTAGATCATGTGCCCACCAAGAATTATTCCACCTCTCAAAATCACAGGCAAAGGCCAAACAGCCACAGGTAGCTCAAAAACTACATGGAAAGCATTGTTATAATTAAAAAAAAAAAAAGTTTTTGCCAAGTTTGTATATTCTAATGGCAATTATCTTTGTTATTTTCTTTAATTAGATAAGTATTAATGAAAAAAATGTTGCTTTCATGTCTTGGAGACTAAGGCAAAGCAGAATCTAGGCAAAGAAGCTTTCCTATTTGTCTTTTTTAGTTAACTACATTATTTTAGAAGACTTGACCCAAAAAAAAATTATTTCTGTAAATATAACATTACTTAGCTCATGATACCAGATACAATATAGCACTAAGCCAAATTCACTGGATGCCTTTATTCTGAATTTCAGATTTGAACAAATTATCTTTCATGTTCTCTTGAACTAAGACAAAAGAAACAGGGTCATAGTTTATGGTTAGAGGAGAAAAAAAAAGTAAAATATGAAAATAATTTCCTTTCTCTTCCTTAGCCTGCACCACTGATCTCACTCAGAATTGTTTCTCTGCCCTCCTGGGAGGTACCTGCAAGACGGACGGCAGCTGAGCCAAAGTATGCACTCCAGCTCTGATGTGGGCAAAACTGACCGTAAGTGTACACACAAAGTATTACATACATTCACAAAACAGCTGCTTTTTGTGTTTGTTTCGGATTTAGGACTTTTCAGCAGTAGTCAAGCCCTATCACTGGGTTGTAAATTACTTTATTACAATATTAATAAAGCCACTAGCATGTGGCAAATCCAGAGGTTTGTTTTCATTGTATAATATAATCAAACGAGAACTGCTTCCATACAATTGAGCAAAGCAGAAAAGAAAATTCTGAGACCTTGAGCAACAATGTTAGGTGGGTTTTATAATGCGTGTAGCTGACAATTTAAAACTCTTTGACTACAGTAAGGATTTAGGAATGGTTATTATTTCATTGCCTCAAATTGTAAAGATTTAACATCTTATTCTAGAACAAGATAATGGGAGTGAAAACATTATTGAAAAGCAAAAAAACTATTTTTATCAATTACTTGTTCTCCTTTGAGGATGTAATCCTCATTAAAAAAGAAAATCATAAGTGGAAAATAACTCCTTCAAAACAATTTTCATAGCTACTCTCACTAGAATAATTTAGACTAAATACCTCATTATATTAATGCAAATTAGATTTTATTATACAATGGATACTTTTAAATAAAACCTTGTAATTTAAATAAATTCAGAAACTATCATAACGCTTCCAAAATGTATGAGTACCGTACACACAGGAAAGGAAAAATGGGCTTCATATGTCATTGGAACAGAGCAAAAAGATATAAATAAATGTAGTTTGCATATTGAATGTAGGTTGCCTGTAGGTATCTATGTGTAGCATAGGGAAACAGCTTGGAGGACATCACTGTGGGGTTTTCAAGATTTTCTTAGGTTCATGCTTTAACATGGATGTTTAACGTTAATTACTACTATTAGTTTTAGCATCTATTTTCCATTAAAACATTCAAGGTCTCGTATCCCCTTAAATATATATACAGTCCTGTTCTGAAGAGCTTACAAAAGAAGAGGTCTTGTTTATCATAGATGCTTTGCTCTATTTACCACAAGATGAAATACATTTTAAATGTTGATTTTCATACCAAGTGATTCCCATTTGTTTTCTATTAAGGACTGATATCCATGAGAAGTAAAATAACCTTTTATGTCTCCTTTAAAAGCCTCAGATATTTCCTTCTCTTACTGCACACGGGGATAATATGAACTATTATAAGTTTAAAAGTCATTGCCAAGAATAATGTTTAATTCCAACACAGCATCTATTCCCCTAGTTTATTACTAATTTTTTCAGTATTTCTGCTATATGATTTCATCACAAGTCTTCCAAGAATCAGCCAAACTACAATCTGAGTATACTATATTTTCTGTCTTCAAGAATAGCCACTTTCTGTTACAGTTAACATCCCTCCGATACTTAAAAATAATTACAGGCATAACTGAACTTCAGGACCCATATAACATGGTTCTTTAAAAACAAACAAACAAACAAACAGAAGCTGTTTTTTTTTTTTTAAAAAAGAGAGAGGATTCCTCCTGAGAAGAGGAAACAAGGCAAATAACAGGATCCAATCCTGGACTTCAGAAGAGCAGCTTTTAGTCTGTTCAGGGATTTGCTTGGAAGCATCCCACAGGCGACCATCCTGGAGAGATGAGGGGTCCTGAAGAGCTGATAAACTTTCAAGGATCACCTCCTCCATGCTCAGGAATGGTTCATCCCCATGCTCAAGAAGTCATGCAATGGTGGCAGGAGGCCTGCATGGGTGAAAAAGGAGCTCCTGACTAAACTCAAACATCAGAAAGAAGAGGAGGTACAAGAGACGGAAGCAGGAACAGATGACCATAAAACGACAGGGTTAGGAAAGTCAAAGCTTATCTGGAGTTGAATCTGGGGAGGGACCTGAAGGGCAAGAAAGGCTTCTATAGGTATATTAGCAGCAAAAGGAAGACTAGGGGAAATGTAGTCCTGCTGCTGAATGGGACAGGTGACCTGGTGACAAAGGGCTTAGAAAAGACCGAGGTACTTAGTCCATTATTCACTTTGGTGTTTACTGGTAAGAGTTTTCTTCAGGAATACCATGCCATTGAGATCAGAGGGAAAGTCTGGAGCAAGAAATACTTACCCTTGATAGAGGACGATCAGGTTAGAGAGCATTTAAACAAACCGGATATATACGCGGGACCTGATGAGTAGCAATAGGACAAGGGGTAATGGTTTTAAACAAAAAGAGGATAGATTTAGACTAAATATAAGATTTTTTCTACAGTGAGGGTGGTGGTGAAACACTGTAACAGGTTGCCCAGAGAGGTGGTAGATGCCCCATCTGCCCCGTTGGAGGGGGCTCTGAACAACCTGATCTAGTTGAAGATGTCCCTGCTTATTGCAGGGGGTGGGACTAGATGACCTTTAAAGGTCCCTTCCAACCCAAACTACTCTGTGATTGCAAAGCCACTTATCATCTTTGAAAGGTCATGGTGTTTGGACGAGGCTCCTGAGGACTGGAAGAAACGAAATGTCACTCCTATCTTTGAAAAAGGCAAGAACGACAGGACTACAGGCCAGTCAGCCCTACCTCAAATCTCTAGAAAAGTGATGGATCAAATACTCTTGGAGGCCATTTACAAACACATGAAGGGCAAGATGGTGACTGGGATTACTCAGAATGGGTTTACAAAGAGAAAACCATGGGTGAAAAAGGAGCCAGACCAATCTGACAGTGCAAAGCCACTTAATTAGTCTTTTTAGCACTAAAATTAGTGCTCTCCAGGAGAGCACTGGATGTTGTTTACCCTGACTTTAGCAAGCATTTTGATGCTGTATCCCATAACACCCTCATGGACAAATTGATGAAGTACAGGAGAGGAAAGCAGACTATAAGGTGGATTGAAAACTGGCTGAACTGCCAGTCTGAAAGCCTTGTGATCAGCAACAGGAAATCCAGATGGAGGCCAGCCACTAGTGGCTGACCCCAGGGGTCAGTACTGAGTCAATATTGACAACTTCATTAATGAGCTGGACAACGGGACAGAGTGCACCTTCAGATATAAAATTGGGAGGAAAGGTTGGTACACCAGATGGTTGTTTATTCAGAGGGACCTCAACAGGCAGGAGAAATGGGCCAGTGATGCAACCTTACACCAAAGAATATCAGGAGCATCCTGGCTGCCACTAGGGACAATGCTGCCAGCAAGTTGAGGGAGGTGATCATTTCCCTCTGTTTAGCACTGGTGAGGCCACCTCTGGGGTGCTGTGTCCACTGCTGGGCTCTCTAGTACAGGAAAGACATGGTCATACTGGAGTGAGTCCACTGAAGAGCCACAAAGAAAACTGAAGGGATTTAAGGGACTGAAGTATCTGACATAGAAGTGACTGACAGGGGATGTTTAGCCTCAAGAAGAGGATGTTCATGGGGAATCTTGTCCATGTTTATAAGGACTTGATGGGGGATAGTAAAAAAGACAGAACCAGACTCTTCTCAGTGGCGCACAGGGACAGGACAAGAGGCAATGGGCACCAATGAAATCCAAGAAATTCCACACAAACTTATGAAGATGCTTTTTTTATGAATGTGGTCAAGTACTGGCATAGGTTGTTCAGAATGATTGTGGAGTCTCCATCCTTGGAGACACTCAACACCTGACTGGAGATGGCCCTAAGCAACCTGCTCTAGCCGATCCCTGATGGACTAGATGATCTCTAGAGGTCACTTCCAACCTCAGCTGTTCTGTGACTCAGTGATATTTACAAACACTGGGCCTCCTTTCAAAAGCAATCACAAGTTTCAAAGAAAGCCAAACTATACGGTCTAACTGAATATTTCATGGACTAAAACAAATGGGGGTTTTCTTCTTTGTGCAAAGGAGTGAAGTTCACCAGAAATAAAACTACAGACAAAAGTTCACAAAAACAATTTGTTCTATTCTTCTCAGTCTTATTCTATCACTAAAAGGTAACAAAGCTGTCTTTTCAGATTTAAAATGTGATGTTCTTTTTGAAGGCTATTCAAGAGCAACAGCTGGTGAACAGGATTTAGGGTTCACTGACTTTCAGACATTATACATCACAGTTGTGAACCCTGAAAGACTATTGATCCAATAGCCCCTTCTAATTGTTAATTGAGGCAAGAATATCCAAACTGACATGACACTAAAACTAATAGTTCCAGGCACCCATAGAAGTCTCACAGATTTCCACTTTGACTGTGGACTCAAAAAATCTATCACAAGCATGGGAGAAAATAAAATCTGTCATAAAAGTACTTAAAAAGTGAAAGTGGTACTTGATTAACCAACAGATTGTTGTTTCCAGGACTTGCAGGTATCTTTGAAAACCTAGTAAGTGCTCTTCTTCAATAACACTTTATATTTTACAATAACATTTTACAATCACAGACAATGGGGAATATTTATGGATTAAAGAAAATTCAATTAGGAACTCAGACCTCATTTCTCCAGATTTTCCCCCAAAGGTCTTCGTGCTACAAAGGTTATGGTGAAGATTAAAGATCAAGATTTCAAACTAATTTGGTTGTGGGGTTTTTTTTGATGGATGATTGGTGAAACATGCTAAAATCTGGAGAATTAATATATTGAGTAAACATTGCAAAGTATCTAAGTTAATTGCAATTTTAAGCCACAATTTTTTCAAAAGTTATTTAAGGCCAGATTTGCAAAGACATTTAGGTAGAGACAGAGATAGCCATAAGCAATTTGCATGTCAAATACAAAATAACATTAAATTCTCATTGATCACCCATGAATATTTTAGGTAATTATACAACTATTAAAATATGCTCCTTAGCCATTTAGGAACAAAGATTATTTGGATAGGGTATCCAGAGACATGCAAGTGATTCAAGAGTCTTAACTCCAGTGGCAGTTGCCAGGACTTAGATTCTAAATGACAAGTCACCTTGTGAAAGTAGGAAAGGCTTCAAAGCTACTTATGTGCTTTTAAAAAGGCCACCATTTTTGAAAATGAGTTAACATTTATCCAGCATGGTCACAGTAGCCTGAAGAACATTAGATTTCAAAATCACAAGGACAGTGATCTCACCTTAAAAATCTCTTTAGACATACAAATTAATGCTTATATGTATGGCTCAGTCTGAACACTAATTACACAATTTAAAAGTAATGTTAAAAAACCCAAAAACATTAAGGCTGCAGAAGTAACCATGCAGAGATTAGAAAATGTTAGAATTAAAGTTTGCCTGTGTAACTTTAAATTAATTTTCAGGTGCTTAGGCGCTTTATTTAACTGTACGGTCATACATTACTTTTCTCTGAGGATCTGCCTCATTCAGAGAATGACAGTGCCCACAAAATTAATCAAAGTTCCGTACTTAATGAGCCTATAACATGATTGCATGCGAATTTATATGCAAATGGCCAGTTGTGCATCTAAGTGGCTACTTGCATGTGTCATTACCTGATTTGCATGCATAATCACTGTAATTATACACAGTTTTAAAATGTGAGACCATAGTGTTTGCAGCTGAAAGATATGACTTAATTCATGTACTAGTCATGCCTATTAATCAATCATTTACTTGCAATGTGTTTACATTAATCAGTTGCTCTTTGCATAACTTACATTGCCTCCTCCCCTACAAGACTCATCCTGTTCCTTTAACCTAATCATTGTGTCTGTCATTCGGGAGGCAGAGACTACACGCATCTCTGCCAAATAGCAAGCTCCCCGCCTTACGGCTGCAATCTGTGACCTATACATTCTGTACTCAGTTACCCTGTATAAAACCAGACCAATTTTAAAAACTAGGACAGATCTGTGCATCAGAATTAGTTGATATCCCCTTCTCCAAGTAATACGAGGTTCTAGTACTCCCACTTACATTTAATGAAAATTGTCAAAAAGACCATTTCAATTCTGAATTTGTTCTTCTAACTGGCCCCTCCACAGTGCAAACCAAGATTAAAACAAGGAATTTTATAGTCCAGAGGCTGAAGAGTGCAAGAAAAGCATGAAGACGTGTTACTCTTCATCAAGCAAATATGTTGTGCTTAATTTGTATGACCGGCTAATCTCATTTTATATTTTTCATTCACTACATACTAAATCCTCAATAGAGGCTAATCTATTTTCTCAATTATTTGAATTATAAAAGGGAAGACCAGATGACCTCTACATTCTCCAGGGGACAGGCCATTATTCTTTCGTGATCCATATGTCAGTCTGTTCTGCTATATTATGCACCATTGCCTGTATAAATTCCAAATGATAAAGGACAAGATATCAGCAAAACGTACCATGCACATGATTTTCATTAGGTCTGGGGAAGCAAATAAAGTCTGTTATGTAGAGAGCTTTGCCATAACATAATTATTATACATGCATTAATCAGAGAAAAATGGAAATGGAATTAAGATGTCAGCACTGTTCGGCATCATTACGTCTCTGAAGGCACTGTGATACAGAAAAGTGTTCTACGTTCCATTAGGAAACTCGCGATAGAAGAGTTGTGCATAAAAAGGGATCTCTGAGGCCATGAAGTTCAGAAACCAGTCAGATACTACTTTTCACAATACATTAAAAGTTCAACTTAAAATTAATCTAGTTTCATAACAACAGCCAGGTGGCAGCATGCTTCTGTGACGACCTTTGGCGAGACACATCAATGGTATTATTCGACTGAAACTAACACTAAGAGAAAGACAACGTGGTCTGGGAAAACAGGATACAACTGCACTGCACTGCGCATCACCCCTCCACAGCTCTCATAATTAAGTTGGATCCCACTCTGAAGAGAGACTGTACAGAAGAGAGTGAGTTACTATGTGACCATTTGACTGTGAGTCTGTTTTTACTGCATGCATTTAATTAGATTGTTACAATTAATGAGATGGAGCATCTGTCAGGATAATCCTCATGATATACCTTCTTCAGGATAACCGTATTGAGCTGAGAGTACTCTCCCCGTTCTCTTCAACCATTACTCAGAATGCCCAAATTACCCAACAAAGCACATGCGGAACAATTTTATTTGTGCAAGAGCTCTCCTGTTCAATCATGGGAAGGTAAAACTAGTGGGGCTGCAATGTGTCCCTAGAGCTGGTAATGCTGCAGTACTGTTTTTACCGCTACCACTACAATGCCAGTAACCCTACTCCCCCTAGACTTTGTCTTGGTGGGAATGGGCATGATAGAACAGCACACAATACTTTAATTTGGTTTACTTTTTTGTGATACCTAAGTAGTCCTTATAACACCAGTGCATCACTGGGAGCACGTCTGCAAGTAAACATACTGGAGTTATGTCATGGACATGTTATGGAGCCAAACGCAAACACACGTGCAAACTTTATGCAGCATAAAAAGGCCTTTATTTTTCAAACATTGTCAGTAGAAACTATTTATAAAAAAAATGTTATACACTGCTTAGGATTCAAGTTTCCTCATTTTATCCCCATTTACTCATCCAGCCTTATTCAAGATCCCTACATAGTCCAGGCCTTCTCTATAGTCAATGGAGAGAGATATTATTTGCACAAAGGAGTAATTCTGCCAGTTTAAGTAAAATGCACTATTTGGTTTAATTACACAAGCACTTGTGCTGAGTCATAGCAAAATTTCAAACTAACAACACAGTAAAAAACTGTTAAAAATTACATTTCTAAATGACAGCTGTTTGCTACTCTGAAAGGACTGACTACATTACACACATCTACAGACTGGTTTTTGTGTGCTGCTTTTACTTCTTTCATTGCTACTTCATTCTATCTGAGTCATAAAGGAAACACAAGAGTTATCTTTCTGCTCAACTCAAATTAATTTCAATTCCCATTATCCTATCAGCAACCTGATAAAAACACCCTTTTAACTTGTGAAAAGATCTACGCAAAGCAGAAAGAAATACTAAATGCATATTGAAATTTACAGATAAACCGAAACATGCACAAGGAAACTTACAGGACTGAGTCATAAAAGAGTGAGGGAGGGAATACACGGTTCTTAATATCTGTTATATGCAACTAAACCTATTTGCTCTTCTTTACAAATACACTCACAAATCCTGTTAACGCAGAGAAACATTATGAACATGTGGGTGCGCTGACAAGCTGGTAGACTGGTTAGGAAGAGTTGTGTGTGTGTGACACAGGGACGCTAACGGTGAAAGGAGACGGAGAAAGCAAGGTGTCTTCGCTTGTCACAACACTAAGAACAAAGGGTGTTCCTCTACCCTCTTATTCTGGAATCATTCATTCTCGTTTAAAGGTTTTAATAAGTTTTTGTTAAACATTTCTTGAAAAGAAGCATTTCTGAGGCCTGTCTTCCTCTTTCAAAGATTAGAAATTCCCCAAGGAATTTTGGAAACAAAGTTGTAAAATATTACTGACTCCTGCTAACAAGTTGGCTAATATCTCTTCAGAAAACAGCCTCCCCAAAACTGTTGATAGATTTAGCTGTTTTATTTTTTGTATTTGATAAATGTTTTTATCTTATGAGCACCTTAAGTTACCACTTGTATGTTTTACTTCTTCACCAAACCAAGCATCCTGGACAGACCCTTCTTACAGGAAAGTTTGTGTGTTCTATGTGATTACACTCCTAAAATATTGATCATAAAGCAAAATAAAAGGACCTTTTTCAGTCTTTCAGAACATCTAAGACAGTCATCCAAAACTACACACATTCTTGAAACATTCGGTATGGGAATGATACTGTGAATACAGATGTTACAGACTATTATTAGGAAACTTTCATAACTTAATTGCAGGAAAACTGTTAGGTTTTTTAATGTCAGGAGGATTTCTGCACATAGTATAAAGCAACAATAGATAAACCAAGTGCTTTTGTGCAATTCGTTCAATTTATTAAAAAAAACAGGCATATAAACAAAACATTACTAATGTTTCCAATAGTTAAAACAATGTAGATATAATCCATTGACTATTTTACTTTATCATATTATTTTAAGAACTATTTATTAAAATACAGGAAGTAAATACTAATTAAATCACTTGCATTTTATTAGGGGACAATATTTTAATTGTAAAGATTTTTTCTGAAGCTTTTTACTTGTCCACCAAAAAAACCCTATCTTGTATTTGGATAAGTACTTTCTATTTATTTGCCTCAGTGCACTTGCACTCTTTCCCCCCATTGTTATCACCCTTCCCCCCGGCTCCTTATCCATACCCCAGTTAAATGACTTTTTTCTCTTCAACGGCGTTTAGCTCCTAAAGAAATATCAAACACTACTTGCTTACAACTTTGGAACTACTTATAGCTCTGTCCAATGCTTTCTTCTCCTGTGCTCTGTTCTCTATTTACTTTCAGTATGGGTTGATGTATGAATACCCATGTGTTATTGAAGATATCATCAGCTGAACAGTTTGCGCTGGCCATTTTATTATTGCATGGGTATTTCCCTATGCCAATAAAAGTTATATTCAAAAATCTGCGGTCTGAGGTGTGGCAGCTTCCACTCCTTGCTGAAATGAAGAAATAAACCTGTGAGAGTCATCCACAGGCAACCAAGCTACAGTCAATCAACTAATGATCACTTTTCCTGTGAGCCTATTAACGGCACCCCTGCATGAATGAGTACGAAATAATGTCACTTACTGTATCTGAGGCAGACGACAGTTGAAGCAAGGGGAAAAAGTGAAGGTTATCTTCCAGAAAAGTATTTTCAGCTTCACAGTGTGTGCTTTTAAAATAAGCCAAGTGTGGTAGACAAACCTTGGCAAATTAAAATGCAAGGATCTCTTCTGTTCCAGAAACCACACAACTACGATGAGAATTTTACTTGGAGACCTTAAGGTGTGTTATGTCAGATGAAGGCTTTTATTTTAAATGAAATACCACTGAAGTGTTTGATGGGCGTGCATGAAAGGAAAGTTTTTCTTTCTGATTTAACTCTCTGGGTCTAAAGTCTATAGCCCAGATCCCCATCAGCATCACTTCCAATAAAAGGAAAGGATCCATGCCAGTTTACACCACATGATGATCTACCTCCTGCTCCTTCTCCCAAAATGATATTGGATATTTAGAAACACTTACTACATTTAGTTCTCCAAATAAAAATATTGTACAACAATTCCTATGCAATTGTGATTGTTTTAATATCTCAGTATCTATATAAAAAAAAATTTGGTGGAGGCCACACATGGAATATATTAGATTACTTCCCTTTACCTTATTAAAATACTACAAAAGCATCTATTACTCTAGTCCCTAAAGATTCAGTGTACTTTCCTTTAATACTTAATATAATCAACTATATCCTAGAACCCTACATTCAGTTTGCTAAAATTCATTTGTTCTGTCACCATGTTTTGATAAGACTGTCACAATGTAATTTTTTATTACATTTGCAGTTGTTCATATCTCTCTCAGAGGTATGCACGCTCAACTCATGTGCATACCCCGATGAGAGGTGCATAAAAGCTCAATGCTCAATTAATAAGTTGTTGCTAGTTGTAAACCACATCCTTAGTTGCTTAATACTCGGGGAAGGAGGGGGCAGTCAAGAAGAAAGGTCTGCTTGCACGACAAGCAAGAGACAAACTAAGTTAGGCAGCACAAACTACAAGTAGGGAAGCAAATCCGAGCTCAGCCTTTCAAAAAGAATTAGATGTCTCTGACTGGGCTGAAGGGAACTGGCTGGGAAACAACTTCAGATCAGCTTTTATCTGATCTGAATCAGGTACTTGAACCTCACCCTCCCACTCAGAAAAACACTTTATCCGTAGTTAAATTACAGGTCAGGATCAAGAGCCATCAGTACCTTGACTAAAAATTTCAAAATTTTTATGCTTTCCTGGCATCTGAGAAACAGAACTTTCAAAATGACATCATGTTAATCACAGCCACAGAACCAAATAATTTTTTAGCTACCCTTAGAGAATGGAAAACAGGAAAAATGAAATCCCGATAATGGGCCTCACACAGGATCCCAACCGAGGGAGGGAGCCCCATGCAGGCAGTACTAGTTTTATTACTGTTTCTATTATGTAATGGTCCCTATGCAAATTATTACATTTCATGTGAAATCATTACGTTTTCATTAGTGCAGAAGCTGATACTCAATACTGCCAAACCTAGGCAGTTCTGACAGCAGGCGGTGCACAGACTTCAGCGGCGGCTTTCACTACAAACTCAGATCGTCCATGCGACATGGGTGGTAGAGGAAAAAGGATTTTGTTAAGACCAGTTTTCCCTGAGTGTTTAAAGAGAGCACTAAGGACCCCTTTGTGCTTTTTTTTAATGGAGATACAGATTCAGTAGTTGCTGCATTCTCTTGTTCAGAATGGTTGCTGTTTTCCTCAGATCGTGGAAGGTTGGGTGTGGAGTGCTGTGAAGCTTCATTAATGCCAACAGTTTTGAAAATCCTCTATGTCATGGCTATTACACATTACATATAAATATGAATTGCTGCAAGCAGGTGGTTAGTTTTCATTGTCTGTTGCTACATTTTTCTTTCTCATAATCATAAAAATGATGGCTTTATTGCTTTGCAATTGTATTGCTAATTCATGACACTGCCTAATTGTTATTGTATTACTGAAATAACTATCTAAAATCTTCAAAAATGCATGAAATTTCAATATTATAAAAATTTTACATAAAAGGAAAACCTTGCTGTTAGTTCAAAACTGAATGTAAATTTCAGATATTTGGCACCTGCATTGTTTTTTCTGCCTGAGCATATGGATGCAACTTATTTTAATACACTGTTTCTCATACAAATTTTAGAAATCGGAAAGCAGCTATGATTAATAAAACCAATTTTGAGTGAAATTACAAGGCCTACTGAATGCCTTCTTGGGCATGTAGGCAATGACAAATCAATTTCTAGTGTGCTTCATGACAGCTGAAAGTAGCTGTGCAATACTTAAGCTGAAGCAGTTTAATTAAACCTTGGCATTTTAACAGAATAAAAGAAAATTAACTATCCTATTTCATTTCCCTATAGTGTAAACAGAGTGCATGACAGGCATCTGTGAGATATATAATTAATCCCACTAGTCAAAAAAGACTTTCAAGGATAGTTATGAAGACTTCAGCTCATATATACAATAAAGTTTATATCCCAGAGATGCTCATTTTGTACCCCTCAAATTACTTAATGAGATGATTTATTGTCGTATACACTGCAAAAGAGAACTGTATGGCTATATATTTAAGTAGATGCATTATAAGATGTATTTCTAACTTCAAAGAAAGATGACCAAAAGGAAGATAGGAAAACAAGAAGTAATGGAACCTAACAAAACAGGAGAAAAAGGCTGCAAAGCACATTGCATGTACTGCAAAAACTGGGTGTAAGAAAGGAGTTGTACTTTTCATTACATTTTTATAAAATATATAACAAAATACTTTTTCATTGGTTTGAAATAAGCATCAGTGAAGTATGGAAAAAGCACATCATCTTTGCTAATAACATTGAATGACATCAAAGTATGTTATTGAACTGCAATTTATGTTTAAATTGATTTTAATAAAGCATGCAATTCATAATCAAGCCAATTTTCAATTAAATGGTAACTGAATGGTGACAGCAGGGTGACATACTACTGCACAGTGAAGTAGAAGCAGCAGAAAGGGGAAAAAGTTTCCACAGTATATCCTGAAGTGAAGAAAGAAATAGGCATGTAACAAGTTTTCAGCTATCCAGGAAACATTTACTGCAATTTGAGATCCTGGCCTCCAGCTGCCACCCCAGAAAGAGAGTCATCTCCCACAAATCCTATCTCACATCTGTTAGATCCCATGGCTGCCTTGGATATGCTAGAGCACACCACGCTCACTTAGTTGTGTAAGCAAAGGAATCAAGTCCCAGATCCCCACCAATGATAATGGAAGCTTAAACCTTTAGTTTAGTTAGATATATATATGGGCACTTGCACAAAGGTTTCTTAATCGTAGAGTCACAGAATCATAGAATGGTTTGTGTTGGAAGGGACTTTAAAGATCATCTGATTCCAACATCCCTGCCACAAACCTGACCAGGTTGCTCAAAGCCTCATCCGGCCTGTCTTGAACACTTCCAGGGATGGAGCATCCACAACTTCCTTGGGCAACCCGTTCCAGTGTCTCACCACCCTCACAGTGAAAAATTTCTTCCTAATATCTGATTTAAATCTCCCCTCTTCCAGTTTGAAGTCATTACTCCTCATCCTGTCACTACATTCCCTTGTATAAAGTTCCTCTCCAGCTTTCTGATAAGGACCCTTCAGGTACTGGAAGGCTGCTATAATATCTCCCTGGAGCTTTCTCTTCTCCAGGCTGAAGAACCCCAACTCTCTCAGCCTGTCCTCATAGGAGAGGTGCTCCAGCCCTCTGATCATCTTCATGGCCCTCCGCTGGACTCAAATTTCAAACTGAATCCCACCCTTAGAACTGGAGCAAAAAACAAACAATGGGGATAAGCATATGCTCGCATACAAGTGTCTAATGTCATCTGAGATGTCTTAGGTTGTCCAAGAAATTCATATGGGGCTGACAAAATGACAAAGGACATAGAGGGAAGCTGCACACTGCTGGAGTGGCAGCTGGATGCCAGGTAAGATACCCTTAGGGTGCATCAAAGAGCACTGGCTCCTACAGGTAGCCAATTGGCCTTGACTCTTAAAACAACATTTGCATGGGTATTAGGTGCCTGAGAAATCTGCAGCTGAAAAATCTTCTCTCTGACGCACCTAATCTTACGGGGTACTTGATCTGATGTAAAGCTCTCTAGTCTCCAACAGTTCTGCACCTACATGTACTCAGAACAACTCAGCTTCCACAGCTCAGTGACAAGATCCCATCTGAGCTGAAGTGAAATAGATCAAGCAGCCCAAAGGACACAACTTGGTCTGTACAGAGCACTCCAAGTGCTTCTACTAAAGGCACAGGAAAAGTGGTGGCTCTGCTTCTCCCAATATCTTACAGAAATAAATGGACAGTTGGCTCCCTCATCACTTAGGAATATATCCAACAATGTGTTTATGCAAATAAAGTTGAATTGATCAGCAGATACAGGAAAGATGGAGCCAGACTCTTCTTGGAGGTGCACAGGAGTAAGATGAGAGGAAACAGGCACAGATTGGAATACAGGAAATTCTGATTAGATATTAGGGGAAAAAAATACCCTTGAGGGTTATCCCATCTAGGAACAGGTTGCCCAGAGAGGTTGTCTACAGACTTGGAGGTGTTCAAGACTCAGCTTGACACGGCCTGGAGCAACCTGACCTAATTAGACCTGCTTTGAGCAGGGAATGGACTAAGACAACCTCCAGACCTCCTTTTTGATCTGAACTACTCTATGGTTCTATGAAAGCAATTTTAAGCATACAGCTTCAGATATACATATACTTAATTCCCCCTAGAATGCATAGGAGTTCAGTTAATCCTCATAACTAATGGAGATTCTAGTTACCAGTATGAAATACAGGAACCTGCATTAGGTAACTAAGTCATGCAGAATGCCCAAACAAAGATAGGATTCCCTTAACAAAATCCAAAATAACATAAAGGTTAATCAGAGAGCTAAGAAACACTGCCCACAGAAGGATATCTAAACTTTCTTTCTTTCACTGCTCACCAGTTCTAAAGAATGAAACCAATATGCTCACAAACTCAACAGTGGAAATGCAGATCCTAGAAATAAAAAGTTGATCAGGAACTAAGTTTATGCCCTTCATAACACTGAAGGTTGAAAAGTTGAAGCAGAATTGGGAGTAGCGGGGGTTTGCAGGAGATTTTGAAACATTTTCCCACTTTATGCCTATATAAGCAACTCTTACTTTTTATTACATTCATTCTAAATGAATTTATATTTCGCAAAGAAATTTTATATCCTGCACTAGCTACACAGAAGCAAAAGCTATTTGGTTGCCCTTTTCAATGTCATAACTGTTTTTTGTTTAAGAAAAATTATGTATGTTTAATATTAAAGGCTGAGACACCTTTTTTTTAAACAGAGAAAATACGTTAAAGTGTGATTTAATAGTGGCTTTCTTCACAACTATTTCATGCCAATTACTGTTACTGAATATTCTTGTATTTTCCTGGAACTGGGCTTTAATTGCAGAGGTAGCTGCAATTCTAAAGTAGCTATTTTATTCTGGCTGCCATTTGCTACTATTCCTTCTTTTTCAGTGGGAAAATACGTCTGCCTCTTTATTGTGCTTCAGAACAGCAAAAACAAGACTAAGCTAGTATATTTTCTTACGAGTTGTAAGTGATCTGTCACACTGGGATCTCTCTGAACTTCTTAAGAACATACAGTAGAAACTCTTCTGTGAGCACATAAGGGAGAATTTGGAGTGTACTGCATCACTCACCTCTCATGGAAGAATAAACCTCTAAATATCAGCGTAGCGTCTAGATTAGAAGGTGAAAGTTGCTTTAATTAGGAATAAGCAATTCTGAAAGACTCCAAATTGTATGAAGACTTCATAACAGTCCAAATTTTTCTTGTTTTAGAACAGAAACAATGGCACAGGACAGATGGCACATCACTATTCCACGTGTGAGATTGTGGCATAAAACCTGATGCACTGGTTATGAATTCTATACTGATTCTCATTAACTATTCTAAATGGTTTTATCTTTAGGGACTATCAAGGAACTTCCCTACGCATTACTATACATAAACTAATGGTCTGCTCTGTAAATATTTAACCACATATATAACTGAATATATGCAGTACAACAGCTCAACTGAGTTGTATATATTCCTAACAGCCTACAAATAGGGTAGAATTAATGACGTGTTCATGCTAGTACTACTATGTATTAATTTGCCTCTGTATTGATTGTTGTAATGAACAATATTTGGTTTCTTTATATTTATTTACTTTCCTTGTGCTCCTTACAGGGACACGTGTTATCTGTATTCTTAAAAGTAAAAAGTAAGTGAAACAAAAATGCATATAACAATATAAATTAAACTTAAAATTTTATGACCGATATAACACATGATAGCAGAAGTAATTACAGCACAACTACTGCACAGTAAAAGAATGATGTAAAATAACATTTCAATGTAGTGACATAGCTGAAGCGCTAGATTTATTATTACCATTACCTTTACCCATTACTTGGTATGTTTAAAAGACATAGAGTGGGCATGCATTCATCTGCATGACATGAGAATTAGTAAATTAATAAAAAAAAAATTATTCCTCTTTGGGACTATATGATGTTTTTGCTGAAGTTTGAATAACAGCGCAAAAGAAAATTCAAAAGTACTGATTATCACTATAAAGACCCTAAGGAATTCACATTTCCCTATGTAGTGTCCTGGAAGGACATTGTTAGGCTGACAGTAAAGACCTGAAAATAAAATTGTTACGCTACATGCATGTCCATAGCAATTTGGCAAGAGACAGAGTACAATTTAGAGAGAAAAAAAAACCCAAACCAAACAAAAAAAACGTGTTAACGATGTTGTAAACCCAGTTTTCAGAAGGACATTAAGAAACTTGTTTACAACTACTGCTAGAATACCTATAACAGAGATTTATCTTCTTTGTATGACTACAGAAATAAAGATTCTAATAAGTACAGGAGATAAATCCATTTTAAAAAAAACCCCAACAAGTAAGTCTTAGCTGTTGTATTTAACCAGTTTAAATATAATACACTATTTAACATATATAATTGTGAAACAATTACTTTTTCAATCAATTGCCACCATAAATTGCTTTACAATAACACTTTCATGCTCCTGAACCACCTTTACCATGATACTACCAAAACACTTATCCAACTATAATGTATCACTGACTGATATTATTTACACAGATAGAATTTAAAAAAATAATTTCTTTAAAATTAAAAAAATTGCAGTCAATGTGTGCCCTACTGAAACAAGATGTGTCATAATAAAGGTTATTTTAATGAATAATTCCTTATTTAGAACTGCAATATGGCATTTAAAACCTAATTAGTTTGTCCCTTTCTCCACAGATAGAGGAAAAAAAATAGCCACTGAGAAGAAAATAATACAATATAAACTGTTACAGAACTGGTAGAAACGAGAACTGTGTACGCTCCGCTGACAGTGCATTCATATTGGTCAGTTCTAAAAGGCATAAAAAGACAAGCAAAATATGTAGTCTGAAATAATTATAGTAAAATTCCATTGAAGCAGGGGATCTTTGAAAGCGTACATTCAAAAATAAGAGGGGAAAAACAGCAAGAGGAGTAAAGGGAAAAAAAGGGAGCAAGGAAGGCATGCAAAGTCTGAAGGGATAATTTTGAAGAACTGTCCTCGACAGTGGGAATGCAATTAGGAATGGTCCTCATCCATACCGTCTGCCAGGAATGAACACCAAGGAATCTCTCCTGTCTGGGTTTCCTCTTGCTTGGACCTCCTAGGCTTGCACTGAAAGGAGCCTAGGACTGAACCAGTACCTACACACTGGGGCCCCTGACTGGAGAAGGTGCCAGAAAAAGTTGCAAACCCTAGTTACTTACAAATGAATTCTCAGATTATTGCCTAAGATACACTCAGCTCTTGGTCGGCCATATAAAGAGCTTGAACAACTTTGAGAGACAATCATGGATTCCAGATGCTGTGTGAGGAATACAACGGGCAACAGAAAACCTGCAGAGGAGTATGTTCTACATGCCCCAGGAGCTCAGGTGCCTGCTTCAGGGCTCTGCCTTAGGCATCTGTGTCCACTAAGGATTTAGAATGATGAGATTTCTTCAGAGGTCATACCAGGATTTTTGTAGCTTGCATGGTTACACTTTGAATGTAAGCCACGGAATAAATAAGAAAATTCTGGTTTTCTGAGGTGAAAACCTGATTTCTTTAGGCAAAAAGTTTGCTCCAGATAGATGGATCTAGTGTTTTAATGTTACAGCTTAAAATCTTATGTGAAAGACTCCATGATAACTTGTATATGTGTGACATCAAGTACAATAAAGAATGAAAGCTGAAAGACATTTCAAGTTAGATTTTTGTAATTCTCTATTGTTTCTTTGTTTTTGTCAATAACTACTGAGCTGCAAAACCAAACTGAGGCTTGGAAAAGAAGGGATGTTTTCATTATAAATTCAGATGCTCATCCTTTTAATTTTTAGAAGAGATCACAATCTACAAATGTGTGTGCAACAAGTTGCTACTATGAGCAAAAACTCTTTTTGTCACAGAACTTTGAATGATAGAAATTGTGTATCTTCTAGCTTTCCATATAATTTTCTAGTAGCATAAATACTACTATCATTGTCACTAATATCAGTATTATAATTTTATTACCATAGTTACTCTGAATCCTAAACAGAAACCAGAACCACTTTGTGCTAGATGCTATGCAAAGAGCAAAACATATAATCTAAGTACAACAGCAGAAGCAAGGGACAGAAACTAAAGCCGTACAGATAAACATGGTAACACAGGTACAATTGTGTGTACTCCAAGTGTCCAAATGGTGAGAACTTGAGAAATGTTTCACCACAGCTCCTACATCCTCTGCCAGATCCAGAAACCAACTAGCGTCTAATTACAAAAGAGTTCCCATGACAGAGTCTACACATCTTTGTGCTTCCTTAGTACCAGTGGAGAAAGGTGGCCTCCACAGTAATATGTTCATTGCTACTGGGTTATAACAGCAGTCACTGTACTTCTAAAGGTCCCTGAAGGGCTTCAGTCCTCTGGAGCTCACACCTAGGTTGGGTCCAATTCATAGATACTGGGTCTGAATGTGAAGAAACACCTTGTCATCCTATCTAATTTGAAGCAGGGAGCTATTACTGATACCTAATCACGGAGCTCAGAAAAAGCTCTGTCTTTCTTGAGGGGAATAATATGCTGTCAAGGGCTTGCTAGAAGGCACCTGCTTTAAATTTTGTATAGGTCCTGACAGAAGAAGCAGGTGATGATACATAGCCTCAGAACAGTTGTTGCATTCTCTAGTCCTCAGGTAGACCACCTAGAATTTTTTGGACCTTGAACTTGCAGTTTGGATGGTGTCCAGGGAGATGGCCTCATAAAACTACCTGAGATTTTTTCTCAGAGAGAAGCTGATCACTCAGGCATAATCCCTCAAAACATTAAGAACCCTGGGTTGCTTGGGTTTTTTTTGTTGTTTGTTTTAGGTTTTTTATAAGTGCTCAAATTGCATACATAGCATGAGCCAAAGAGATTTTACAGAAACAACATGGCTATTTCACACTCCAGTATACATACTTTTGAAGTTGGGCACTCAGGACAGGGCTATGTTGGCAGCGTAATGGTAGCACAGCTCATGACGGCACTGAGAAAAGTCACGCAATAACCCAAAGGCTGTCTCTTTGGAGAAAGATGAATAAGTGGCCATGAGCCAGCTGAGTACAGGTGGATCCATGCTGTCAGTATGAGCTATTCCCAACTCTGACCTTGAGTTTCTTTATTGGGAAAGTCATTTAGCTTCTGTTACAGTTGAGTAGGAATTCACAAAAAGACATAAGCAACATGGCCAATAGATGGGGGACGGGGACAGGTGAGGAAGGAGAAGGTGAACTCAACTGTTTACATGATGGTATAGATGCCACAAAACCTAACTGATCACCATGTTAGCGAGCTCATTACAAAACCAAATGTCTTTACATTCATATCTCACTCATTGCTTATTCCATTGTGCAAGCAATCTGTCTTTGAAAACAAGTGAATACACAGTCACTCAAAATAAATGAGTTTTCTTCAAGGATTTTACAGTTGCTATCAATAATATATTTTATTTTCAATGGAACATTTGTATGCACAAGTTATTACTACCTTTAAGTCTAGGTGATCAACATACCAAATTCTGCTGCTGTCCCAGTGATTAAAACATATTGTGAATATTTTACTTGCACCAACGATTTTTAAAATCGTATTTTTGATGTACAAGTCCATGTAAATTACAGTATGTTAGCAGGTACATAGTTTTTGAAACAAGCTAGAGCAAATGAAGTATTACTTGCTTCTTGTAGAAAAATATGCTTGTACATAACTATGAAAAACTACAGTTTATGAAGGTATATTTACCTGAAAATCTACAGTAAATATATATCTGCAAAATTTGCAATGTTCTATCGAGTTGAATGTTCTTAAACTTGTTTCACTTACCAGCCTGTCATTCTTGTTCTGTATTATTTTTTTTCTGCAAGGAGGATTTACTTTGATCACTAGCAACTTTTTTTATGATATAAAGCATGTATTTTCTTAATTTTTTTTTTATTTAAGAAAATGACTGAATTTTCCACTGATTTTGATGTAACTCACTAGCATATCCAGGAAAATAATTTGCAGTACATTATCTCAAATTCAGAGAGATAGCAGTTCAAGGGAGCAGAAGAGATTTATTACACGTAACACAAACTGATAGCAAACAGCACCCCTGCGTGGGGCCCTTCACAAAAGATTTCACAATTAGCCACAGATCTTGGTTGTTTCATAATGATCAGCAAAAAAACAGCGACAACGAACCTCAGAAGAAAACTGAAAATGCTGATCTCTCCTTCTTTCATATGGACAGAATGCACAGAATTCTCACCATTCCTGAGAAGCAGCTCCACAGGTAACTCCCAGGGACCTTCCAACTCCTATGAACAACCAGATAATTATTATTGTCACCAATACAACAACAGCACCTGGAAGCCCAGATTGGCATACCATTTTCTATACTAAAGTATCATCCTCTAGGATCTCTGGTAACAACTTTTGCAAAAATATCTATACATACAAAATATTTAATATTATTTTTAGACATTGGTACAGCAATAGGATTGATGATCCACAAAGAAGAGGGAAGACTCTGCACAACAGAGGGCAGGAAGAATGATGAAGAGAGAAAGCCAATGGGAAACATATGGATTATATAGTCCTACACTAAAATAGGCTAGCTTTTCTTTTTCTTTTCTTATTTTTTTTTTAATTATCCAAGCTATATCCTGGCTAGTCTGTGCCTACAATACTTTGATTACTGTAAATCACTCATACAACGCAAGTCCTGTGCCAGACACAAGTTCACCGCAATTCACTACAGCTGTCCCAGAAAAGCTGAGATACAAGGGGTTGGAATAACACTCTGACTGAAAAAGAAAAACACTTCAAAATGTTGTAGGTCATGCCAAGAAGCTGCAGGAAGACAACGGAGGAAGGGGTTATTCCACACATAAAAGATAATCTGGATGAAGAGATAAATTAGATGTTCAGCATTTCCTCCTCTTATTTCTGCAGTAAAAACTTCAGTGTAAACCCAGCAATTTATGCTTCAGTTTCATGTATGCCAGTGTGTATCCCATCTCATATCTCAGTCTTTTTCCTCTTGAGGGACAGCAGCCATTCATGAACTGCCATCAGCAGTTCAGTTCATCAGCACGAACTTTCCTTCCCATCAGCAAAAATTAAAAGCAATGAATCTACATGCCCATATGTACTTCAAATTGGGTTGGCTAAAAGTTAAAACTCAAATCAGTTCTCCAAGGACTAGGATGACATCGAGTTTGCAGGCAATATTGTTTTTACTGCTACTCCTGGGTGTTTAGGATACACTTTGCTACGCTGGTTGTAAAGGTGAGCTCAGTTTGGAGACCTGGAATACAACTCTCCACTACCCATGTGGGATGGGAGGATTTGCTGGAAAATGGCAGGATACACTGCACAATTCTTACAGAAAAAGTTTATGGACAGTGTAATTTCTATTACATATACAACCAATACTCCCACTCCTTTCAACCCAATACTTCCATGTGTTCAGCTCAGATTTGCTAGCTATTTCAAGCTGTGACTTGTTCTTTTGATGTCTAAGTCCCTTCTTGTCCAAGAATTCCTGCAGTGCTTCCCTTATTTCCTACTTTTCCAGTGCTTTCACTCATGCATATTTCCCCTAATTAAAATCCCTTTTAAATTAAAATCCCTTCTAAACTAAAATCTCTTCCTCAACGGCTCTTTTTCAAATCTCCATGACAAGGCAGACAAACTTTTCTTCCATACCCACCATCTCAGTTTCACATGCATTTCCTCCCAAGCTCCGTAACATTTTGGTTTCCCCAAGCCCCTGATCTTGTCATTCTCTTCACCTTCTAAACCCCTGCCCTTGTCCACATACATAATACATTTTCTCCTTTGTTGCCTGACAACGTTTTCCTGCCCCTTTCTCCTTTTCAGTTATCCCATTGATATTCACTCCTCTCTGCCTTTCTGAACACCCCTGTTGTAAAATTTGCCAGAAAAAATATATTTATCATTTATCTTCCCAATCTGCAAGTCACTCTTCTTCTCTGTCATGGGCAATTTCCCTCTTTACTCCCCGGATCCCATTTTTTTTCTGCAAAACTTCCCAATCCCATATTTCCCCGAACTCCTCCAGTATATGCCCCTTGCTCCTTTTGTGCCCGCTGTCCTGCCACAGCTCCGACCACACATCCTGGAGCCTTCCAGGAAATGTGGTCCCAAACTCGTACCTCACAGTGTGAGAAACGTTCCTTATGCAATAACAACGTCTCAGGCAGTGAACGATACGAAGCACATTTTTTTTGAACATTCTTGCAAGAACGGGTGACCTAGCAAGTAGGCACACTTTTGGTTCTTGAAAAACACCTTTTTATTTCCTAATCCCCGGATGAATTTTCCCTCCCCTGTTTCCCACTGGTTAGGTACTCCAGGGTTCACAGTCTGTCCAGAGCACCTAAAATTCTTCCCAGATGTCTTGCCTCTGTTTACTTCTCCTTATGCTACACCTAAAGGAATTATCTGACTAGTTTATTTCTTCCCTTTTTGGTAAAATTGCTCAATGTCATTAGCCCTGGTTAAATGTTTCACTACCCTTCTAGTCACTAATCTGGTATGATTCAGTTTGTCCTTTTGTCTGTGTGATAAGAGATGTTCTACAAGCCTTTGCTGGAGCCTCTTTGTGTAGTTATTCCCTTATCATGTCACCTCTGATGGAAACGGCTTTTCTCTGTTGCAAAAACAATACCTGCCTTTCTTACACCAGGCTGACCATGAACATGCCCTGCCCCACCATGACCCCATCTGGAATACTTACGCCCCGCTCTGGGGCCCCCAACATAAGAAGGACATGGATCTGCTGGAGCGGGTGCAGAGGAAGGCAATGAAGATGGTCAGAGGACAGGCTGAGAGAGTTGGGGTTGTTCAGCCTGGAGAAGAGAAGGCTCCAGGAAGACCTTATAGCTGCCTTCCAGTATTTAAAGAACTTAATTGCTGAGGTCTTCTCCCTGGTACCCAGTGACAGGACACATGCAAATGGTGCAAAGCTGCAGCAGGGGAGATTCAGACTAGACATTAAGAAGCATTTCTTCGCCAAGAGGGTGGTCAAGCACCGGAACAGGCTTCCTAGAGAGGTGGTCAATGCCCCAAGCCTGTCAGGGTTTAAGAGGCATTTGGACAACACCCTTAATAACATACTTTAACTTTTGGTCAGTCCTGAGTTGGTCCGGCAGTTGGACCAGGTGATCGTGAGGCCCACAGCAAAGGTGGAGAGGGACCCTTTATCAGGGAGTGTAGTGATAGGATGAGAGGTAACAGCTTAAAACTGAATGAAGGTAAATTTAGATTAGATATTAGGAAGAAATTCTTTACTGTGAGNGCAGTGGAACAGGTTGCCCAAGGAAGTTGTTGATGCCCCATCCCTGGAAGTGTTCAAGGCCAGGCTGGATGGGGCTTTGAGCAGCCTGGTCTAGTGGGAGGTGTCCCTGCCCAGGCCAGGGGTTTGGAACTGGATGATCTTTAAGGTCTCTTCCAATCCAAACCATTCTGTAATTATATGACCCCAAACTCACTCCCCAGCACACGCCGAGCCCAGCCCTGCCCCCACCATGGCCCCGCGCAGCCGCCCTCTGCCGAGCGCCAGGCGGGGTGGGGGCGCCCTCCAGAGGCGGCGGCCGCTCTCTGCCCTGCCCTGCCCTGCCCTGCCTGCTGGCGGCGATAGGCCGCAGGGACCCGCCGGCCGCGAAAGACGCGGGGGGACAGGGATGCGGCGCGGTGAAGGGGGCAGCCGTGTCAGAACCGCGGAGCTGCTGCCGGTGGGGCCGCACCGGGCGCCTGTTGCCGCGGGGAGGGCGGGCGCCGGGGCGGGCCGTGGACGGCCGGGCGAGGAGGGAGCTGGCGGCGCGGGAAGCGGGGCTGCTGCCCGGGCGCCGCGTGGAGGAAGGAGGGAAGGAGGGAGCAGCTCGTTTCCCGCCCCTTGCTCGGCCTCTTCTCCTCCCTCCCCGCCTTCCTGCTTCCCTCCCCGCCGCGCCGGCGAGGCTCCCAGAGCGGCGCCCGCCCAGCGCCCGGGGCTGCCGCCCCGCTGGGAGGAGGGAAGGAGGCGCTGCCTGCGGGGGAGGAAGCTGGATGAAGACTTGTGCCTCAGGGCGGGTCGGGCATGAAGGGGACCGCGGGGACTCTGCACTGCCCTGCCCAGCGGGGACATCAGGTAACGGCCCCGCATGCCTTTTCCCCCCGCCCCTCAGCTCTGCGCGCCTCGCCCCGGCCCGGCCCGGGAGAGGGCAAGCGCCATCGGAAAAGTTGTCCTCCCGCCGCTTGCCGAGGGGCGGAGGAGGGAGGCGAGGAGGCAGGTCCTGGGTGCAGAGGGTGCACATCGGTCTCGGCGAGACCCGCTCCGCGCTCTGGAAACTCCGCCGGGTCGCTGAGGCGATGCTCGTCCTGCCGCGGGGGTGGGGGCGGCCGAGCAGCGGGGCCTCGGCGTCCACCTGCCTGGGCGGCCGCGGCTCAGTGCCGGGGCTGCGGCGGGCAGAAAGTTTGCAGCAGGGGTGGCGAGGGGCAGGGAGAAGCGTGGGGAGGGGGCACGGCCCTTGCCGGGGGGCACAGGGGGCCGTGGGCGCCGCGGCGGGTCCCCCCACCCTGCCTGTGGCGGGAGCGGTGCTCGCAGCGCTTCGCCGGACTTGTACCACTCCTGCGACCTCGGGTGGTGTTTACCACGGGGAGGTAGGGTTAAGTATCCGTAGAGGTATAATGTTGGCATCTTTACTGGTCTTCCGTGGAATTTGCTCACCTCCTCGCGCCAGCGTAGAGATGTTTAGTAAAAACAAGAAAAAAGCAAACAACAAAACCTTAGCAGAAAGAAATGCATAGCGGTACACCTGGGACTTCAGTGTGCTGCTTGTATTCTGTGGCATAACTCTAAATGCACGTCTGTTCTTCTTGAATCACACTCTGGTGGGGCTTTTTAACTGAACATTTGTGGATTGGGTATAAACTTTTAGTTTATAGAGGTTCTATGTACCTGTTCTACAAAGTGAGAAAATAACACTGAACCACCTTAAAGACAAACAAATAAATAAATCTATACCTTCAAAAGCCCCCTTCCTTACCAGCCCAAACAAAGAAGTGTACATTGCAAACTGCCTTGAGAGTGAAAAGGTTTAAGTAGTTTTAAATAAGGTGAGGTCCCCCTCATAGAGAATGTTCTGCACTAACTCCCTTGATTAAATCAGAGAGAATCTACCTTAAGAATTACCAACTGGAGTTCTATTTTACTTCCAAATTTTCAAATACTGAGGTAATCCCACGGTGTTGCAAAAGGCAAAGGAAAAACTTAAATGCAGCGAACTTAATTCTTTAAATCAGAAAAGGATGTATAGCTTTTGGGGGTTTGCTTTTTTTTTTTTTTACTAATATAACAAATTTGGAACCAAATTTAGGGCGAGCATTCAAAAGCGCACTAGATTGAGCAACATCATCTGTTACTGCAGGTAATGACAATGATTGCTCATTGGACATTGATAAAGCAGTATAGTTAGGCTGATTTTCAGATTGAGACTTTCCTTAATAAACACACAGTTATCTCCCTAAGAAGGTCTATTGCAGTTAATGACTGAATGCAGCTTGGAGACTACTTTATGTACGCTCAGTTTTTTATTAATGGACGTTTATACTGATTAAGCTGAGAGAGGACCGAGGAAAGAGAAGTATAGGCATGTATAAAACTTGAAAAGCTTCCCACTTTTGTGTGTTTTGTCCTCTGGTTAGGGGTGGGTGGTTTTTTTTTTTCGTTGTCAGCTTCCAGTGTAACATCTCTCTGGGCTTTCATGCAAGTGGCAGATTTTATTAAACATATGAAACAATTTTCTATTGTAAATTGTTCTGTAGATCTTACTTCCTTTAAAAGATAGATATGACTAGGGAATTATCATTTTTCTTGACAGCATGACACTTAAAACTTGGTTTGCATAGGAGCGAGCATGTGTACTGCATTAAAAGAAGGTGTCGTTCTAAACTGTCATTGACTAACTTTTCAATGTGTTTTTGTGAAAGTGATTATATCTCTTGTAAAATGACTGCTAGGATATAACTAAGAGGGAAGAAGGAATTAATGTAGTGATGTAGGATATAATTTAAGATTCTTGAGTACAGATTTGATACTTGTATGCCTATGGTTTTAGTTCTTTAAACAGGTATTTGAGTTAATTTTCTTCACATTGGCATCCCAGTTAAACTCACGAAAGTACTGTTGATGCAGCAGTGCTTAAGCTACACAGAGGTGGAGTGTGGATTTTTGCTTTTTATAACATCCTGAAGCAAAATGCTTTGTTTGCTAATAAGCTTTCTATTCTGATAACATGTCCAAATTCTATATAGCTATTGCTATCGAAAGCTAAACTCACGTTAGGAGTTTAAACATGTGTTGAACAAATGTTCTTTTACAGCATGTGAAATCTTAAGCAGTGAAAATGGCCAGGTGAAGCAAGGGAGGCATATAAAATGCCATTAAGGTATGGAACTATGGGAAGTTTGTTAAAAGGGGAAAAAAGAAAAGGAATTCAGGAATTGAGGGGTTTTTGGTGATGAACTTTTGCCGTAAAAACTGTTACCAGCTTTTGAAGATAATGCATACCTTGAGGATTTGGGGTAAAGGTATACCTGGACAAACAGTTGAGGTGTTTGCCTTTACCTGAAAACTATGGTTGCATATAAAGCATTTTTCTTGTTCTGTTTGCAAACCTTGTACTGATATACTTTAAAGCCTTCTCTTGAAGGCTTCTCTTGAACCATGACAGAAAACGTGTTACTTCGTTGTTAAACTTGTTTGGTGCGGTTGAGCTAGGTAAAATGATGGTGAACTAGTTAACTGAGTGTAGTTTGCATAGAAACAAGAGACTGATGCAAAATGGAATACTGACTAAAGAAAATTCCATCTTAGCTACAAGTTCAACACCCAGGCACTGGGGAGTGCATACTGTAGAATGTGCAATCTGTAGAAAGTAAGGGATAGCTTTTGTGAAAGGATTCCTTCTGGTGGCCCCAAATAAGTAGTATTCCTGTAGAATGCGCAGCGAGCTTTCTCCTTTGCATGCCCATTCTGTGTGTTTTTCCCTGTCTTCTGTTAGATCGCCACTCAGTCTCCTCTCAACTCCTAATTCTTTAATTTTTCCTTTTATGTCAGCTTTTCTAGACGTCTAGTAGCTAATATTTTCTGCTGAGTTCCTTTTAGTTCTTCTATATTCCTTAGGTAGAGTACCCTCTATAAAAAAATAAACCTGTAGCCTAACCAACAAGTAAACTGTAAAGATTAGTGTACACTTCAAGGCAGTGTGTTATCTTCTATGTGCGAATATTCTATTGCTGATCACTTTTAGCTCTTGGTAACTCTAACCACCAAAATACCATTTTGAAGAATAGCTACCTATTATTTGTCCTTATCCTGTGTTTTCTCCGTTGATGATTCTTATATAAATTATTTACTGTCTTGAATTGCATCTTAATTTTCTCCTAGATCATGTCTTCAGTTTAGCATGATTATATTGAATTTTAGTCCTGTATACTAGGACTTCTAGCTCCGGCTTCTAGCTCTCCTTGGACTAAAGTCTTGCTCAGATTTAATAAGTATACTCTTGTCATTTAAGTTTATTAATAAAGTGATAAATATTATATATCAGGACAGAGCGGAGAAGCCCCTCTTAAGAAAGTCTTCCAGTTTGTCAATGAATTAGTAATAATAATTTTCTGAATATGGTATTGTAACCTATTTTAAAAACAAAATCAAGGTAACAGGTTTTAGTCTGTAGGTATTATATGAGTCCATAAATGCGGGTATTATTGTCTGTTACCAACTATTATCAAGCCCAAAGCAGGAGTAATATGTATTTCTGTGTTATAAAGGTTTTGTTGTCACAGCTTGCAAGAAAAGAAAGTGCTTTTGAAGCCTCAAGTTTAGAAATTCTTTTTAATGCAGTATTTTTCACTGAGCAACCAAATACCTTTTCTTGAATGTCAGGTCAAAATACTCCTGGGCAATGTACCTTGCAATCGTATCATGTATACTGTTTGTAATTAAAATGCTTTCCACAAACTTCATGAAAATTACCAAGGTAATATAAGTGCTAGTTTTGCTTTTTAGTTTCTGACAATTATTCATAGTAAGTGACTTTAGTCAGCAAATATTGGGGAATAATATAGTCAAATTACTGAGCTGTTTGATTAACTACCATGTTTTAGATAATTTCTAAATGTCATGCAAGGTCAACATTTGTACACATTTATGAAAACATTAGAGGAAAACTACATATAGGATTAAAAATTAGGATTTGCTGTTAGGGGTATATGTCCTGAAAATCTTAGCAATCTGAAGTCTCTTAAGAAATCGTCATTATATTAAATTTGATGTTAAATTTACCTGCTTACTGCTGATACGTGGAGGTTTAGATTTAATAGAGTGATACTGAACATCTAATTATCTTTTTTTTCCACTTCAGTGGAGAGGCTCACCATGATGTTCCAAATTAATATATTTGTCAATATTGCTGTTGATTTAAGTCACATAACATGTATCAGCCTCTGAAATTGAAGAATTACTTTTGTAATCTGTGACATATGTAAATCACACAAAAATACTCAAATAAATTACTAACTTGTGGTTGTGCATTAAACATTCACTACTTCTGAAGATGAACATTTTTTATAAAAAATGTGGAAAACTTTATAATGTCATGTCTGCATAAACCTGGAGAGACAGCTTCTATTTGTTTTCTAAGAGTTGATCTATGGAATTTGGATTTTGTGTAGTGAACACCATTACTCTTTATTATCATGAAAAATTACTGGTAAAAACATGTTTCTCTGTGTTGTAGAAAAGTAGATAGTATTTAGAATAGGACGGTTTTGAGGAAGAAGTTTCAAGATTCAAGAAACTGTGCAATGTGTACAGAAAAAAAGTGCATTACTTAAAAAAAATGACAAAATAGTGTATTTATAAGTTTATGCTAAACCCAGCAATTTATTTGATTTCAGGATCAAGGAAATTCTTTACATAACTGTCTGGCAGTTTTCCAAAATAAAGTTTCTTTGTTAATGAGGAATTGTAAAGTAATTTGCAATGTTATTTGTGACAAAAGTAATATGTGGAAAATCATAGCATAATACTGTTTCCTTGGCTTGATCTCTTTAGGCACAACACTTCTTCAGGTTATGAAGTTTGGCATGGTTTTTGCTAGGAGGATTGAGGACACCGGTATTTTTTATATATATTTTTCACAGAGGTGCCCATGTACATAAATAAAAAGTACTCAGTCTTTTCCTGGTGTCAATTTCAAAACCTGCAAGTATTTGAATTGGACACCAAGAAAAGAGAATAGAAATGGAAAGATCTGGCTGATTAAATAATTTTTTTCTGGAATCTCACACTCCACTCTCAAAAACAAACTCCCCAAAATCATTTGAGAAAGAAGGTTGTAACCCGTCTTGAAAAGAGTATGATAGCAGCCATTGTGGAAGTCCAGAGACAGCCTGCCGCTTCCTCCTTGTTATTTGAGTTGACACTGTGTTATGAAGCCTTCTATTCTTTAGAAAGAAGGTTTAGTTTTTAGAAAACCATTTACTGTGTCTTAAAACTTGACGGCCAGAGCCATCTTTTTGTCTGAAGTGCAAGGTCATATTACTTCTCTTGGGACATTCATCGTTGGATGACCTGTGTTCTTTACAGACCTAGAAGGAAGTCAGGCCCAATTACAAACGTGATTAGAGGTCTTTTCAGGATCTTTTCAGGCATGTGATGAGTTCACTAAGCCTTGTAGGCAGTGGGATCTCCTTCCTCCCTTAGTTCACTGTCTGGCTAAATCATAGTCATCTCGGGAAGCTCTTCAATTGCTTTGGTCAGTGCAAAACAAAGTCAAATTGAACAACCTTAATAGTCTTGTCAGTGTGAAGAACACTCTCCTGTTCCTCTCAGTCCACAAAATTTGTTGAGGCAATTATAGACATCCACATTGTGATTCCACCAGATTCATTGTAGTGGGCTGAAACCAATGGGCATTGGTGGGGAAAAAAGATTATGGTTGGGGAATGACTTCTGTATGTACGTGTGGTATATATGATAGTGTCTGGTTATGTGTACTGTATGGTAGCATACATATTCCTGATGCTTCATATTCTTCAACTAACATTTTGTAGTAAATTCACTCGGGTGGCAGCTGCTTGAGCACTGAGTATTCCTTCAGACATCAGGGCTTCCCTTTCCTGGCAGGTTAACCAAACTCATGACGGTATATGTCTTCACTCTTCCCAGTCAGTGAGAACATAGATGGTAACTGTATAGGGTGGGTACTTGTCTGAATCAAGATCAATGGTGTTCACAGAAACAGTTGCTTCATTTCAGTGTTTTGAGTTTCAGGAAGTTCCAAATGCATGAAAATCGTTCTTACATAAACTTCAGGAATTGCTGATAAGAATTGACAGCTCTTGATAGTACTGTGTACTTTGTAAACCAAAAAGCAAGAGGAACTGGGTCTCCTTTGTCAAGAAAATATGAGGGTTTTGATATGCTGTATTACCAGTGAAGTTAATTATCAATTAGCTTACCTGGTTCCTCAAACTTAAAGATTAATTCAGCGAGATTTCCGGTTTGGTTTTGGGGTGTTTCTTGTAATCATGTCTCTTTTGAAACTACCTTATTTTGGTTAGGATTTTTTTACCCGCAGGATTTTATTTCTTTCAACTGTTTTTGCCAACCTGGAAAAATTTTATTCTATCACATATATTGGGTATCAGAGATCAGCCAGTCTGGAGATACTTAGAGCTAGATGTCTGCAGCCAGGCTAATTCTTTAGAAAGGAGATTCTAAAATTTTAAAAGTAAATTTTAATTGAAAAGGCTAGAAAAACATGAAACCAATTTTGTTGTTGAGCATACAACAGCTTTTCAAAAGAGCAGATATTTGTATGTTTGCAAGTGGAATGAGCTACTGAAAATTGTGGAAGTTTTCCTCCACCCCAAGAAGTGTTGTAAAGCAAGACCATAAATCATCTGGATTTGTTGTTTTGAAAAAAAGTATCAATATATTCAAAATAGAGTTGAAGATTTTTCTAAAAGAAAAGAAAGGTTAATTTCTTTAGCACTTTGTCCTAGGCAAAACCAATATACTTATTTGCATGTTTTCACGATTTTCCTTTAGGGAAAGGATAGTCTACAGTAAAGCCCTAGTTTGAAGAAAGAAAAGTGAGAAATAATATAATTTCTGTTTTTACTTGGAGGAATGGTGCAAGCAATATGGATCACTTCATATGATGTGTGTAGCTTCATCGTTGCAATCATAAAAATATATATGTCTGGCTTTAGCACAGCGCTTGATGCTTTGGCGTCAGCACCCAGTTTCCTAAACAGTTGAAGAGTTATGAAGAGCAATTCTGATATTCTGCAGAGGAGGGAGGATTCTTTTATTTTCTTTCAAGATTGTTTAATGTTTGTAATAAATTATATATTTTTAAGTGAAAAATACATGCTATAAGGGAAGTTCCACTTTTAACTGACAGAGCAGAACTACCCCATACGTATTTATGAATAGTTTGCTGGTTTTATGAAGCTCACTTATTGCTTTACGTTTTCACCAGCATCGTCAGGAAGGATGATAAGCATCTCTTTTCCAGTTATTCTATAACAGACAGGCAAAATGTATATTTAAAATAAAAAAAGCAGAAGACACTCTGAAAGCCCCTTGAATCCCAGTGAAAGGTGAATCTTAGCAGCTCCTTCCTGATCCTCTACTGATTGTGAAAAATCAGAGCTTTTGGTGTTCTGAACTTCATGCACTTTTATTCCCCACTTTGGAGGGTCAGTTCATTCTAACAAGGCACTATTGGTAGGCACAAATTCCCTGCAGAAGGCCTTTGATGTGTTGTTGCCTATTGCTTCCACTTTCTCTGTTTAAAGTTCTGTTCTACAAAGGGTGGTTTTGAATCTTGCTGCTGTTGTCCTCCATCATATATATCCAATGAGTGTATGCTTTTAAAGAGCTGCTTTACAATCTAAAGCAGGGGGCTTTCCAAGTTGCTTTTCCCAAATCTGGTTGAGGTCTCCTTTGCTAGCAATGAGAGTGTGCTTATGTATATTCCTAGTCTATTTGTCAAAAGCTTCAGCATACCCATGTATTCATTGATGTACAATATGACACAAGCAGTTCTGAAACAGTGTGGTATATGATAATTGTTTGGGTTTTATCTCCTGAGTTAAAGTGAACTATCAATGAATTTCCTCAAAGTTATTAAAATATTTATTACCAAAAACTCTAAAAGAGTCTGTGTTGTAGGAGAGAAGATTCTCTCAAAGGGGAATAGTTGCTTAAAAATCTGGGAAGAGAGAATGGAAATAAATGGTTATTTTTTTCCCCAGGTGACACAGATTACCAGTGAGGTGTTGGGATAAGAGGTACTGGAACATATGCTGTTCAATGAACTCATAAATTATTTGAAGAAGAAAGCTAGTATTAAGGTGAGAGCTTTAGCTGAATCATAGCGAATTAATCAAGGTAGTTGCTACTAAAACAGCAGCGTTATTTCCTGGACATGTTAACTTTCATTCTCAATAGATGCTAAGTAAATTCTCAAAGGATATTTGCTTTAGCTCTTGCCCTTAGTCATCTGGTTTTGAATACTGTTGGGTCTTCAAAGAGGAGTACTGGAATTATTGAATATAACTTTCTGAAAATGTGAGTTCACGCCTCAGTGATGGTCAGAAAAGTGAATGAGTATTACGAATTAGTAGAATAGGAACCAAGAGCAATATAAAATATATATATATAT
>VWZL01002266.1:227752-253485 GCA_013396915.1 Stercorarius parasiticus | reverse complement strand
GCACTGCCGGCACCCACCAGCACCGGACCGGCACCCACCAGCACCTACCGTTACCGGACCGGCACCCACTGGTGCTCACCGACACCTCACGGGTACCCACGGACACTCCACTGTCACTCACCAGGCACCGCCGGCACCCACCAGTGCTCACCGACACCCCATGGGCACCCCACTGGCACTCACTCAGCACCGCTGGCACCCACCAGTGCTCACCGACACCCCATGGGCACCCCACTGGCACTTACCGGGCACTGCCGGCACCCACCGGTATCCACCGACACCCACCGGTATCCACTGACACCCTACGGACACCCACGGGCACCCCACTGTCACTCACCAGGCACCACCGGCACCTGCCAGCACCCACCGGTGCTCACCAACACCCCATGGGCACGCCACTGGCACTCACCGGGCACCGCTGGCAACCACCGGTGCTCACCGACATGCCACGGTCACCTCACTGGCGTGAGGTATCCACCAGCATCCCACGGACACCAATGGGCACCTACTAGCACTGGACTGGCACTTGCTGGCACTCACGGGCACCCACCGGCACTCACCGGGCACTGCTGGCGCCCACAGGCACCTGCCAGCACCCACCAGGCACTGCTGGCACTCACTGGTAGCCAGGGACACCCCACTGGCACCCTCCAGCACCCCATGGCCACCCCCCAGCACCCCACTGACATCCACTGGCACTCATCAGCACTCACTGGCACCCACAGGTGCCCCACTGGCACCCACCGGTACCCCACTGACACCCCGCCGGCACTCACCAGCACTCCACCAGCACCGCACTGGCACCCACCAGGCACCGCTGGCACCCACTGGCACCCATTGACACCCACTGACACCCACTGGTACCCACCGACACCCCACTGACACCCCATGGGCACCTACTGGCACCCGTCAGCACTCTCTGGGCACCGCCGGCACCCATGGGCACCCACCGGCACCCAGCAGGCACTGCTGGCACCCACCGGCACCCACTGGCACCCACTGGCACCCACCAACACCCCACTGACACCCCACTGGCACCCCACCAGCACTGACCAGCACCCACCAGCACCCTGACGGGGCAGTGGGTCTGGGGATGGCAGCGTGGAGCCTGGTGGGGCACTGGGACACTTATGGCTTGGCTCGACTCAGCTTGGCTGGGGACATCATGCTGCCTCAGTGGGCATGGCACAGCTGGGTTCAGGATGGCTCAGGACGTGATGCCACCTAGGCAGGTACAGTTCGGCTTGGCACAGCTTGGCTCAGCCCAGCTGGGGACATTGTGTCACCTAGGTGGGCATGGCTCAGTTCGGCTTGCTTCAAATGAGCACAGCTTAGCTCAGCTCAGCTCAGTTTGGCTTGGTTCGGAATGGCTCAGGACATGATGTCACCTAGGCAGACACAGTTCAGCTCGGCATGGCTCGCCTTGGCTTGGCTCAGCATGGCTTGGGACATCGTGCCACCTACAGCATGGCTCGGCTTGGCTCAGCTGGGTTCAGGATGGCTCAGGACAAGATGCCACCTAGGTAGGCACTGTCCAGCTTAGCATGGGTTGGCACAGCACAGATGGGGACATCGTGCCACCTAGTAGGCACGGCTCAGCTCAGTTCAGCGTGGCTCAGCACATCGTGCCACCTACAGCATGGCTCGGCTTGGCTCAGCTCGATTCGGGATGGCTCAGGACATGATGCCACCACTCAGGCAGGCACACTTCAGCTCAGCACGGCTCGGCTTGGCTCCTCAGGGCTCGGCATGGCTCAGCTCGACTCAGCTCAGCATGGCTCAGGACATCGTGTCACCTAGGTTAGGCATGGCTTGGCTTAGCATGGCTCAGCTCGGCACAGCTCAGTTCAGCTTGGCTGGGCTCAGCGTGGCTGGAGACATCATGCCACCTAGGTAGGCATGGCTCATCTCAGTTCAGCACAGCATGACACAGCCCAGCTCGACACAGCTCGGCTCGACACTGCACGGCCTGGCTCAGTTCAGCGTGGCTGGGGACATCGTGCCACCCCGGCAGGCACAGCTCCGCTCAACTTGGCTCGGTGCAGCACGGCTTGACTTGCTTTAGCAAAGCTCGAGATGTCATGGCACCTACCCTCGAGGTAGGCACCACTTCGATCAGCTTGGCTGAGCATGGCTCGACACGGCATGGCTGGGCACAGCTCAGCCCGGCACAGCCCGGCACAGCATGGCTCAGTGCCTGCGCTGGACAGAGCTTCCCAGCAGGAAGCGGCAGTGCGTCTGGCCCCGCTCGACCAGAGGGTGGGTTCCCAGAGCCAGAACCAGTGCCACCAACGTCCCACGGGACTCCCCTCATGGGGTGGTGCCCCCCGGACCTCCTTGTCTGCTCGGGAGCATCATATAGGCGCCGGCCCATGTGCCACCTGGGTCCCGGTGCCTTGGCCAGCCACACTGGGGTTTCTCCCGGTGGAGGTAAGGCGGGAATCCCTTTCCCAACCACTCTCCTACAATGTGCAGCTGATGACCCCTGGGTGATCCCAAACCATTTCTCAGCACCCTGCTCTCTGTTGGCCACCGGGGGCAGGCAGCACGCTGACACCCATCTACCTGGTGTTATTGTGGGGCTGTGGCGCGGCGAGCCATGCTGGAAGCTTGGCTCCTGGCTTGCCCCAGAGCCTGGTGGCCCGAGGGAAGCCCTGCCATGCAGCGCCGTGCGCCGGCTCCATGCCACCGCCGGGGAGTGCTGGCAGGAGCTCCCTGCACCGCCCCGGCCGGGGGAGCGAAGTCCTCTCCTTTCCAGGTTTATTACACAGGATAATTGCTGCCGCTGGGCTCACTTTATTAAGCGCCTCCTTTAATATTTCACCAAGTCTCTGTACTCGGTGATCCTTCGTGCGTCCCTGTCGCATAGTGCCACCAATTCTCGCCGGGGGCCTGACCCTCGGTGCCCTCCATGTGGAGGGTGGGATGCTTTTGCATCACGGGTCTCTTATCCCAGAGGATCCGTTGGCACTGGCCATCCTTACCAGACCCCACAAGCCTTGGCATGGTGGTGACAATGGCAGCGGGTGCCTATGCCATCCTTCTTGGAAACAACCCCCACGGTACTGTCGGAAAAACACATTTCGTCAGCGGCGGCGGCAGTGCTGCAGAAGTGCAGCGACAAACAGGCTGGGGTGGTTTTGCTGGGGTGTGGTGGTGGGACCTGGTTGGGTTCGCAGCCCTGCTCTTCCAGGCAGGGGAATGCCGGGAATGCCGGAGAGGTAGAGGAGGAGGAGGGATGTTCCCAACAGCATGGCCGCAGGCTCTCCCGCAGGAATCCGCTCACTTGCAGCACTGGGCTACTGAACTCAGTGAAAACAATGGAGGTGGCCACAAGGCAGAGCCTCAGGGGACTTGGGCTCTGAAGAGGACCCTGTTAAACATCTCCACCCATCGCTTCACTGGGGCTTGAAAGATCCTCTTGGAGAAAGGTTGTTTTCCAAAGACCCGGTCTCCAGAGAGAGCATCCCTCGCCACACCGGCCAAGGCAGAGCTGCCGGGGTGTGCAAGGGAGCGTGGTGAGGGACAAGGCGTGTTACAGAGACAGCCAGAACGTAGAGTCCATACCAACGGTGGTGTTTCAGCAAGGGCTGATGAGGCCATTCCCAAATTGTAATGTGAATTCATGCATTTCCTTGAGAGCTGGGTTGGATATCTGTTCATCCATCCCTTCCATTGCTCCCCATGCATGGTTTCAGGATCTTTTTTCAACCCACTCTTTTTTCAGTGCTGCCCAGTGACAGGACAAGGGGTAACAGGTACAAACTTGAGCATGGGAAGTTACATCTCAACATGAGGAGGAACTTCTTTCCTTTGAGGGTGGCAGAGCCCTGGCACAGGCTGCCCAGAGAGGTGGTAGAGTCTCTGTCTCTGGAGACATTCCAAAACCGTCTGGACGAGTTCCTGTGCAATCTGCTGTGGGTGACCCTGCTCTGGCAGGGAGTTGGACTGGATGATCTCCAGAGGTCCCTTCCAACCCCACTGTTCTGTGATTCTGTGATGCCCTTCTTGTGGAACACCTCAAGATGGGTTGTAGATAACCATGGTGTGCTCTGTTGGCCACAGTCAGGGCTTCCCATGGATGGTCTCACCAAGAGGACTGCTGGGTGGGGCTAGACCACCAGCACCGTTTGCAAGCCTTGGCCGTTCCCCAGCTCTCCCCAAAAAGGCCAGCATGCGGTTAGGGTGAACTTGGTGGCTATTCCCTTCAAGACAGCGCCTGGCCTTGTTCGTCTTCCCATTGCTCAACATCGGAGGGTGCCTCCCAGCTGTGCTGCGCTGTTAGGAAACGTTGGTGATAGCCCCATTACCTTTTGACCTACTTGAGCTCTTCTGAACCCGTTCTGCTAATTACAACTCACCTTCTTCAGGGGAAGCGGGGCTGGTTCCACCGCAGCCACCTCCCACACCCTTCCTGGGGCTGCTCACGCAGGTCCCCGGCGGGGGGGACACCACATCTTCCTAGTGCTCCCCTTGCCCTAGGCTGTTCCTCCAGCTCGGTGGAGCCTCCCATGACTAACAGGTTTTGAGATAATTGTTCCACTCCCTAATCTCATCTGCAGAAGATTCATGACATTGTTTTCGAAGTGCCATGAGCCATTTCCAGGGGCTCTAAGCCCATGAGGGATGTGATTCATCCATGCTGCTCCCACAGGTACTTAATCTTCTCCAAAACAGCAAGTCCTTCTTCCATGGCTATTATCTCCTTAGTAGATAATAGGAAACACCACCCAGGTGAGTGCCTAACAGGGCACTTTGTTCAGCGCTGATGGAGACTTGTGCCAGCGCTTGCTTCCTTGCACAGGCCACGGGGTACAGTCCTCCCCTGGGAGCAGTTGTCCCAGGAGAGGGGACTGTGGGGCTGTGGACTCCCTTGGCCATCACTTGTGGGCTGGGTACCGACTGACCACCAAGTGCATGGGAAAAGGGTTGCTGGAAGTGTTCCTCATTATCTAAATCTCCTTCTTTCCCATGTCATCCCCTCAAAGAGCCCTTGGGATGGACCTGGATGGGTCCATCCTTCATGGTGAAGATGTGGGACACTGGACCCCATTGGCGTCTGGGGATGGAGACGGTTCAGGGGTGACAAAGGCCATTGCACTGCCTGGAATTAACTCTCATTTTGACCCACAGCGTCTTGCAGAGGACGGTGATTAATCACTCCCAGCATCAAATATTTGTGTCCTACCACTGAACTTGCACTGTTCTACTGGTTCTGGTTGGACTTCGCTGCCGGAGCGGGAGCTCCCTGTTACCACAGCTTTCTTCTCCGGTGAGGGCAGATCCTGGGGTGGTTGTGATTCAGCTAAGCCAGGCTCAGCTCCAGGAGGTGTTTCCTGCACCCAACGCTTTAACAGCCCCGCGATTCTTCCCTGAGCTCAGGGCATGGAAACCAAACACAGGGTCTACCAAAGCCCAGCCTGGAGGCACTTCCCACGGCATGGCCAACCAGAGCCACCTTGACCCTTTGTCCTGGGATCTTCTCCCCCTTCTCCCCCCAGGACTTTCCATCCCTTGTTTCCAACTTATTTCAGGCCATGACCGAGGATTTTTTTTGGGGCTTTCCTTATGTTTTGCTGCTGTAAAACACAGGCAACCATTTGTGCCTACCATCCCGTGCATCTGATGCCAAGTTGGTGGGATCAGCCTGAGTCCCAGGCTTTGATCCTCCACCTGCTAGGAGTTTCCACAGCCCAAACCTCTCCCCAGCTCCTGGCAGGACCTCTCTGCTCCTGGGGTGCTGCTGCTGGAGCAGGTCCTTCAGGGAGTACCATGGCTGCTCCCCAGGACAGCGTTCCTGACAGTGTTGAGCATCCAGCCTAGTGCTGACCCCGGATCTGGTGCTTTGCAAATCCCGTTGTCTTTGGAAAATTCCTGCCTCCGCCTTGTTTTTTTCAGGTTGTGCAGGATCCCTAGGTATTTACAAAACACGACTCCGCTTCCAGCCGCATTCATGGCTTCGGGAGAGGTTTCACCTTCTGGGAAGCCACTCCCCAGCCTGACCTCGAGCTTTTTCACCCCGGTGAGGACCCCATGTTGCTGTGCCCGCTTGTCCACGTGGCTTTGACACCCCCTTCTCCAGCCAGGCTTTTCTGCACCACAGTTCTCCAAACAAGAGCTGCTTTTGGGCTGCAGGGACCTTGCTCCTTTGGTGTGGCTGGGAAGTGTCGGTGACAACTCTGAAGTGCTCCCAGGTCTGCTAATGCCTGGTACTCTGCCTCCCCCATCTCCTGGGGCACGCATGGTACCCGTGCCAGGCTTGCTTTGCCAGCCCAGCATCACCCTCCCATCTCCCATCTCTCCTGTGCTCATCACGGGGCGTCTACCTCGATATTAGGGTGATGGGGACAGGGGAAAGGCGACTCCCCCTTGGTCACGAGACAGATCCCAGAGGAAGCTGGCTTGGCCACGCTCCAGGTGACATCCTGCCGCCTCTGGCCCCAGGGGAGAGGGCAGTAGGTCATGGCAGCCGTGACCTGGTTCTAGTCCCACGCCTCCATCCTGCTGGGGAAGGCGGTTGCGGAGCAGAGCGTGCCACCAGCCCCAGGTTGCTCAAGAGGATTGGGGCCAGGAGGTAGAGGAGGAGTCCTCCAGCTGAGACAGCAGGAGGAATCTGGGGGTGGCAGATGATCCTGATGCTCCTGGAAGGTGGCCAGGGCGCACTGGTGCTTGCAAGAAGCTTTCTGGATGACTCCAACCCATGAACAAAAGTGAGGTTGTGCTGTCTCTGGTGGGAAATGGTGCTTGTCCTGTGAGGTGGTGGGGCTTGGTGGCAACCACGAGCCCGGGACTGCGGGTGGTCCCCCACCAAGCTCAAGGACAGCAGTGGGACATGCCCACATGGCAGGAGGCTGGAGCCAACCCCGGGAGCATGTCAGCAGAGGACCCTGAGCTGGGACAGTCCCATAGAAAGGGCTGTCAGGGTCGGATGGAGGAAGCAGGGGACATCGGAGAGCAGGTCGCCACCACCAAACTGCTACAGAAGAGGGGAAATGCCACAGCAAGTGGAGCCGGGCTCGTCCCTGCTGTCCCCTGCTCACCCCCGCCCCCCTCCGCCTGGAAGGGGGCCAGGGCGAGATGGGGCCAGGGACAAGCGCTGGGGAGATGGCCGAGAGCAGGGGGATGGGAGCCTGTCCCTGCCAGCCAGACAAATGGCCAGACCAAGGACGTGGCTGTCATCCCAGCAGGGACATGGAAGCGGCAGGACTTCTCACTGGGGTGGGGGAGTGGGTTGCAGCCCCCCTGAGTGCCGGGGAGGGGAGAACAGCAAACGCAAGGCCAGCAGCAAGCGCCCCAAGAGCGGTGGGACAGGAGGCGTCGTTTCGGGTGGCCTCGCCATGTGCGTGGCCGCCGTGCCCCCTCGTGGCAGCAGGACACAGCTGGTGGCCCAGGGTTGGCGTGGGATGAGCCACGCAGGGGCTGAGCCCGGGTGCAGGCAGGGATGGAGGCAGGGATGGAGGTGCTGGGTGCTCCAGCAGGGTCCCCTCATCCCACCCGGAGCATCCTCCTGGGGGTGCGGCATCCCAACCCCGGCTCTGCTGATGCAGCCTGAGGCAACACGTGTCCCGGATCCCCAATAAGCCCACAAACCTGCCTCCACTCCCAAAGGAGTCTCCGGCATCCCACCACCCCATCTCTTTCCCGGGGGGGAGCTGCGCTTGCCTGGGGTTTTTTTGGCATAAGCCACTTGTACTGCAGCCAAGCCAAGCACTTCAGGCACTGCTCAAGGGCAGCGTGTGCCCGGGGCCAGGCTGGGAAGCCTGGAAATATCACCAAGGCTGCAAAAAACCCTAGACAGAAAAAAATAAGCAGGTTGGTGGAGGCCTTTGCTGAGGACACAGCCGTCCCAAGTGCCACCAAACCACTTGAGGGGGGGACATTCCCCGTCACCCTGCCTCAGTTTCCCCCAGTGAGCCCTTGGGAGTGATAGTCCTGGGGTTGTCACATGTATAATGTCACTTTGGGTACCTGGGGCATGTGCAGAGGGTCAGGAAGATGCTTTCCTACCCCTTTCTCCTTCCCACTGTGCATCTGAGCGGCTTGGCATCCCACTATCCCCAAAGCCACCCTGGACCATCACAGGCACCTCACAAGCTGGGGCGAACTGGCACTGCCTGGCTCCTCTGAGGCCACCGGCATGTCCAGCCACGTGGGACAGGGACAACCCTGGGCAGGGGTTACCTGGGAGGAAGGAGCTGCCCTGCCCGGTGGAGTTTTTCTTCATTCCTTGAAAGCTGCAGAGACCTGCTGTGTGGGATTCGGGGCTGGAGGCAGCGCCGGGGCAGCGCCGAGGTGGAGCTGCCGTGATGGATGACATGACATCGTTCCCAAATGCCTCTGCCATGGGTGACAGTGCACAAAGTATTGCAGCTGGCAGAGGGGGATGCTCACAAATGGTACCCACCCACCATCTAGCATCCGCTGGGAGCATCATGGTCAGCACCCAGCCTGGGATTTAATCCCTGGCTGAGATCGCACAAGTGGCACTGGCCCAGGAGGTGGCATGTCCCTGTCTGGACATCTCCCAGGCCCCATGGGGACAGGCAGACGCTGTCCTGGGTGCATTTACACCCTGAGGCAGACCATCTCTGCCAAGCACAGGGAGATGCTTCAAAGGCTTGCAGCTCGGCCAGGGCCAGGTTTGCAGTGGACAACGTGGCTGCTGTGCCCTGGACCTGCTCCAGGAGGGACCCAGGTCCTGGTCTGGCTAAAATCCCCCAGGAGAGGTTTGTAAGGGAGAGGTGAAGTTTGAGACGGGCACATACCCTTGATTTGGAGTGCAAGGCCACGGCACAGTGAGACGCTGCTCCTGCCCTTGAGCATGCAGCCTTGAGCCTGGCAGCAGTCCTCACTCCTTCCGGCAGGGTCCCCCCGGCTGTCCTGGTATGCTGTGGGGATCACGCTGTCCCTGGGAGGGACGATGGTGCCTGCAAGCCCCAGGGCTGGCTGTTTGCCGCGGCAGCAGGGCTGGAGACACAGTAGGAGGGATGCTGGCTTGGTCCCAGTATCACACTGCCCCAGCCTCTCGGGGCTCTGCAGGGGGACGGGGGTGGCAGGGCCAACCCTGGGCATCACCGGCAGCATCCAGATCCTGCTCAGGACCAGGGGGACTGCTTCCCCAGGGATGGTGGAGGGGGCATCACCCCTTCCCTCCTGCCACTCCCCGCCTTGGCCCTGCCTGCTCCAGCCCAGAGCCTCCAGCATCCCAGCCCAGCAGCGGGGTGACCCAGGCGCAGGGATAAGAGACGCCAGCAGCGTGTCAGATCATTTTATTGCTGCAGTGGCCACGGGCCAGACCCAGTTCCCAGAGAGGGTCTGGGTCCAGCCCCTTGACCCCTCTAATACTGTTGAGAAGACAAACCCCGAGCCTCTGCGCCCATGCATGGGCGCTGAGCATCCTCCATGCCGGCCCCCACAGAGCAGCTCCGGGGTATCGCTCCCATCCTGCTGCCTGCACCTCTGGGAGTGGGACACCAGCAGGGAAAAGCGAAGTGAGACCTAAGGGTGCAGAGGGGGCCAGTCCTGGAGCAGCAGGGGCTGCCACCACGTCCTGATAGGGGGGCTGCCAGCGGTGGGGAGCAACGGGAGCCCCCTTGGCCACCTCAAACCTCCATGCCGGGTGCCCGCCCCAGGCCCAGCGCCTGCACCAGGTCATCGCTGAGCCCGCTCTTCAGCGTCCGTCTCACTGTGGGAAGAGGAGAGGGTGGCACTGACTACCAGGGTCCCCACGTGGTGGCCCTGGCATGCTGGGGAGGGCAGTGGTGCCATGGTCTGGTCTCAGGGTACCTCCTGCTGTGGCCTGGTGGGCGGTCAGGGGTGGCCAGTGGGGAAGGAGCCAGGCATGGGGACAAGGGACAAGGGCACAGAGGTGGGACAAGGCATGGGGACAGAGCATGGGGACAGAGACAGATGGGACAAGACATGGGGGACAGGGACAGAGATGGGACAGGGATGCAAAGATGGGAAAGCATGTGGGCAGGGACACAGGACAGAGTACAGGGACAGGGACACAGAAGTGAGACAGTATGGGGACAGGTACACTGAGATGGGATGAGAGACACGGAGTGGGTCAGGGCATGGGGACAGGGACACGGGAACAGGCCACACAGGTGGGACAGGGCACAAGGACAGGGACACAGGTGGGACAGAGACAGAGAGATGGGATAGGGCAAGGGGACAGGGACACAGAGACGGGAAAGAGCATCTGGGCAGGGACAGAGTACAGGGACAGGGGCAGAGCATGGGGACAGAGACGGGACAGGGCATGGGGACCGGGATGGGACTTACAGGACTTCCTATTGCCACGGGACCTCCTGCGCTCCTTGTTGGCGCAGGGCCGGGGGTTGGCGTTGTGAGTCACTGATTTCACCAGCCGGTCCATGATTTCATCCGAAGCATCGTCTGGGGAGCTGGGAACATCCTCCTGGGCTGGAGAGCCCTGGGCCGGGCTGGCATGGCCTGTCCCTGCACGGGGACAAGTGGGACACTGCCATCAGCCATGCCCAGCCAGCCGGGCATGCCTTGAGTGCCTCTGCCACCTCGCTCCTACCCTGGCTGGCCCGGCTGCGGCGGGCGGGGGCATCTGTGGGGGAGATCAGCAGGTTCTTCATGCTCTCGTGACCTGCTTCCATTTGCTCCTTGGGGCCACGGGACACCACGGCGGGCGGCGAAGCGGCCTCAGTGATGCCGGAGAACTTCTCGGTCTGCAGCGGGAGGAGAGGCGGTTGTCAAGGACCTGGGGGACATCATCTGGCGGTGGTGACTGACTGAGCGCCCCCGTACCTCAGTGATGAGCCGTCCTCGTGTCTTGTTGCGCTCGCGGTGGGCAGCTCGTTTCTTCTGCTGCTGCAGGACACGCTCCCGGCAGGTGCGGTACTCCAGGGCGAACTCCCGCAGCAGCTTGCAGATGGGCGTCACCTTCACGTCCCGCGCTGCGCTCACCGGGTACCCCAGGTACAGCAAAAAGGAGTGAAACCTGGGGAGACGTTGGTCACAGTGGGCCACCAATGGGACCGCAGGGTTCCCGCTGTGTCCCCAGGGCCTCGAGCCACCAACCTGTTGAGGACGCGCCTGTGCACCACCTTCAAGACAACAATGCGCTGGGTGCTGTCCTTGAGGAAGTCTGTCAGCTTGCTCTTCAGCACTGGCTTGGTCTCGTGCTTGGCAATGACCTTCAGGTTGTCCCAGGAGGCCCTGCACCTCCGCTCCAGCTGCACCAGGCTGTTGGCCAGCTCGTCAAAGTCAACCTGGAAGAGTTTGATGTCTGCCCTCAGCCATGCCGGTGGAGCTGGAGAGCTGTTAGACCTGCACCCTTGCCTTGACGAGTGTCATCTGCCTTGTCTCACCTTGGCAGAGCGGGTGATGGAGGCGATCTCCGAGTAGAGGTCGGTGGTTTCTGGGAACTTCTCTACCACCATCTGGCAGAGATGGTGGAGGAGAGACTGCCGGTGCACTGTGTCCTTCACTTCTGAGACCTTCTCCAGGTAGCCCAGCTCAAAGCCTCTGCTCTGAAACCTCGATGGACTCAGTGGAGCCTCTCCATCCCTCCACCATCACGCAGACCCACTCTCCACCTCCATCCATCATGCAGACCCACTGGGTGCCCACCAGCACCCACACCACCCAACCTCCTTAGGCACCATCCCAAGCTTCACATGATCCCCCTTGGGCACCCATGCACCATGGCTGGTCCTGTCCTTGTAGCGCTCAAGACAGGCCACATCCCTCTGCACCCTGCTCCTCACCTGGGAGCCATTCAAGAAGTTGCCCATGGCCAGCAGCGTGGCCAGGATGCACTTGAAGGTGTGATTTCTGGCCAGTTGCTCCATGCCCACCTTCAGATCAAAGAGCGGCTCTGCAATCTCCTGGGTGAGGAGACAGGCAGGTGAGACCCCTTGGCCACTCTCTCCAAGGGAGCTTCAGCATTTGCCCTTGCCTTTGAGGACAACCACCTCATGGTCAACCCAAGCCCATGTTTGCATTGGGGACCTGCAGCCCATCCCCAGCCAGGATGGCACTTCCCATACTTGGACATGGCTGGTGGCCACCAGGAACACGCTTGGCTCAGCACTCAGCACTGCTGGGGCTGGCAGTGGTGGGAGGGTGGAGGGGCGATAGGGTACGTGGCTCTGTACCTGCTCCAGGCTCTCATAGTCCAGCTTGAAGGCCCAGAGCTGGAGTCTGGCCGTGAGGTCGCTGATGGAAGACAGGGCAAGCAGGAACTGCTCTGCCGAGCCCAAGGGCACATCAGGGTTGGCCAACTGGGCCTCCTGGATCTTCTGCTTCTCCTCCTCGGTCGGGACCATGGTCAGGATTTTCTAGAGCAGGCAAAGAGGGATGTGTCAGACCACACATGTCACCATGGGACGTGTCACCCCAGGGCTGGCAGCGCAGGCATCATAGCATGGAAGCCTCCTGGCCAGGGGAAATGACCCGCATAAGGGCCTCAGAGAGGCTGAGCTTCTCTCATGCTCACCTCAATCCCTTCCTTATTGACTGCAAACTCATCAAAGCTAAGCACGGCTGTCTTGATGATGTGCACGGGTGGCAGCACCGTGAGGCCAATGTTGATGGCGTTGCTCCTCTTGGGGTCCAGCACCACCACCACCTTCTTCCCATCGATGGCCTTCTGCAAAGAGGACAGAATAGATGGGGACAGCCAGGCAAAGGGCTTGCCTTCACGAAAACACCACGAACATGGGGAAGCGATCAGGGACACAGCGGTGAGCCAAACCTGTGCGCTGCCCATCACTGTCCCACTGAGCCTCTGGGCAGCAGGCAGCCATCCTCAGCGTAGGGTAGGGGTGACAGTGCATGCCTAGGGTCCCCACAGGAACCAACAGTCTTCCTCCCACCCCTCAAGTCCCCTTGGGTGATGGGTGCCAGCCCGCTGATACCTTTGAAGTTGGCACTTCCTTTGACCGTGACTCAAAGAGATGCTCCAGTTTGGCAACATTGACCTCGACATTCTGCAGGGATGCCCACACTGTCGCCTGGCCGAACCTGCCCTGCCCCACAGTGCCATCCAGCTGCTTCAGCTCCTTCCAGAAGAGCTTTACTGTCCTCTTCTTCTTGGCCTGGGAGGGGCCATCCGTTGCTGAGGGGCCTGGCAGTCCTGGGGGAGGCGGGCAGCCGAGGATCACAGGAGGTGGAGGTGGTGGGCAGCCAGGGATTGCAGGAGGTGGTGGGGGAACCATGAGAGCTCCAGCGCTCGTTGCTTCAATGCTGGGAGGAAGGAAGGAGCCATTGGTCATGGGCCCCGTGTCCAGGACGTCAAAGTCTTCTTCTTCCCCCAGATCAGTGAAGTCCAGGTCCTTGATCTTCAGCTGCACAGGGCTGGCCTCCAGGCGCTCCCATGTCAGCTCCACATCTTTCTTAATGGGCATCATTCCGGTGTTCTCCAGCTTCTGCGTGTGGGTCTCGGCATCTACGCTGGACATGGCACGTGCCAGCTTGGCGTGGGCACTGGCCACTGGCCCATCCGGAGCCCTGCTGTGGAGCCAGGTGCCCTCTTGCTCCCGGCTGCCACTTCCCTCAGTGTCCATCTCCACCTCACCCTGGACTGGATGGGACGACGGGACCTCAGGCAAAACCTTCCCCCGCTCTGAGGAGCCCTTGGCATAGAGCATGTCCAGCATAAACTTGGTGTCGGAGGAGATGGTGCTGCAGGAGTCGGTGGTGTCCGGCCGAGCCAGGCGAGACCCTGCAGGGAGAGGGGAAGAGGCTGGGACAGCCCCCTTGGAGTGGGCAGGTGCTGCTGGGCTGCACGTAGAATTGAGGTCCTGCTCCCCAGAGGGGACATGCTTGGATGTTGGCATTGGGAGTGGGACAGGGAGGTACCACCCAGCTCCTCCATGGCTCTGGGTATCACAGGCATGGGCTGGGGGCAAAGGGGCCACTAACACCCACCCCACGGACCCCAATGAGCCCAGAGCCAGGAACACATGCCCCAGGAGCACCTACTTATGCTGAGTGGCTCCATCCCGGGCTCAGAGGTGCCGTTGTCCCTGTCCCACGGGAGAGCAGTGGGATGCTCCAGCGCAGAATCGCCGAAGACATCAAGCCGTCCCTTGGCCATGGAAGAGATCTTCTCCTTCTGGGCTGCAGCCAGGTTCTCCAGGAAGCGAGCTCTGTGAGACAGGGGTGGACATTGGCTGGGAGCAAGGCAGGGATGGGGATGATGGGCAAACCACACCATGCTGCACTGCACCGCCACACTGCACAGAAACCCCCTGCAGTGGCCACACGACATCGGGGACCTGGAGGACTCAACCTCCTCCAAGCCCTGCAGAGAGACAGGTGATGCCACCACGGCTTGGGGACAGGGATGCCGCATCCCCATGGGAGCTGCAGGCTCATGCTCTCAAGGTGCCACTGTCACCTGTTGGTTCCAATGGACCTGATGGTCCTGCGACCCTTGTCCAAAAGCTGCAAAACCCAGGAGGGCGCCCGGGCAGAGACTCGTGGGGACCCTCCTGCTCCTCATGCCCTGCGTGGCTGGAGCCTGGATGCCTCCAGCCGGGCACCGGCCCAAGGAAGCGCATGCCTGGAGACACACGCATGCCTCTACTTACTCAAACTTCCTCAAAATAGGCTTGTCCCCACGCAAGGGGGGAGCATCCTCCCGCCTGAGGGAAAACAGGGGTTAGCCCCCCACTGCCGGCAGCCCCCTTGGGCTAACGCACCCGCCTGGCAGCCCTCCAGTGTGGGACCCTCACCCCACTGTCACCCCATGGCCCTGGGGTTCGTGGGGAGCCAGGAGAGCCCCAGTGAGGCCCCTCCAGCCCAGGCACCACATGGCATTGGGTGCTGGCCAGACGGGGCACCGGCCCCCCACCGGAGCCACGCAGTGTGCCACCAGGATGGCGATGCCAGCCCCCTGCCAGCCCTGGGGTGGGCTGTGCCACCTCCCCGTCAGGGACACCTCAACCAGCAGGGGGGGATCAGAGGGTTCCATCACCCCTGGGGGATGCTGGCGATGGGGGGAGTGGGCTGGGGTCCCACCAGCAGGGCTTGGAGGGGAGAGGTGAGGGATGGGGGCAGCGAGGTGGCTGCAGGGGGCAGCAAGCAGGGCAGGGCAGCGCCCACTCCCGCTGGAGCATCACGCTGGGAGGGAGCACACGCGTGCAGAGCCCGGGCACTTACCAGACAGGGGCAGTTTGGCGCAGCCTGCAAAAGGAAAGATAGAAAAGAGTGGGCAGAGGAGAGGGCAAGCGTGGGCAGAGAGGAGAAGCGAGGAGGAGCTGGAGCAGAGCTGTGTGTGCCCAAAGGATGCCCTGGAGCCCCCGGGTGGACCCTCTTGGGTGCCCACTCCCCAATCACGCTTCTCGTTAGCCCCAGTGCCTGTCCAGACCCTGTTTACCCCTGAGGTAGATGCATCCCATGCTCCTGGGACCCCCAACTCTGCCACCCCTGGGGGGATCTCCTGTGCACCCAGCCCCTCCTGGCTCCTTACTTGTAGACGCTGCGCTCGCCCGGGCCTGGGGGCTGCTCCTTCTCAGCTGGGGGGGAGGCCAGGGCCAGCCGGATGCTGGACGCGCTGTTGTAGACACTGCTGGGACAGGGTCTGGAAGAAGAGGTGACAGGGACTGAGAGCAGGTCCTGTGGGGCTGCCCTCCACCCCACCACAGGCCACCTCCGGCCGCACTTACTCTGCTGGGCTGCTCGGCGCAGGGACAGATGGGGTGTCCTCGGTGGGGGACTCCTTCGGGGTGCCAGGGGACCCCAGCAGCAGCTGGGCATCAGGGCTGGGCTCCGGGCAGCCACCCTGGGATCGCCACCCACGTCGGCCCTCGTCTGTCCTCCTCCGCTCCTTGCGTCCCCCCAAGGGCGGCTCTTCCATGTCATCCTCCAGTTTGAGAGCGCTCTGTGGAGGGGATGGAGGGGATGGCACCGGGCACAGCACCCCTGCCACCCCACGCACCCACCCTCCCTGCTGCCATGGGAAATGCCCGTATCCCATGGGAGCCCCCCTCACTTCATAGAGCGTGAACTGCTGCTTCAAGTCCAGGTCGGTGCCTTTGCTGCCCAGGTACTGCTGTACCACCCGCTCCATGCCCTGCTGCTCCAGGCAGTCCGTCATGTCGTAGAAGGTGTCCTGGTCCGGCAGGGCTGCCAGCGTCTGAGCAGGACCAGAGGGACACTGCTGGGACCGGGGTGACCCACGCCAAGCCCCACCAGCTTGGCCTTGCGGGGATGCCCTTGCCACCCCCCCCCACCCCAGACCTTGTTGATCAGGGTCATGGTGTACACCAGCAGCTCCGTGTCAGCCCCGTTGCGTTGCTCCAGGATGGCCATCAGGTTGGACCATGGGCACACGCCTGGAAAAAGCAACACGCGAAGGTGACACGCGGGCCATGGAAGGGGACACCATCCCACAGCAGGGACCACACAAGAGGCTGGGGCTGCACTCACCTCTCGCCTGGTCCACGGCATTGACGGCACGGATGAGGAGCAGGGCATTAGGCTCCGTGTACTCCACAAACACCAGCAGCAGCTTCAGCGCCATCTTCACCACCAGGCGAAACTGGGAGAAGGGATGGTGGCTGGGATGGTGGCAGGGGGCTGCCAGCGTGATGCCAGGGCACTGCGTGGTGGCTGTGCCCATGCCCCAGGGCTGGGGACTCTGCTGGCAGCCTGGGGGGCAGGTCATGGTGCCACAGGGACAGGAGCCAGCCTACAGCTGCGATGCTGATGGCCAAGGGGCACCAGGAAGGAAACCAGTGCGGGATCCTCTCCTTCAAGCTCCGTGCCCAGGAGCATGCTCACACCAGGATAGGGAGCTCTGGGGACCTTGGGTGACTTTCCAGATGGGTGGGAGCAGGACCCAACGCACCCAGAGGTACAAGGGCACCGAGCCCGAAGGCAGAGGGTGGGGTAAATGCCCCGAGGGACAGTGCAAGTGGACAGCCCCAGGCAGGAGTGGGCACAGGCAGCCCCCCCAAGGGCAGCGGGCACTTACCGGGCTTCCTGACAGCGTGTACAGCCACTGGACGGTCTCGTTGTGGTTGATGACACCCTGCATCCCGTCCACAAAGAGCATGATCTGGCTCAAGGCTGCAAGGCAGAGAACAGGCAGGGTGTTGGCGCAGGGAGCAGGGCAGGGTTTTCCCAGCCCCATGCGGCATTGCCGTGCCATGGGTGAGGGCTGGCAGCTGCCAGCCTTCCTCCCTGGGGACGAGAGATGCCCTGTACCCAAACACCAACCCCGCAGGATGTAATTCTGGTAGTTCTGGTCGGCCTCTGCCCCCACTTTGATCAGGCACGTCAACCCCTCCAGGTTCACGAACTCAGGCACCAGGTCCTTGTCCTCCTGCGGGGCGAAGGCCAGGCGTTACAGCAGCGTGGGGAGGCAGGGGGGCAGGCATCCAGCCCCCCCTGAGCCCCGCACTGTGCCGGCATCACCCTACCTGGAAAAGTTGCTTGAGGGAGAAGAGGGATCGCCGCAGCTCTGGCCCCTGCGAGTTGTACAGCTTCTCTGGAAGGAAAGGAGAGAGGCGGCGTGATGGCCTGACCCGCAGGCGCTCGCTGCTCAACCGGGGGGGCTCCAAAATGCTCCCGGCTGCCTGGGAAAGCCCCGCATCCTGGCTCGAGCCCTGTGCCGTCACTGCCCGGCTGTCGGACACGCAGGGTGGAAGCAGCTGCAGCTCCACAACTACTTATTTCAGCCCTGACACCTTCCTATTTCCTTTTTTTGCTTTTTTTTTTTTTTAAAAAATTTTTCTGCCCAGCAATGACATAAATATCCCCTCTGGTTTCCTGTGCAGAACTGAAACGGGAACAGGGGCAGGAGGCTGAGCTACTTTTAGCCGTCCCTCCCCGGGCAAAGCCCTGGCACGGTCCCGGAGCCCCCAGCAGCCCCGGGATTTGGGAAGAGCCGCAGGATGGGGATGGGAAGGACGGCAGCATAACACCATCTGCTTGGGGACAAAAGGACAGTCACCAGGCTGGAGGCTGGATGGAGACGACATGCTCATGGGGACAATGCCTGTGGGCAATGGGAAGGTGGAAAGCCCCACTTAAACTAGCGGAGACCAAAGGCATCAGGAGCCAGCACTTCCTGCATCCAAAAACTGAGTTATCCGAGCATCCCGAGTTATTTGGGTCAGCTTTAGAGCTGTAACAAGCCAAAATCAAGCTGTCCAAGGAGATCTCCAGACATGCTGATGAGGGCTCTGTAAAACACGAGGTCCCAGCAGCCTCCTCCACTCGCTTATCAGCTTGTCAGGGCAGCCGAGAGGGAAAGCAGAGCAGCCGAGAGGGAAAGCAGAGCAGCCCGGGGCTCCACCGGAGCCTGGGAATCGCCGGCAAAGAGCACAACCCTGACCCCGGCCTTCCTGCTCCATGCCGTGCCCCTTCCCGCGCCGCTCAGCATCACTGTGCTCAGCGCTCGTTTGCCCCCCTGCTAAAGAGGAAAAAACAAAAAAAGGCTTGAGAGTCCCAAATATTTTGCAGGACCTCCGAGGGGGCTGCCTGAAGCCGCGGCAGCACTCTCTGCTGCGTGAGAGCTCTTTGTTTGTATCCTGCAAAGCTATATATAAAGCTGGCCTGAACGACCCAGGATATCTGCAGCGGGCTCCCAGCCAAAGAGGCAAAAGTCACAATCTCTGAGGATGGAGGGGATTAACCCAGCGGGTCCCCAACACCATCATGGGGACCATGTCCCGTGAGGGGGGTTATGGGGTGGGAGGAGCCCCAGGCTGTACCGCTCCCTCTCTCCATCACCAAAAGCATGGCCAAAACTCACTGCGGAGACCAAACCCCCATCGTCTGGGGGGGGGCCGAGGCACTGGACCCGCACCAGCTTGGAGGAGGGAGCAGCCCTGACTCACCAATGATGGCATGGACTCGGACGGAGAGCTGTGTGCGCAGGATGAGGGTCGGCCGTCTCCCCTTCCTAGGGTGGGGGGAAACAACCCGTGAGCACCTGCCGCAGGACCACCACCGCCCCTAGCCCCCTGCCCGTGTTCCCCGGCACTCACATGCATGTGGGGTCCCCGTGTCCCATCCCCAGAGGGCTCTGGCACCCCAACATGCCTCACCTGACCTCCTCGTAGAAACCCTCCAGATCATCCTTCTGCTCCAGCAGGGACAAGTCGAGGTCCAGGTAGTGTCCGGAGGGTGAGACCTGCAGCGTGCAGTCCTCCAGCTGGGGATGCAGACAGCCCGGCTGAGCCCTAGTACCCACCACATCCCTCCCGTCTCCTGGAGGATGCAGCATCCCCGGGTCACCCTCCCATCCACACCGAACCAACCAGGCAGCCGCATTCCGGGTGGCAGGTCCCACCCCATCCCCAAGCACTGTCCCCACATGGAGATGCCCTGGCACCCTCCGCCCCAGCCCAGTGGCAGACTGGGGAGAAACATGGAGCCACAGGCTGGGAAAAGGCAGAGCGAGGGCGTCTCCGCTGCCGCCGGGCTCCTTGGCAATCCTTGGCAACAGGCTGAACTGCTCCCTGAGGCTCCACTTAGTCAGCCAGGGTGCAATCAGGGCAGGATCCATCTCCTCCCAGGGCTGGTGCCTTTGCCTGGGCAGATGAATCACCTCTGCCTGCAGGGACTGAGTCTGCGGGACCTGCCAAGGCACCCAGCCCAGCCAGGGATACCCCAAACCAGGGCAAATCCCATAGGGATGTCCCCCAGCTGACGCAGCCCCTGGCTCAGCCCCCAGCCATGTGGCATTTTCCAGTGGGACGGGGGGAAAAAAACACAGCCTGAGGCCAGGCTGGGGTGAGGGCATCTCCCCCAGGCATCCACACACAGCACTCACAGAGCACCCCAGCCCCCGGGCACGGCGCCCAGAGGGTGCTCCAGGCACGGCAGCCACAAAACTCCCGCGTGAGCCACCTGGGAGCCAGCAGCAGCCAGGCAGGGCTTCTGGGTGAGCTCCCCACGGGACAGGGCAGAGGGAGGGCAGTGCCAGCACCCCCGCCACCCCAGGGAATCTGGTCCTCTTCCTAAAGCGTTTGTAGCACCCCCTCACCTCTCCCAGCTCACCCCCACCTCCAAGAAACTGATGCTCCTTTCCAAATCAGCACAGCAGTGCCGCGTAACCACCTGGGGAGCAAGGATAAAACCCCACTACTGGGTTTTATATAAAACCCTGCCTGGTGACCCACAGCAATGCTGGGCACAGCTCCTGCATCTCACTGGGGTTGCTTTCCATGAAAGCACCGTCTCCTCGAGTCACAAGCTCATGCAAGAGCTCACACGTATGACTTCACCGCGACTGTGACGTTAAAACCAGAGGGCAAAGAAAAATATGCCACGTGCGTTACAATAATTAATGACCCTGACTAAGCCTTGGGATAACAGGCAATTTGGCAGGGCACGGCCGTCGTGCTGGACGCAGTTGTTGTGTTGTTAAGTGTCCTGCTCCACCTCCAGTGGTTGCTGGCCACACCAGCCAGCCATGGCAACGTCACCAAACACAGGCTGCTGGCACCGGGCAAGCACTCCTGGCTGCCAGCTCTGCCTCCGCGGTGGGGATCACTAATGCTGACCCCACGCGGGGTTGGGGAAAGCTTCAGTTCCTGCAGGGGGAAAGGGCTCTCCTTGGCATCCCTGCATCCCCTCCAGCATCCCTGCATCCTCCTGGGCACAGGACACCCCTTCTGCATCCCCTCAGGCATCCCTACATCCTTCTGAGCATCCCCTTAGGCATCCCTGCATCCTTCTGAGCATCCCCTCCTGCATCCCTGCATCCTCCTGGGCATGGGACATCCCTCCTGCATCCCCTCAGGCATCTCCCCAGGCATTGAAACACAGTGAAGAGCAACTCTCAGCTCCAGCACAAAAGCTTTGCCTTCTCTGGGCTGCCAGAGCCCTGGCAAACTGGAGTTAAATGTCCCCAACGGTGACGCGTCCCAGCTGGTGGGGGAGGCCAAGCCCCTGGGACTCGACCCCGTATGTTTCCCATGCAAGCTTGGCAGCGCTCCCCACGAGGGATGCTCCGAGCGCCTGGCCCTGTGTTGGGCTGTGAGCCCGCCTTGGGGAGCACCAGCCCCCGGGGACAGAGACAGGCTGTCCCAAGCTCAGGCCACCCTGCCAAAATTCCCAGGGCGGCACTTCCGTGCCAGGGAGCACCGACTGCCCTGGGGTCGGGGTTACTCCCGCGCCCTCGGATGAGGTTTTGAACCATGCAGGATCTGAGCAGGGACCTCGGGGCCACGCTGCTGGGGATGGCACATTGGGGACATGGGGTACTGACAGCTCCCAGTGCGGGCTGGATGAGATCCATCCGTCTCCTGCCTGCAAAACTGTTTTAAAATGAGCTGGGCTTTGAAGGCCATGGGGACTTGCAGGCACAGCAGAGCTGTGGGAGGAGGAGAGTGTCCCATGCTCACACCTCCAGCCCACGGGTTCTGGGAGCCCCAGCCACCCCGCAGTGACACTGATGTCCTCTACCCACCCTGCTGCCTCAAACCTGAGAGATGGGGAAGGTGGAAACACACGGATGTCCCTGAGAAGGACCTGGGGGTGTTGGTGGATGAGAAGCTCAACATGCCCCAGCAATGTGCGCTGGCAGCCCAGAAACCCCCCGCAGCCTCGGCTGCATCCCCAGCAGTGTGGGCAGCAGGGCGAGGGGGGGGATTCTGCCCCTCTGCTCCGCTCTGTGAGACCCCCCTCCAGTGCTGCCTCCAGCGCTGGGGCACCAACAGCAGAAGGACACGGAGCTGTTGGAGCGGGGCCAGAGGAGGCCCCGGAGATGCTGGGAGGGCTGGAGCCCCTCTGCTGTGAGGACAGGCTGAGAGAGTCGGGGGGGTTCAGCCTGGAGAAGAGAAGGCTCCGGGGAGACCTTCCAGCCCCTTCCAGTCCCTAAAGGGGCTCCAGGAAAGCTGGGGAGGGACTCTGGATCAGGGAGGGGAGCCATGGGATGAGGGGGAACGGTTTTACACTGAAGATTTAGATGAGATCTGAGGAAGAAATTGTTTGCTGTGAGGGTGGTGAGCCCCTGGCCCAGGTTGCCCCGAGCAGCTGTGGCTGCCCCATCCCTGGAGGTGTTCAAGGCCAGGCTGGACGGGGCTTGGAGCAACCTGGTGTGGTGGGAGGTGTCCCTGCCCAGGGCAGGGGGTTGGAACGAGATGATCTTTAAGCTCCCTTCCAACCCAAACCATTCTATGATTCTATGATCCTACCAACACCCAGCAGCTGTGGCCAGCTTTGAAGCTCAGTAAGGACACATGTGCCAGCAAGCGAGTCCTCAGGGAAAACCATCTCCTCCCAGAGTGAGACTGTCTGTCCCCTCCCAAACCATGGGGATGTGACAGAGACATCTCCACCTCTGTGACGGAGTCATCCTCCACCCACAGCTGCACTCATGCCACCCACCATGCCATCACATCTTCCTGCTCACCCCTATCACAGCATCCCCACGCTGGAGGATGCTCCAAGGCTGCGCAGTGAACATCCTCTTTATCTGCCAGCAGAGGAAACACTTTCCCCCCTCTCTAACCCTTTCTTTTTGTGGTAACCACAATTTCCCAACATCACCGCTGCTCTTCTGGGAAGGCTATGGAGTAATTACAGAAAAAAAATTATATTTTTTGCTCCAGCTGAGGCACAGCTTGAGGCAGCAGTTAAAGACAAGGCACCGGCGGGTCAGAAGCACCCGGCATCACAAACCTGTACTCACCCTCCCAAAATACATGGGGATGGATGGTTTATAAAGCAACGCCGCTGGCAACCAACGGCGGTCACCGTGATTCGGTTTCAGGGCTCAGAGGGGTGTTTATTGCCAGGGCGCTTGGCCGCTGCCCCCTGCCCGCTCCTGCCTGATGGATGGCAGCAAATGGGTGGGAGCGCTGCCATTGCCTTATCACCGGGTGGGGGGGGGACGAAAATTACCCCCAGGCCAGGAGGGATCTCTGGAGGTCGTCCCGAGATGGCCCAGAACTGCACACTCGCTCATGCGCGTCCCTCTCCAAGCTCCTCCAGCCAGGCTGGTGTCCCACTAGAGCCATGGCATGAAGGCCTGACCACAGCTCCTGTCTCAGGACCCACGTGAGGACCATGTTGGGAGCCAGGAATGCCGGAGGCTGCTGAGCACCGGCGCTCGGCTCTAAGCATCCGGCAAGAAGCTGATGGCAGTTTCAAAGTGATTAACTCGGGGGGACGGCAGTGCTGCCGATGACACTGTCTCACCGCTTTCCTGCCTGCCGGAGGTTAAGAGTGGCAAAAACCCTCAGCAAATTGAGCCAGTTAGGAAAAAAGAGGACAAGCAGGGATGGCGGGATGGGGCTTGTGCACTTCATGCGTGCACCAAGGTCGCCCCAGCAGCTCCTCTCTCAAGCCCGAGAGCTCGCAGCCAGCTCATGGCTCCCAGGCCGGCGAGCTATTTGTTCTTCCCAGGTTTCCAGGGTAGGAAGGGGAAAGCAAAACTCCAGCCTGCTGGATTTTGCAATTGTTTGGAAAAATCCCTAGATTCAGAGGTGAGATAGTGCTGGGGGCAAGGGAGTGCAGTGGCCTTTGGGGACCGAAGGGACAGCCAAAAAAATCTGCCCTGCCAAAACCTGCCTGCGTAGGTTCAGAACCCCCCCACCCCCAGTGCGAGCATCACCCAAGGGTACTAGAAAAATGCTGGAAAGCAGGAGAAGATAGTATCGGCCCAGAGCCGAACAATGCGGCAGCGGCAAACAAAGCAGGAAGGTATTTTTCAAGCACAAACAGACTTTCCGGAGAGCATGAAAAAGTCATCAGGGGCGAGTTGTGCTCGGGGAGAGGAAGCGCTGAGGGTGTCACGGGGCAGGACAGGCTGTTCGAGGCAGTGACGCCGGCACGGGAAACCTCCTGCTCATCACCTCTAGGCTGCTCCCAGCTTTGCTGTGCCCAGGGAGGGCAGGACCCGGCTGGTCCCCTGGGGGCAGCTCATCCCTGGGTGCCTGTGGTCTGGTTCTCCTCCGATGATGTGGGGAACCCCAGCCCCAGTTCCCTCCCAGCCATCGCATCCTTGTCCCGGCGCTTTGCAGCTCCGGGCACACTGCCAATGCACGTCACCTTGGGACAAGCCTGGCACTGGGCATCCCCAGCTGAATTTTTTTACAGCCAGTTCCTTGGGAAAAATCCGACTGTTCATTTACTAATTTTAGGGCAGCGAGTAATGGAGCTGAGCGAGCGCTACCTGGCACAAAGGGCACCAAGAGAGGTTTCGGCCGGTCGTGCCAGGGTAACGGTGTCTGCGTGGCTGTGGGCTGCCAGCTCCAAATTTGGAGTGAGCTGGGTAGCTCGGGAAACTGACCTCGCTCTGCAGGGTGTAAATCCCATGGCAGGATGCTCCTGATGGAGACATTGGCTCGTGCAAATCCCAGCCAGCATTCCAGCTTGTCAGGTTGGGATGAAGCTCCGTGTAACGAAGGCAGAGTGGTTTATAACTTATACAAACCACGGATCCGGCTTATTAACCCAGAGCAGGGTCCCAGCTGCCTGTCCAGGATTTTGCCATGGGGTGATGCAGGGAAACTACAGAAAAAATAATCCGGAGCTTGGCTTAGGCAGGGAACAGAGCCTAAACCCTCCAGATTAATACAGCTCTGCCGGGCATGGGACCTTCTTGCAATGCTCCTGCCCTTGGGAACGTCACGTCCAGCTCCTCGTGCCACCATGGCAGCACCCCGGGCTGGCGATCCCGTTACAGCCAGCTCCTGCCTGGGAAGGAGAGCACACGCCTGAAATTTGAGTTTGCTCCATTCGTCATGTCTCGGGGCTGTTTGTTCCCAAACAAACTCCCTTTAGTCACCGCCTAAAAATCCCGTGACGGCGACAACATGAGATGCGGCTGCTTTGCTCCAAGAAAAATGAAAAGGGGGATAAAAGGGAGGTTTTTTGGCGCAAGGCAAAGGTCTCACAGCGATCCCCTCTCCCCTGGCAGGCCAGCAAGCTCGGTGCCAGGCACACAGAGATGATTTCCCCCTCCTCGGTTCTCCTGTCTGGCTGTGGGCAGGGTACACTCCCTCTGTCTGCCTGGGTCCCTGCCTCCCTGCAAGACAGAGGTGCTTAGCCGTTGCCAAAGCTCTGCTGGGTCCCGCATTTGTAAGGACGAGAAAGCCGGTCCTCATGCTGTAAAGGATGCTCTGCGAGCTTCACACCAACAGATGATACCCAGGAGGGAAGGAGCCCATTTCCTCCACTTCCCAGCCTGGATCAGGCCCGAGGGCACGCAAGCAAGACCCAGCACCTCGCTTCAGCTCTGGCCTCCTGCCTTCCTCCCGGTTGGAGGAAATTGCTCAGCGTGAATTTCCGCGCCGCTCTCCGGTGGCAAAGTTACCGCTGAGACAGAGGGGCGAGGGGCTGGTGGCTCTGCTGTCACCTCCCCAAGGCCCACGCACTGCAGCGAGCGGGGACACTGTCCGGGTCCCCGGTTAGGGAGCCAGTGTGCTCCCGTCGAGGCTCAGCTCCGCTCCCGGTAGCCGGCGTGGAAGGGGGATGCTGGGGTGGCAGCACGCTGCCTGGATGAGCCCCGACGACACGGGGATGGGCGCCTGGCCTCACCGTGCTTCCCCCTGCCCGGGTTCCTGCCTGCTGTGAGCAAGCACATCCTCTTCCTCCCCGCCGACTCATCCGGGGCCGGCCGAGCGCTGGCATCTCCCGCGGGGGCTCACGGATTTCGCCGTGACTCACACAGGGAGCGCTGCCCGGGATCCGCCAGCGGGGACGGGGGGAAAGGGGGCGCACACATCCCAGCCCCCGTCCCTCGCCTCCCCACTCCTTCCAGCCGACGATCCCCCCCTTCCCCGCCC
>VWZL01002266.1:91222-222656 GCA_013396915.1 Stercorarius parasiticus | reverse complement strand
CTTCCCCGGTCCCCCGGGCTCACCCCCGGGGCAGGCAGGGTGGGATGCGGCATCCTCGGTGGGCGTGGGGGCATCCGGGGGCGAGGGGTGCCACCGCACACCAGGACACGGGTCATGGGGACAAATTGCCTGCGGTGGCTTGGTGCGACCCCACACTGCCTCCTCCATCCCCTTCCATGGGATGGCAAGAGGTGGCAAGGTGAAGGTACAGCCTGAGGGACAATGTGGGGGCCTGGTCCCCTTTTCCCCATGAGGGATGGACGGGTGGGTGCAGAGGAGGGAGGGTGCAGGAGGAGAAGAGGAGCTGAGCAGAGATGTCCAGCAAGGATGTCCCATGCCCCAAAGGCTGGCACTGCACGTGCCACCATCAGGGCTGGATGCTGTGTGATCCCCCCAGGCCTGGGAAGGGCTGAGGATGGGTCCGTGCCTGTGGTCCCCTCCAGTGAGTCACCCCAGATCCGCATGGCCTTGGGCTCTCCTGCTCCCCAGCACAGGACCAGGCAGGCAGGGGGTGGCTCTGCCGCGAGAGGCTGTGTGGAAAGGCGCAAGGAGGACACATGTGAGCTGCCACAGGGCTGTGACCCCCACCAGCACCCTGGGTGATGGGGAGGGGACAGCCGTGTGCAGGTGCCCAGCAGAGTCCCCAGGGGCTGGTCCCCAGCGGTGTCCCTGCTGGGCCCAGGGGATGAGACTGTGACCTTGAGGCAGGTTTCCTCCTTGGGGGGCCCCACTGTGGGCACAGCCCCCATTGTGGGGGCATGGGCACCCTCTTAGTTTGGAGCCGGCTCAAGAAATGCGGGTTTGGAGATAGGCAGGGGAGTCTCCGAGCAGCTGGGGACCAGCAGCATCTCTTGGTACACAGGGGACAGCTACAGCTGTGACCACCAGCTGCCCTCTGCCTGTCCCAAGCTCCATCGAAACCAGTGCTGTGGACCTCACGCTCCTCTCTTTCCTTGGCCTTCTCGCAAGGGAGACCTAAAGCGTCGCGAGGAATGAATTAAAGGGCATTGTGAGCTTAAAAATCCAACCCTCTGTCTGCAGCTGTGCCACCTCCAGCTGCCGAGCACATCCCTCCTACCTGCAGAAGATGAGAGAGACAATTCCTTTCCCTGGCTTCTATTTTCTTCTCTCAAACATCTCCTCGGAGCTGCTTCCTCTGCGGGTTTCCCTTGATGTGCTCCCCTTTGTCCCCGAGACGGGGTCATTCCCAAGCCCCCAGCCCTGCCACGCTCTTCCAGGCCTGAGGAGAGCTGATGGCCACCCTCCCTGTCCATCTGGGTGGCAAAACCCCAGTGCTGGGTAGCTCCGGGCTGCCTGGCTCAACGCATCCGATGGGTCCGATGGATACTCTCAGCCCAGACTTGGAGGCAGGGCTGCGGGCAGCACCCTGGCAGGGGGCTCCCTGGAGGTGGCACACGCGGTCCCCAGGGTGCACAGGAGCCCATGGAGGAGATGGAGCCGGGGGTGGCGGGTGTCGGGGAGTGGAGCGGGGCCGTGGATGCCGGGCGTAGGCTGGCGCAGAGCAGCGGTGGCGGTTGCGGCGCTGGGCTGCCAACTCACAGCCCTGTGACTGCAGGGGAGGAAGCGGCCCTGCGGCCGGGTGATGGGGAAGTGACACTGTGGGCTCTGTTCTCACAGTCGGTCACGATGCCAGGGTGCCCCTGAGCCTGCAAACACCCAGGGCGGGGACAAACTGGCTTGGGTGTTGCCTTCCTGCACAGCAAGGCATCATCCGGGCTTTGCTGCCTTTTCCGTACTTGGTCAGAGCACAGATCTGCTTGAAGGGGATGTGGGGAAGAGGGAAATGATGAAGGTTGCCCCAAACATGCTCCTCACCCATGGCTGGCTCGTGGGTGGAGGTTTGCTAGCAAATAGATGTTTTTCAGCCTAGCAGCATCCTCACGGGTCGCAGCCCTCTTTCCTTGCATCATCACCTCTGTCCCCAGCTCCTTGTGTCTTGGTTTAGCTATTTTGCCATTTCTCAAGCAGCGGAGGAGGTTTTGGCCCCGAGTCCTCCCAATGGCAGATGCTGTATTATGGATGCCTGAGTGTGGATTATGGTTCTGAAGTTAAATCACATGTGGCTAAGTTACTGTTGCTGTGGGAACCTTTAATGCTGAAATTCTTGACTAGCGTGTGTAAAATTAGAGCTTGTTCCACCCAGCCCCGCTGGCTGCTCCCCTGCAGCGCAGAGGAACTCGTGTGCTGCCATTTGCTCGGGAAAGTGGCAGCATATCGCCTCAGCCAGGGGATCTGGGGACACGCAGGGTCTTTCCCATCGATGCTGCTCCCTTCTTTGCCCAAGTTTTGGCTTGAGGGAAAGAATGATGGGAGCCATGTCCCTGTGTCCCCATAGCATCTCTGGGGGCTCTCCTGGGGCTCTCCAGCCAGCCAAGGACATACCTCCGCAGCATGGGGGAGTTCAGATGGGTTGCCGGAGCAGGGAGCAGGGATCTTGGCAATGCTCCCGAGTGCACAAAAAGGGGCTGGACGCCTCGTTCCTTTCTTGAAAAACTTCAGAGCTTTGTTCCCGTGGGTGGGAAGTAGTTTCGCAACCTGCCACAGGCGCTGAGCGAGTGCCGTTCACCCACCAGCGCTGCCTTCACCGGCCTCGCGTGGGGTGAACAGGGCTCTCCCCGCAGCTTCTGCGGTCATTTAGCAGGAATTTGGTCAGGCTGGAGCTCGGTCAGCCCTTCTCCAGGCAGTGAGTTTGCTTGGAAGGCTGTAGAGTCCGTATCACCATCGCCTCTGTGGCTGAATCGCAGCCCCTGGCAGTGAGCGGAGACGGCTGGGGGTGAGGGTGGATGCCCTGGGCTCTGCGGCCAGGGCCCTCGGCTGCAGAAATATGGCAGAGGCTTGGCCCTGGGTGCTCTGCGGCTCTTTCCCCTTGAGGTGGTTGGTGGTGGAACTGCAGGTCACACTGCCCCGGTGCTCACCATTCTGCCAGCTGTGGCAGTGTTCCCAGCGCATTACGGCAGGGGAGCAGTGCTGGGTCTCGCCAGGATGGCATGGACAGGGTTTACCGTGCCAAGGAGCAGCACAGGTCACTGTGGAGGTCTCAATGAGGGGAGAAGTGTCCCTTTCCCTGCCCGTTTGGTGGTGGGCTCAAAGATGTTGTCTCTGGTTAGAAACCAAATCTTTGACATCGAATTATCTCCTCTAATTCAGCGCTTGGCTGCAGTGAAGGAAAGCAAATGAACCAAGGTGCTAGGAAAGGAGAAAGGAAGAATATCAGGAGTCCATGACCTCAGCGCCCAGGGTGTCCGCATCTCAGGGACACTGGGACTGGTTCCAGAAAGGGTAGAGCAGGACTGGGAGAGGTTCAGAGGAGAATGACAAAGGCAGAGAGATATGGAAGCCAACTAATGAAGCACTGGCTGTTCCTGGGCTCCTCTCCAGGTCTGTGCCACTGGAGACAGGCCCCTGGGCTTGGCAGGGCTGTGATCCATCCATGCGGGATCCTAAGGAGGGAAGAAGCCAAGTGACCTACGGGTTGATGTGTGACCATAGCACAGCTTTTCTTCTGGTGGGATGACTTGGCACAAGCAATGGGGACCTTCAATCCAGCTAAAGGACTTTAGGGCCTGGGGTTTGGCAGCAGGGCTGGGCTTGCAGCCAAGTGACAGCTCAGAGGCTTGTCCTTGCACCCTTGTACCTGTGGGGTGCTCAAGGACAGAGGTGGCTCTGGAAGTGCCTGGAGGAACCCACTCCCCAGCAGAAGGTTTCTTCGTCTCATGGCCAAGTCATGCTACAGAGCTGGGCTGGATGTCACAAGTGATGGCAGAACTCAACGATGGCAGGGGGGGCAAAAGTGCTGTGACCCTCGACAGCCTTTCCCCAAGCACTGCCCTATGGGGGGGTTAGGAAAAATATAGCACCCTATGCCAGGGAGGAGAAATCTGCAGGGATGAGGCGTTGCCCACCTGGAAGCTGGAATGATTTGGATGGCCTGGCCTTGGGGACAAGGCTGCCTGGAGGAGTGATTCCCTTGTTCTGGCTGGCGTGACATCCCACTGGCTCGTGCCTGAGCTGCAGGCTCATTGCCACATTGCTGATGGATGAATACGAGGGCATACTCTCCTTTCTCAAAAAAAATACATCCTGTTCCACGGCAGTTTATGATTTGCTCGCACGGAATAAGCTGATTATTCAAAGCATCGCTAAATCTGCAGCTCCTGCGCACCTGCTTTTTGCATGCAGGTAGGTTAGCTGGTGCTGAGGAAGGTTGTGCTCCGGCACGGAGACCAGCCGACTGCCTTGTGCTGCCGTGGTTTGCGTGCTGCTCTGTCTGCTCGCTCAGACGGCTGCAACCAAGGTCACCCCGTCACCAGGGCTGAGCATCCCCGTCTCTGAGTGGGGTAACGTGTCCTGGTGAACCTGGATGCCTTTGCTCGAAAAGCAGCTGGCATTGCTTGTGACACCATGAATGTGCTCGCTGGCTGCTTTTATTCTTTAAATGCAGATACCAGAGGCCAATAAAAGCAAAATGCTCGGCTGCTTGGCTTATTAGATAGTGGCTGGGGAGGAGAGGGAGATCTCAAAGAGTCAGGAACCTGAAATCCTGACCTGGGAGCTAGCTATAACATCTTCTGCCCACACATGGCCACAAAGCAGCCTTAGGTGTTCCCTTGTCCACCCTGGGGTCCATCATGCATCAGCCAACCCTTCTGTGGGGCTTGTGGATCTGAGGTGCTCTGTTCATATGCTTGTTTGGTTGATGCTCTCATTCTTCCTTTACTTCTAGTTTTCCATCTGTCAAGGAAGGTGACGTCCATCGTCCCGGAGAGCTGCCTCCTCATCCTGCTGGGGCTGGGCCTGGGGGGCATTGTGTTGGCTGTGGCGAAGAAAGCTGAGTACCAGCTGGAGCCCAACATGTTCTTCCTCTTCCTTCTGCCCCCCATCGTCCTCGACTCAGGCTACTTCATGCCCAGCCGGCTGTTCTTCGACAACATTGGTGCCATCCTCACCTACGCGGTGGTGGGCACGCTCTGGAACTCCTTCACCACCGGCACTGCACTCTGGGGGCTGCACCGGGCTGGGCTCATGGGTGGGTGCACAGGGCTGCCCAGCTTGGACCACATCCCCAAAAGATGGGTTGGAGGGTGCAAAGCACCTCCAAGGTCAGAACCCACTGCCTGGCCCTGCCGTGGATTCCCAGGAAGCATAGCAGGAGCAGGGTCCTGGCATCCTGGGAATGGTGCTCTGGCAGGACCATCAAGCATGCAGGACAAATGGGATCAGCACTGGGCTGACTCATGTCTTTGCTATTTTTGTCGCCGACCTTGGCTAGCTTTGTTCACTTGCTGTTGTGTTCCCTGTCCTTGGCTGGAGACACTGGCCCTGGCTGGCCTGGGCCATGTTTGTAGCTCTCCTGAGCCCCAAGGAACCGCTTGATGCCTGGACCTCAGGTGGGGCTGTGGAGCCTCCTCCAGTGCATACCTGACAGAGGGCCAGTGAGGCATCTGGGTGCCAAGAGACATCCAAATCCTGCTCCCCTCATGTTGCAGTGAGGATGTGATGAGCCCCACTTCATCTGGGGGATCCCGGAGGTCTGAAATGCTGTGGCCAAGTGACTGGGAGCAGATGTGGGGCAGGCTTGTCTCAGCCTGGTGATCTGGGCTCTGGGGCAGATGATCTGCCTGAATTGGTCCTTCTGTCCTAGCAGATCCAGGCGTCGAAGCTGGACTGATGGATTTCCTGCTCTTCGGCAGCCTCATCTCGGCTGTGGACCCTGTGGCAGTGCTGGCTGTCTTTGAAGAGGTCCATGTAAATGAGACCCTCTTCATCATCGTGTTTGGCGAGTCCCTCCTGAATGATGCTGTCACTGTGGTGAGTTGGAGCCTGGGGGACTCTAAAGTGGAGCCTGACATGGGCCAGGGCACTGGTGTCTCTCAGGATGGGCAGAGGATGCAGGTGACATCCCTAAGCCAGGGGCAGACCCATGCTTTGCTCTTGGGGTCCACTCTCCTGGCCTTGGGGGACTTTGTCTGCCAAGATGAGTTGTGTCACCTGGCAGATGTGGGGCAGGCAATGGCTCTTCTGTAGGGTCCATCCTGCCCGCAGGGGCTGCCCCTCTCAAGGCAGGGCAATACCCTGCCTTCCCCAAGGGATTTGCCTTGCCTGCAGGTGCTGTACAAGGTATTCAACTCTTTTGTGGAGCTGGGCCCAGCACACATCCATGCCACCGACTACATGAAGGGGGTAGGTGAGTATGTGCCACGCCAGCCCCTCCAACTCTTCCTCTGGTGTAGAAGTGTAGGGGGTGAGCACGGGTGCTGTCGTACTGTGGGGTGGGCACTGAGCACCACAGCTCTGTCATCTCCATCCCAGCTGTTATCTGGAGTGGGCATGTGCTGGCCATCACCATGGGATGCTTTGGTGGGGACATAGGTGGGAGCATGGAGCTTGGCCAGCCCAGCCCAGCATGGCCATGGGGCGCAGGATCTGGGCTCACTCACTCATGGTGAGTCGCAAAGGTGTAAGCGAGTCTTCTCCCCACCAGCCTCCTTCTTCCTGGTCAGCCTTGGGGGCACAGCCGTGGGGCTGCTCTTTGCCTTCCTCCTGGCCCTCATCACGCGGTTCACCAAGCGTGTGCGCATCATTGAACCGCTCTTCGTCTTCCTCCTGGCCTACGTCGCGTACCTCGCTGCTGAGATGGTCTCGCTCTCCTCCATCCTGGCGTGAGTACCAGGGTGTCCCCAGGGAGGCATCCAAGAAATTGGGGGTGCAGTGCTGGGCAGCAAGAGGTGGTTAGCAGACCCACTCCTCATCCCACCTGTAGGGTCATGCCGGCTCCTTCTGCCCCTCTACAGAGTCACCTTCTGTGGGATCTGCTGCAAGAAGTACGTGGAAGCCAACATCTCCCAGAAATCCCGCACAACGGTCAAGTACACCATGAAGACACTGGCCAGCAGTTCAGAGACCATCATCTTCATGTTTCTGGGCATCTCGGCTGTGGACACCTCCAAGTGGGCATGGGACACAGCACTGGTGCTGGGCACCCTGTTCTTTATCCTGCTCTTCAGAGCTGTGGGTCAGTCTGTCCTGCTGTGCTTCTGACCCAGCCCTTTTCATGCCAAAAAGTGGTATCCCCATAGAAAGGCTGGGACATGAGTCCAGCCATGGCTCCTGGCTGGGATTTTTTCACGTTCTCCAGGACCAGGCAGGGCTGACAGCATCCCAGGCTCTCCTTCTCCTTCTTCCCTAGGCGTTGTCCTCCAGACTTGTGTGCTCAACCGCTTCCGCCTCATCCCCCTGGACAGGATTGACCAGGTAGTCATGTCATATGGTGGCCTCCGTGGAGCAGTGGCCTTTGCCCTGGTCATCCTGCTGGACAGGGAGAAGGTGAAAGCCAAGGACTACTTTGTGGCAACGACCATCGTGGTGGTGTTCTTCACTGTCATTGTGCAGGTGAGGGTGGGCACCGTGCCCTCCTCCTCTTGCCCAGAGCTCACCTGGGGGGCCAGATGGGCACTTGGGCACATGTGCTTGGGGGAAGTACCTCTTTTCAAGTCACCTTTGGTCCTTGGTGACACCTGGCACCACCAGGTTGGTATGATGGACTGCCGTGGCAGCTGTCACGATGGCAAGGCCATGGCCCACGTTCTTTCTGTGTTGGCATCTTGTTCTGGGACTGGGTCTGAAAGCAGGAACAGTGTGTGCCTGGCCAGGCTGTTTTTCCTAAAAGCTGCTGATGGCCCATGGCTCTGGGCTTCCTGCGCCCTGGGAAGGGGAGGTCCATGGCGGATGAATGTGAGCTTAGGGGAAGGGGGACTGGGGGGTTACAACATGGTTGCTGCCTGCCAGGACACAGGACCATCGCCCAGGTCCTGGGTGCAGGGAGATGGGTTGGTAGGTGCATGCTGTCCCTGGTCACTTCCTGCTGCTTCTGCTTCCCATGCCCCAGCCACACACCTTCTTGTCCTCCCAGTCTTTCCCTTGCCTTCTCCTGCCATTCTAGGGCCTCACCATCAAACCCCTGGTGACGTGGCTGAAGGTGAAGCGCAGTGACCACCACAAGCCCACACTGAACGAGGAGCTGCATGAACACGTAGGTGCTGGCACCGGGGGCTGCCTGGCTCCCTGCACTGCCGGGGCTGGATGAGGGCAATGCATGGCCTTGGCACCCCCGGGATGCCCGCAGCCTTGCCACTGCTCTCACCCTCTTCTCCTCACTCAAGGCCTTTGACCACATCCTGGCAGCGGTGGAGGACATCGTGGGGCACCATGGCTACCATTACTGGCGGGACAAGTGAGTGTCTTAGCCAGGATCCTCTGCTGGCCATCAGGTGGATGGGGGACATGTGCCAGCCGTGGGGACATGGCAGGGTCCCCGCTGGAGGACACCCCTGCTGTAGGCAGGGCAGCAGGACTAGGAAGGCTGTATGTCTGTCCTTTAGTCCATCTGGAAGGGGACCATCTGGCTGCTGCTCTGCAGCAGACCGAGGTCCAAAAAGCATCCCAGAGAGGCATCAGGCAAGTGCAGCTGGGGATGCTGTGAAAGCTGGCATTGCTTGCCCATGCTGGAGCTGCTGGGGGCCTGTGGGGTGTCCGTGATGGTGGCAATGGCCCTGTGCCTCCCCATGGATGGAGCTGCACTGGGTGCTGAGGATGGAACAGCCCTGTTAAAGCCTGGGCAGTGTTTATCCACAGTACGGTGACAGGAAAAGGATGAGAAAAGCCTATTTCCTGGAGGGGAAGCACTCCAGCGGGGCAGCCGTGCCGGCCCCAGTCCCACTCCCATCACCTCCCGCAGACTCGCCGGTCTCCGGCTTCCCCTTGGGCAGGGACGAAGGGTCAGCGTGTCCCCTCCCCTCCTGCCCTCCCTGCCAGCATGTCCCTGGGTCCAGCCTGCTCTCGCCATGCTTTGTACACTTTCAACCTTGTGTGGGCAGGGGGTGCCTGGCTGTGGTACCCCGTGGGAGCTAAACTGCCTGTGTCTTCGTGGTAGGTGGGAACAGTTCGACAAGAAGTATCTGAGCCAGCTCCTGATGCGGAAATCTGCCTACAGGCTGCGGGACGAGATCTGGGATGTTTACTACAAGCTGAACATCCGTGATGCTATCAGCTTCGTTGACCAGGTGGGGGCATGGGGTGGGGGAGGGGTGGTGGGATGGCCCTGACAGGAGCTGGCTGGCCTGGGGTGGTGGTCTACCCTGTGTATGGCCACGCTGTGTCCCCTCTGGCCAGGCAACGGGGACCCCCACAGCCCAGCTGGGTCCTTGCTGCCTCGATGCCAGCCTTGGCTTCCCAACCTCCCAGGGTGGCCACGTGCTCTCGGCTGCCAAGCTGGCGCTGCCCTCCATGCCCAGCCGCACGTCCATGTCAGAGTCGTCGGTCACAAACCTCCTGTGAGTATGAGCATCCCTCCAAGCCCCGGGGCAGACCTTGCTGGACCCCCCCAGCCAACCCCTTCCCCGGGGGTGGGTTGTGCCAGGGTTGGCAGGGGGCTGGCAGGGTGCAGGCATGGAGCCCAGCATCTCCATCTCCATCTGCCCCCCAGGAGGGAGAGCGGGAGTGGTGCATGCCTGGACCTACAGGTGATCGACACGGTGCGGAGCCGCCGGGACAAGGAGGACGCCGCCATGCACCACGTGCTGCGAGGGAGCCTCTACAAGCCCCGCCGGCGGGTGAGCGCTCCCCAGCCGTGGTGTGTGGCTCGCCCTGAGGGTAGCAGCCCCCGCAAGAGGAGCAGGGATGGAGGATGCTCTGTGGGGCCAGCTGCTCACCCTGTGTCTCTTTGCCTCTCCCTCGGCCAGTACAAGGCCAGCTACAGCCGTCACTTCATCTCTCCAGATAAACAAGAGCGCCAAGATAAAGAAATCTTCCGGCAGAACATGAAGAGGCGGCTGGAGACCTTCAAGTCCACAAAGCACAACGTCTGCTCCTCCAAGAGCAAGGCTAGGCTGAAGGAAAAGGGCAGGAAAAAGGCAAGTGCTCCACAAACACCTGCTCCCTTCCTAGCTCTGAGATTTAGCCTCCCCCAGGCTGCAGACAGTGAGGTCCTTCGGGGGTTAGCTGAGGTGCTGCAGGGCATCGGCAGCTCCAGAGCCAGCAAGGAGAGTGGTTCATCTCATCTCAGTCCTGTGTATGCTGTGTGTGAGCATGCGGGTGTGGCATGTCCATGTGTCCCTATCATGCCACCACTGCTGTGGGGTGGCTGTTCCCTGGGCAAAGCAGTCCCGAGCCCTGGAGGAGACCCATGTTTGTTTTCCAAGAGCACTCAGCATAAAGTAGCCTGGACGTTGGTGCAGATCCAGGCTCAGAAGTGTGACACTGTGGGCCTTAGGTGTCTTCTCTTGTTTGGAGGCTCTTGAAGCCATTGCAGCTGAGCTGTTTTTTATAGGGCCATGAAGATGCAATGTCTAAGGACTAGGAACCACTGACTGCCAGCTGCTATCTAGCCAGGGTGGAATCTGCGTCCCTGGGGTTACCCTGGCTTGCAGGGCCACCTGTGTTGGGGCTAGGGGTTTGCACGAGGCAGGTCCCAGCTGGTCCCTCTTCCTTCACAGAAGAACATCTCTCTGACTAGTGACGCATCCAATGGGAAGACACACAGAAACGTCCCCTGGCAGGAGGCAGGTAAGGCCAGTGACAGGTGAGGTTTGAAGGTCCTGGCAAGGGGACCTCGTGGGGTGGGATGGAGCAGCCTGCTGTGCCTGCCTACTGCCAGCTCAGTACACGACAGCACCCAAGGTTGCACTAGCACCAAGTCCCTCTCCCATGAGTGCAGTCCTTCCCCCACCGGGTGCCCCATCCTCCAAACCAACTCCTTCCATCTGCCTGCAGCTCCTGTCCTGGTGATGGTCAGCTCAGAGGAGGAGGAGAGCGATAGCTCGGAGACAGAGAGAGAGGACGATGAAGGAATCGTATTCATCGCTCGAGCCACCGATGAGGTCCTGCAGGGAAAGATGACTCCTGGTAGGCACTGGGGCTCCCACGCCAGGGCAGCTGCTGTTGGGTGGCTTGTCCTTCCCTCTACCTGGGGAGCAAAGTTACCTTGACCCGGGGAAAACCAAAGTCAGCAGAGCATGAATGGGAGAATCACTCCTCTCTGTGGCTCTGGAGGGACGGTGTCCTGGTGGCTCCTGCCTCCCTGGGCCACCTGTCCACCTGGTAGCTGTTGGTTCTGCAGTGTTTGCAGGGCCCAGGGAGAGAGCAAGAGCTGCGCATGATCCCTCTCACTGTCCCTCCTTCTGCACCCCCAGGCAGCCTGGATGTCTGCCCCAGCCCCTGCATCATCCCACCATCACCCACCTTGGCAGAGAAGGAGCTGCCATGGAAGGGAGACCAGGCTGATCTGACTGTTTACGTCTCCTCGGAGACCACCAAAATCGTGCCAGTGGATATGCAGAAGGCGTGGAACCAAAGCATTTCTTCCCTGGAGAGCATCGCTTCCCCCCCCGGCATTGAGAGCGGACCTCAGCACAGGAGATTCGCCTGCCCTGTGCTGGAGGAGCAACCCCAGTCTGCGAGCCAGGCGATGCCGGAGCAGAGCTCCTGCTTCCAGTTCCCCAGCCATGTCTCTAAGAGCGGGAGGTCGCAGAGCGACAGCAGCCCGGATGGCCCTGAGCAGCCGGAGCTGCAGCCTTTGATGGCCACGGAGGAGCAGGGCAGGATGCTGCCCACCACAGAGCCCAGATGGCTGATGTTCAACAGAGCAAGCCACCTCTGAGGCAGACTGTGGGTGGGGAAGGGGCTGGGGGCTGCGGACGGGCTGCATCCTGCTGACCGCTCTGCTGTCTTGCTTTGTAAAGCTTGTGTGTGTCTCCATAAACTCCAGGAGTGGCAGGAGAGCCCAGTACTCCTCCCAGAGCAGCACTCCAGGGTGGGCTTTGCCCATGTATCTACTGATGGAGAACTGGTCGCTAACTGGGCTTCATGCTGCAACAGCAGGTACCAACCTCCGTCTACCCAGGGAGGCACAGACCCCAGACCTCTTTCTTCCTCTCCGGTCCCTACTCATCTTCACAGTGCTGGGAGGCCAGAGGTGTTCCTCCCAGGGCTGGGATCCCAGCCGGACTCAATCCCATCGTGGCTGTGCCACTCTGAGGTGTGGACGTGCTGGCTACTTCAAGGTGGTTCCTCATAGCATGCATGGAGCTCAGCCAGGAGGCCAGAGATGTGCTCCTTGCCATGGCAGCTCTGCGTTCCACGGGTTATGGAGGTACCACAGAGGCAAGGCCATGACATTCTCAGGCCTGGGAGCAGCGCTCCTGGGGTTTGGCTCCACCCGGAGCCGGACTAGTGAACCTGTACGCACAGGGACTCCTCTAGCAGCCAACCTGCTGTGCCAGCCTCACACCTCTTGTCTGGATGTGTTCCCAGTAGCTGCGGTGTTCAGCTTTCTGGCTTTGCTAGGAGGCAGCTGCCCTGCACAGCATCCTTGCATTCATCCTGCCCACCTCCCAGTCCCTCCAGTTGCCTGGGGCCCATCAGCTGGGAGGGCTGGTCGTGGTGCGAGGAGCGGAGTGAGCAGCAGGTATGAATGTACATCAGGAGCAGGGGTGATGGGTGAGAGCTGAGTGCATCTTCAAAAGTCTGTCCCCACCACCTGCCTCCCAGCCACCCCTGGTCCCTCCTGAGAGGGTGGTGGAACCTGGTGGCAATGAATTATTCCTGGTGTGACCCCAAGGGCCAAGAATTCCTCCCCAAGAACTGCTCGGCACACAAAAGCTCAGCACGGCAGCTGGGCACCGTCAACGTGGGAGAGTTGGGGATGCTTCTCTTGGGGAAGAATGTGGATTTGGGCTGTTAATGCCCCAAAACAGGTAAATAACTGCCTGTCCCAGCTAGGTGGGCGTGCTGGGACAGCAAGTGTCAAGGGGACACTTAGATGCACTGGGTGAGGGAGCCCAATGTGGGGCAAGCTGGCGGTACCCCCTGGTACAGTCAGCAAGGCTCAGCAAAGGCTGTTCTGCTCTGTACCTGTTCCACCAGATAAGCATGAGGTTTTTAAGAGGTTTTTATATAGTTTTGCATTTCTGGTATGCCTTATTCTGGTATTGATTTCTGATATTGGGCCATACTAAATCTCTAGCTGGGTCAGTGTTTTCTGTAGCCATGGGCACCACAAATGACAAGACTTAATATCTTATTTGCAAGAATATTGTTTTAATGTGAAAATATATGCAGAGCATTTTGTAATGTTCAATAAATCGGAGTTGGAGCAGGTGTTGTTGTCTCTGCTGTTTGGGAACCTCTGCACATCCTGGTTCCTGCGGCTCCTGCTTTGGTTCTCCCTCGCAGTCCCTCTTCTCCACCCGAGGCCACAGCCTCCCTCTCAGACTCCATGTGCCTAACTGGATTTCCTAGTTTTGATAATGTTTGTGGAAAATATGAAATTCTTTCCAATCAGAAGCTTGCCTGGAGCCATCGTTAGACCATGCCTTGGGGAACAGCCAGCAAGAGGCCAGCAGGCAGTCAGATCCTTGCTGCCCACTGTTGTAGCTGCTCGCAGAGCAGCAGAGTGCTGGGAGCCCAGATCTTCCCGTGTCCATGCTTCCTCTCTCTTTGCCAAAAATACGGTTCAAACGGGTCTGTTTCAGGGCATTCTGCATCACAGGAACCTCCCTGCATTGCTGTGTACTCGTTTTGTTCTTCCCTCGATCTGCTGGCTCCACTTCTCCTCAAGGAGAGTAAATGTGGTTTACTTGATTCACAAGACAGATATTTGGCTTATATTCAACCTGGCATCTACTGTCACCTGCAGGTCCTTTTTGGCAAGGTCCCTATCCAGCTTCCTAGCCCCGAGGGCTTTGCACTGGTCCCTCTGGAAGCCCTTGCTCCTCCTGACATTTCCCGTCTGTCCCACATCCCACCACCCAGCAATGCTGGCCGAGCCGTGCTCTGCGTGCCGGACCTCAGCGCCAGTGTTTTCTGCAGACACGATAGCCTTGGCAGTGCACCAAGTTGCGCGGGCCAGGCTGTTTTCCTGGAAGCGGTGGGTCTGCAGCATTCAGGTCCTCAGAGGAGGAAAAGTAAGATGTCTCAGCTTCAGGAAATGCTAGAGCTGGTTGCGGCCGCCTCACACGGTTATCTGAGCCTTGCAGCTAATGTGTGTGCAGGCTCTCTGTGCCACCAGCTGGGAGCCTCCTCTTCCCACCCTTGACCCCAGCCATGTTGTGACCAGGGATGGTGGCTCCTACTACACCCTTCCCCGCAGGGTTTTCTCAGTTTTTATTCTCATACTTCACTCTCTGTATTTCCACTTTACAGGGAAAGATAGCAGGTAGCGTCCTTCCTGCACAGGACTGCTCTGATCCTTCCAGCATAGCACAGAGCCGTCTCTTTCAGCCTAAAAATACTGAAGTGCTTCAGTGGAAAAACACAAGAACTGGGCCAAACCACGAGCACATGTGTCCAAACCTCTGCTTCTCCAGCGCAGAGTAAGGCATAGCCCAAGGAGTTGCTTGTCAGACTGTATCCCAGAACGTACAACCCTCTGTTATTATAAGCAACCCCATTCCGGAGCTGCCTGACTATTGCAGACCCGTCATTTTGCACAGACTTCTCCTTAGAGCCTGCCATTAGATCTGCACATTTTTTTCCACAGCAATTTACTTTCTCCAATGCTCAGCTCCTCCAGTTTCTCTGTGGTACCCGAACTTGTGAAGTCAGCAGAGGATGTAAGGTGGCTCTGGTAACAGTGCCATCAGCTGGATGGAAGAGCCAAGCTGTGGGCGATGGATTAGTGTTGGCCACCTCCCAAATCAGCTAAGCAGCAGCATTGCGCAGTTGTCTTAAAATCACCACCTCGCTGTTGCACAACGCACGTTGGAGCATCGGGTAAATTTTAAGCTGGAAGGGACTGGGGAGTTCTGGGGTCCAGCCCTGGCTCCATGCAAGGCTGGTGGCAAAGCTACAGCAAGTAGCTCAGAGCCTCGTCTAGTTGGGCTTGGAAAGTCCCCAAGGATGGAGATGTCACCCTGTGACAGAGCCACACCATGGCTGCACCACTCTTGCGCAGAATGATTTTCTCCTTATGCCCAGCAAGAATTTCCCCTGGTGCAGCTTGTCCCCATTTGCCTCTTGTCCTTCCGGGTGTGCCTCTGCAAAGAGTTGGTCTCTGGTTTCTCTGTGTCCCTCTGTAGGTAGCTCCCCTCTTTGCCTTGTCTTTCTAAAGCTGGTCTTTCTTATATATATGTATATATATTTTTCTGGGGAGGCCCAAATTGGAGCCAGTACCCAGTTGTGTCTCACCGCTCCCAAGTCAAGAGGAATAATCATTTCCTTGAGCCTGTCAGCTTCACATTCTCCATTGCAGCAAGGGTGCTGCTGACTCATGGGCAACCTTGCGTGATTTTTCATTCTGCTCTGTTTCTGGAGTGCTTCTGATGCCCTCGTGTGATGTTTTCACGATGGCCTATACAGGCACAAGTGGCGGGAAGCTAGTGAATGGGAGCCCAGCCTCTCACCTCTACCTTGGCCCCAGCAAGCACAAAGAGTGGCAGAGGCTTTGGGCATGCTCATGTTTTCATGGAGAACAGTGGGAAGGCAGGAGAATTCAGGAGTTCAGACTGATCGTATCAGGGTACACACATTTTGGAGACACATCAGTCCATTCTCTGGTCCTTCCTGCTCCTGCCTGTGTGCCCAGGCATCCATCTCACCTGGATATAATCAGACTGAACATCTTTCCTGAATTCTCCTGCGTTTGCCTTCCCGCTCTCCACACATAAACCAGCCATCTCTTCTCCCTGCTTTCACTGGAAGCCTCCTTTGCCCATTGGTGAAGGGAATGATTCATTTTCACTCCGGCATTACCTCCAGAGGGGTGGATGCCAGCCCTGGCCCTGGTCTGCCCCACCGCACCGGCTGGTGCAGTCATGCAGAAGTTGCTCAGCTGACGGGATGTGAGATGGCCAGGGCTGCACGGCGAGTGGCTGGTGACGGAGCTGGGATCAGTCGGCAGCCGGGACGGATAATGAGGAACAGATTTGCACTGGGCAGCGGTTCCCATGCTGTGTTCCAGGGCAGAGCGGCCAGGATGGGAGAGCCTTTGTGCTTCGCACTGCACCCCTCCAGCGCGTGTCGAGCCAGCCCCTCGGCTCGCCCGTGTCTCCTCACCGGCAGCTGGCGGTGAGTGTCCCTGCAGAGCTGGGGACCCTCTCCAGTGGCTGTGCCACGCACCAGGCCACAGGGCTGGCCAGAAGGCTTTCCCCGCACCCTGGCTGCACAGAGGAACAAGCTGCAGCGTGGACAGGCTGAGGACAGAGGAGATCTGTGGGATCTTGAGGTCAGCAGGAGCTGGGTGGGGTGATGCACACACCCCCTTTGTGGTTCAGATTTCTCTGCTTTTGCCTGGAGGAGCAAACGTGGCTGTGGGGCTCCCTGCCCTGGAGGATAGCGTGGCCGTGCTGCTTCTCCTGGGGACTCCTGCAGAACAGCCAGGATGGATGTTGACATGGCGGGGGCTTTGATTTTACGAGTACCCCAGGTCCTAGAGTTGTGATCTTCCCTGCAGCCAGATAGAGCTGTTCCTCACAGCTGCAGGGAAGGCAAAGATCCCTGAAGAAGCCACCTGGGCTCCTCTCGCCTCGCCTTCTCCTGGCATTTAGTGCCGTGCAGCCAGGCTGCCCCAAAGGTAAATGAAACCTGCGGTGGGTTAGTTGGAGAGGGAGGGTGCTGAGGATGCTCTGGGGAAGTGGCCACCAGCCCAGCTGTCCTGGTCTGGTCTGGTCTACGTCAGACCACAGGCGGTCCCAAGTCTGCAGGCAACCCATCAAGAAGGGCTTGAAGAGGCCAGGGTGCCCCATCTCCTTGCCGTGGGATGGAGGCTGGATTCTGCAGATAGGTATTTGCGCTTTCCCTCTCTCTATATGATGCGGGGCCATCTTTGCCCGTGCACCAGCTTTGCCTCCCAGCTAAGCCCATGCTGTTGAAGTCGGAGAGCCAGGTAAAAGACGACTTAGGGGGGATCTTATCAATGCTTATAAATACTTAAAGGGTGGGTGTCAGGAGGATGGGGCCAGGCTCTTCTCAGTGGTGCCCAGCGACAGGACAAGGGGTAACGGGCACAAACTTGAACACAGGAAGTTCCACCTAAACATGAGGAGGAACTTCTTTCCTTTGAGGGTGGCAGAGCCCTGGCACAGGCTGCCCAGAGAGGTGGTGGAGTCTCTGTCTCTGGAGACATTCCAAACCCGCCTGGGCACGTTCCTGTGCAACCTGCTGTGGGTGACCCTGCTCTGTCAGGGGGTTGGACTGGGTGATCTCCAGAGGTCCCTTCCAACCCCACCATTCTGTGATTCTGTGATTCTGTAAAGCTTTGCTTTGGCTCCTCTCTGGCTGGGGGGGGAAGCTGGATTTCGGGCTGTTCGCACACTGGGGTCTCACTGTGTGTGGGTTCCTGGTGGCTTTGGGGGCTCTGAGGCTCTCACAGGCAGCTGGATGAACCCAGAGCTGCCTGGAGAGACCTCCTCTGGGCATGGCTGGTGCTGGGACCACGCCAGCATCACTCGTGCGGGGGCCACCCCCTCCAGGTTTCTCCTGGACACTCAGGGTCCTGCCCGCGTTCTCAGGAAATGCCCCGTCTCCCAGGGCCAGAACATCCTCTTGTTGACCACATATATGTGTGTAGATGCATGCATTTTCAGTCGCCATCCCTACCCTCTCCTCTTTACAGAGAAAGCTGTCAAAAGCTTTGGAAAGGTACCCCAGAAAGTTGAAAAAAAAAAAGGCAACAGCTATAAAGGCCCAGAACTATATTGGTTTTACACACTGTGGCGTGGGGCTGGCTGATGGCAGCCGGCTGGCGAAGGAGCACGAGGTAGTGTTTGCCGGGACTGAGGGATTGCTGGGCAAGCTGGTTAGCAAGGCTGGTGCCCAACAGTTAACCGGTGACCCCAGCTTCTATGTGTTCTCCTGCTAGGGAACAGGCAGAATTGCTATAAATATTTGATTCCTTCCCCCCCTCAGTGTTTGAAGCAAACAGGAAATTACAAAGACTAAACAGCACAATAAAGACTAAAGAAAACCTAGCAGCTACCTCACCGCGCTTGGATTTGTCTACAAATCCAGCTCCAGGTGTGGTGTCGCTTAACTAAAAGCAACCAAACTGCTCGAAATCGGGGGACCCGTGTCCCCCTTGGCCCGGGAGCCTGTCGCTTCAGGAGGCGGGGGTGTGAGGGGACCATCTCCCCTCCAAAGGGTCTACGGGCTGTGTCTGTGCGGGGCTGGAGCCCGGCTGTGCCGGAGGCTCCCCGCCCCGGTGAGCCCGTTCCCCCGGCCGTCNCCGGCGGGTGTCGCCCCGTCCCGCCCGCCCGGCGCCAAGATGGCGGCCGCGCTCCCCACGGCGGCGTCCCGCGCCGTCCAGCCCCGCGAGGAGGACCCAGGGCCTTGTCACGAAGGGGTAGCCTTAAGGGGGGGAAAAAATAATATATATGTGGTAGTTTGAGGTCGCTTTCGGTGTGTCAGGGGAGCAGCTGTGCGCGGGGAGAGCTCTTCCCCTCAGCTTCCCGCTGCTGGCCGGATGGTGGGGGGGGATGTGCAGGCAGCTGCCTGCTCCTGCCTGTTGGAAGAGCCTGCAATGTGGCCAGTGCTCTCGGTGAGCCTCCAGCCCATGCTCTTCCTCAAACGCCTTCATCCCACCCGGCGGCAAACGCAGGCAGGGGCTGCCTCATCTGGGGCAAAGTACGGCCCCAAACCAAAGCCTTTTTTAAAGGAAAAAAAAAGGAAAAAGCAGCAAAGAACAAATGCTTGGAGCTGCATGGACTCAGTAGTGGTGTCTGGACTCAGAGGGCCAAGGACTGCTAGCTGTGGCTGGGCTGCTGAAGGAATTAGGGTACCCGGAGAGGATATTCCAGGGATAGCCAGAACATCAGTCCCTCAGCTGTTGACTCACTCGTCCCAGTTACTGCCAAGCTCCTCCAGAGGGATGTGGCCGTGGTCTAACAATAGGCCAGCACGGGTCCTACATGAACGCTAGAGGGGTCTAAGCCTCCAGGTCCTTTCCTGTGGTTGCTCCGTGGCTGGCCTTACCCTGGGATCTGGGAGCAGAGATCCCTCTGCAGGGAGGAAGAGATCAGCAGTGGTGACGGAAGAAGGGCGAGTGAGAGGAAGGCAGGAGCGACCCATGGCAGGAGACACGAGTGCGCTGCCTTTGCTGGGCTGAGAGGAAGCTGCTCATCTCCTTTAGGAGACATGTTGTTATTGCTGCTGATGGGATTGAATCCACTATTTCCTGCTGGTGCCCTCCAGCCCATGGAGAGGAGGTGCCCACCCTGGCTGGCACCACACTCACAGCCTGCTTGTCACATACTCGTGCCCAGCACAGGGTCCTCTCCCTCAGATCCACACTGTGAATGAAGGGTCCCTGGTGTAGGACCCATGATCCCCATCACGCTGCCTCCTCTGGGAACCCGCTGTGCCCTGTATCCCACCTGCTCTGACTTCCAGCCTGGCACCCTAGGCTGTAGGCATTCCCTGAGGTTCACTCCTGTAATTGCCAGCTAAATATGTCCCATGGCAGACTGCTCCTACCCCTGTCAAACCAGCCCTTCCCCGTGGCATCTGAGGAGCCTTCCCATCACCTCCTGTGCTCTGAATCTGCAGACAGCAAACTTGGCGCCAGACTCCCCTGGGGAGAAGACCCTGACCCCAAACTGCTGTTTGCCCACTGCAGAATTACTCAAACCTCAGCCTGGAGCCTTGCAGAGTGGCTCTGTTGAGACTGTGAGATGGAGGAACCAGCTTTTTCCCCTTGGCTACCAGCTGGGTAAGGCTGGATGGGGGCAAAGCCCTATGCCTGCACCAGGGGAGACTGTTGCTTGGCTCTGAGCAGGTTGCCATTCCCTGCTGTAAGTCCCAGCAGGATTAACAGTGCTTTGGGAAGCACCTGGAGGACCCACAATGGGGCTGCCTGAGTTCAGTGGGCAAGACAGCCCAGCTGCTACAGGCAACATGAGAGCTGGTCCCAGGGAACGCCCATGTGGCTGTATAAAGCACTGATTGCATGCCCACAGCTGGAGCTGCACCTCGGGGCTGCTGCTCTGTCCCAGTCAGTGCTGAGTTAACCCAGCTGCCTCTCTGCCTGCCTGATCTGGAGGAGCAAATTGCAGGCAGGTGAGAGCTTTCCTTCTCTCTGGAGAGGCTCTGCCATGGGAGAATGGTTTGCAGGATCTGCTGGGATCTGCTGGGCGCAGGCTCTGCAAGTGCTGGCTGTAAGTGTGGGGTTTGCAAGGGGCTGGGGGTCTGGGAATAGCAATCCTGGGGCTCAGAGCCTCTGGAGCAGAGTGAAGGACGTGCTGCGGTCCCTGTCTGCCACTCCAGGTAGGACCTGAGTGCTGGCCCTGGCTCTGGCTCTGCAACCTGTGGGGCAGGGACTGCAGCCAGTGGTCTGAGGGTGGTCCCCGCTCCCCTGGAGTTGGGTGATTAGAGCTTATAGCCCTCTTCCTAGCAGGACATAGTTGGATTTACGTTGCTTTTGGGAAGAGGAGGGATGGGTCTCCAGCTCAGAAGTGTGTCACAGCCCTTGTCTGGTAACAGTTGGTGTTTAGTACCTATTCAGGGTGTCTGCTGAGGGTTGCATCTGCTTCTCTTGGTGTGGGCTGTGCAGGTATCTTGTGGGTGCTGGTTGCTCAGGTGTGAGCTGGGCACAGAGCAGGGACACAAGAGGGGGGCTCCTGGTGGTGCAGAGGCCTGAAGGGGGGGATGTCTGTCTGTCCTCACAACCCTTGCTCTGTCATGCAGACCTGGAAAGAGGAGCAGGCCCTTGGAGCTGCGACTGAGGACGGCATTTGTGGTAGCTGTGAGACCCTCTGCTCCACGTGTCCCGTGTCTGTGGGAGAAGGGCCTCAGCCCGGGCTGGGGCAGGAAGGGCGTAGGTCTGTCTCGGAGGTGAGCGTGCTGTCTCAGAGAGTACAGTAAACATGGGCTGCAGGGACTAAATAGCATGCAACATTCACTGCCAGCAGGGAAGGTAAACAGATGACTGTCTTGTGCCATTAAATATGTGGGATCTGGAGAGAGACAGGTCAGTTTTAGGCTGCTCTTCAGAGAAAGCCAATCTGTCCTTCTCTAACCAGAGATGGTAGTGAGTTTTGAGGCAGCAGTCCTGAAACCACAGCTGGATTTCTAAGCCAAGAGCACTTTGTCCTCAGGAAAGGGAGGCAGTGCCTGAACTCCAGGGAGACAAACAAGCAGCTCCTCTTAAAGGATTTAAGCTCTCCTAACTGGTTCTGCATCCACAGAGGCTCCGTGTTCTATGGGTTTCTGTTCCGGGCTCTCGGAGGGGTTTGGGGTCTTCTCTCCAGGCTGGTCCTATCCTGCCAACCGGTGCAGCTGCCTAGTGCTCAGAGCACTGGCATGCTGAGACCCAGCACCCAAACAGGGGAGGCCCACCCCAGCGGGGAAATATCTCGGAGTGTGTGTGTTGTAGGGAGAACGTGCCTATTGGGAATGTGCCTGATGGGGGCAGGAGGCCTGGTTTCCATCCAGGCCTTGCTCCTATCCGCACCGGGTGCATTCATGACTTTCACATAAGGAGAAGTCTCTGGAGGATGCTGTTGTAGAGGCATTAACCCAGGTGCAGTGTGGCCACTTCACAAGGCCTGGAAAGCACCTGTGTCCTCCCACAACAGCAGCCCAAAGTTGCTCAGCTTGAGACAAGTGCCTTGGGTGTATGCAGAAGCAGGACTGTCCTGTGAACTCTGGCAGTGAATGATGCTAGCACAGGGCTGTTGCTGAGCTGGGACCCTGGGCACTTGGGGATGCCTGGAGCAGGCATTAGACTAGCAAGTGCTCTGCATGTATTGAGCCCAGCTGGCTTGTCTGGGGAAGACACTGTGTGTCATCAAGGTGTGCCTTCGTGTCTGTGTGGAGAGGCTGTAAGGCTGGCATTGCCCCACTTGGATTCCTTCACTGTGGCGCTGTGCACTACGAACTTGCACATGTGCTGCAGCAGGCCTGACATGGGATTTTTCTTTCCCCCTGTGGCACATGTGGGTCTTTGAGAGCCCTAAGTGGGACTTTACTGACTTGTGTACCTATAAAACATCTCCTGTAAAGCCTCCTGATGGTTAACTGCACGCCAGGTTTGCAAGGCGCTGAACAACATCTTGAAGTGGAGGCAGAGATGTAGTAATTGAGTTGCTCCTGTTCCTTCAAATGGTGAGCATGACCAGCTGTTGTTATGTAGTCTCTCTTCCAGTCCTTCTGGGAAATCACACCATGATTATATTTCTGGCTTAAGAAATTTTTTTCCCTAATCAGACTGGACCTCACAAAGAGGTTGCCACTTAGTGGTAATTACTTGCTTTAGAAGCTGAATGTCTCCTGAGGATTGCAAATAGGGGATTATCAAATTAATTAGTTAAACCAAGATGTGCTTTTGTGAAGCCAAGGCCTGCTTTACTTGTGATGTGAAATAAAGGTTTAAATATCATTAAACCGTGTACAACCCCCTCTTGTCTCCCTAATGGGGAGAGAACTAGTTCTTTCTGAAACAGTGGTGTTGGTACAAAGGGCTGCTTACAGCTCTACTTGCTGCAGCACTTGTTGCTTTTATTTGATGAAACCTGCTTCGAGCAAACATCTATCACTGGCCTTAAGGCAGCTGCTTGTGCTGAGTAGGGTCTAACACTGCTTCTTGGTGATTTCCCATATTTTTATAGGCTGACAAGCGGCATGGGGTTCACAGTGGGTAGCTTGGTGGGAACCTGTACTTTCAGAGCACAGCTTAATCCACAGGATATCTGCATAGCCATGTGTGTGGACACGGGAGCTGGCGGAGAGCTCTGGTCTGGTGATGAGGAGGTGCCTGGATGTAAATTCAGAGGCATCGACTGATCAGTGGGTTAGCAGGGTCTGAAGGTCCTGGAGCCCGCTCCTGGGCTCTGCTTTCCTTCAGAAGTCCCTATGGACATGGGAAGTTCCCTATGCTGTGCTGAGGACTACACCAGCAATCATGCTAAGCTAACGCAGAGTGCATGGGGGTGTTTTCCTCAGAGCTTTTGGCTGCTGTAGCGCAATCGCCTAGCTCGCATGCATATTGCACAACTTCCCCTAGGTCAGAAGATGTCCTTATCTGGCATCTAAAACATCTGTCCTGTGTTTCTTCCAGCACAACTGAATCCTATTGGTAAAAGTATTGAACTTTCCCTGATTTGCAGAACTGAAAATAAGCAGAACTCTGCTAGCGGTGGCTCAAAGGCAGAGGTCCTTTGTCTGCCTCCTCCCTCTGCCTGTGCTCTTTGCCAGCTCTTACAGGGCTCTAGGTTGTGGTACTGCTTCAGAGGCACTCGAGAAATACTGCTGCTCCAGAAACCAGATCCAACAAAGGGGAAGCAGGGGAGGGTAAGAGACATGGGTCTGAAGTTATGACCCCTCAAGTTTTCAGAACAGTTAATGTACCGACCCCTCTCCCACCCACTCCTCTTTCAACTCTGGAGAGGCCCCACAACCTTCAAAGTTTGGCTCATCCTTCCTGATGTCAGTGTTTGCTGCCTTTTGCCATACTTTTACCTCTGGGACAGGTTGTGCTTAGCAATATTCAGCTGCTGCTGCAGCTAGGTACCAAAGTGGTTCCCTGAGGGTAAAATTGCCCATTGATGCATGCAAAGTACCTGGGTCTGCTGGATGGGAAGCTGGAGCACCCGATCTCTGCCGGCAGCGCTGGATGACAGCAGCCTTTTGCACTGGCTTCAGGAATTAAACCAACACAGAAGAAAGCGCAGGGCTCGCGCAACAGTGAGGAGCTGCTCCTGCGAGGAGACAGTGCGAGACTGTGGGGGAACAAGGGTGGCATTGTTGTCAGCCTCCATCAAGAGGGGCTTTTTAACACCCACTGAAGTGCTGGCTACAGCTGTCTCTCATGTGCTTGTGCAGGAAATGGATCCACAATGCAGGAGAGGAGGGAAAGGCTACTTTGCAATTAAAAAAAAAAAACAGAGGAGAAAAAAAAAAGCTGTATTAGGATCCAGCCATGAGTAAACAGCAGTGTGAAGTTCCCCTTAGTGCAGTGCCATGGCACAGGAAATCACGTCACTGCTTCTGACTGGGATGGGGGTGAGCCGAACTCGGGATCTTCAGCCTGGAAATCCTTGATGGGGGAAGGTGCTCCTGAGCTTTGAGCAGAGTGTCGAAAAGGGAGGAGGTGTGAGGTTGGGCTCTAAGCTGCTCTTGTGTTTGACAGCCCATTCCTGCTCTGCTTCTGTAAATGTCTACCTACAGCCATCGACTTTCCTGCATTGTCCTGTGTGGCTTGGGAACTTGCGGAGACCTTTCAGTTGTCATGTCCACAACCGAGCTGGCCACTGTGCTGCAAAGTGTGTGGTAACGGCTATATAGTTTGAGTAAGACCTGGATAGAGAGTGTTGGCTGTATGGTCTGGGGAGCACCTGGCTCTGTCCCCAGTCATAGAGGTGGAAAATGGCATAGGAACCAGATATGGGCTCTGTGTGCTTACATGGTACCCTCCTCATCTGTTCATGGGGTTCTGCAAACTCCTACACCAGCGTGCCACTTTTCTCTTTCTGTCCCTCAAAGAGCAGGAATTAGGTGGCTTGACAACGTCTTACCTGCTGACTCGGAGCTAAAGGAAGAGGCAACCTTGTGTTCCCAGGCCTGCACAAGCCACCCAAAGGGATGAGGAAAGCTGAAAGCTGCTCTTGTCCTGGAGCTGCTGCCAGAGGTCTGGGTGTGGGAGACCTGACCGGTTCAGTAACAGTGTGGCAGCAGGTTCTCAGCTCCATCCCCTTCATCTCCATGGGCTCTTGGGTTGCCCCTGCTCCACCTGGGTCTGCATTGCCCTTTGTGCCTGGGGAGCACACATTTCGGTTTCAAAAAGTGAGGTAGCTCCTGGCTTGTGCAAGAGCCTGTGGGGCTCCTCCCAGCCCCGCAGCAGGCTTTCAAATGGGCTGTATGCAACTGGTCAGGGCTTTGGCCTGCTGCTGGAGTAGCCCTGAAAAGCCCAATCTCAGTACCCAGGCTGCCTGGAGGCTTCAGATCTCTACTCAGAGGCTGGTGCCTTGCAGAGACCTGTTTGCTGGATAAAAATAGCTGTGTGTGAGGAGTTGTGTTAGCCCTGGGCAGCTGTGGCTTCCTGAAAGGGCACCTGCATGTATTGCTGAAGTTGAAGAAATGGCAAGGAGACTTCCATAAAACACCTGGGCATGAGAGGCGTGGTGGATTTCTTCTAACTCCTTTTGCTCTGTGGCAGGGGCCGAACCTCCAACAGAAATAGCTCAGCACCTCTGATAGCATGAGGCTTGTTGCAGCCAGCTGCGTGCCATGCGTGTGCTGGAGGGACGCTGCTCTCTGCGCTTCCTTTCTTAGAGCAGGGTCAGTCCATAGGGAGGCTCCCAGCACCCACAGGAGGATGTTGCAAAGGTGTGGATGCGTTTGTGGGCTTTGAGATGTGTTTGGGGAATAGATGAAGGGCAAAGCTACTTTGCAAACATAGCCTTGTGCAGGCGGTGAAATCTGTGGCTGGAGGCTCTGCTGGGTAAGTATGCCAGGTTCCTCATCCCCCTGCTATGAATATGAGGGGGAAAGAAAGGCTCTCCCGCATCTGCAGACAAGATCACAAATTCTTTCAGTTGCTGTGGATGACAACAACTAGGTTCTGCCTGTGCTGGGTTGTTAATACCCTTTGCATTGGCAGGGATGTTCTCCTTCACCTGTCTTGGGATTATTAACTGATCTCACCTGATATGGGCCGGAGGTTCTCGCTGTTGCCGTGCACTACGGGCAGCTGGTGTATTGAATGGTTGGCTTTGGGACTGCTCGAACCCTTGTTTGCTGGTTATGTCTGAAAACATGCCATGAGGCTGTCATATGCAATGGGTTTTAGGGCCAACTGTTGGCAGCCCTGTCAGTCCTGCCTTGGAGAGAAGTAGCTGAGGGTGTTCTTGAGCTGGACCAGCCCACGTGGGCTCTGTTGCTGGCCCTGTGGAGCAGGACTTGGGAAGGCTGTGGGGAAGGCTTGAGCCAGGGGGGCAGGTGTGTTTGGTAGCACTTTCTCCAGTTTCAGCCCTGTGCTCATCCACCGAGCCTGCCCTTACAGGGGACATCTTTCCTCCTGCTGTGGGTCCCCAGGTCCTGCCTGAGTGACCTTTCCTCTTGGGATGGATTGGTTTGTGTAACCTCTCCCAGAAGGGGGGACAGCAGCCAGGTACCAGCACCATGGCCTCCTTGATGGAATGTCAGTCCCCACCGAGACTGCAGAGACCTGCTCGGCTAAGGCTGGGGAGGCAGCTCCCAGTCCCAAGCCCTGCTGCCGGGTCCTACACCCCATGTCCAGGACTCCAGAGCTTCGCCTGTGTGTCACTTCCCGCCCCGCTTCCCGTTAGACAAAGCCTTTGTGTGTCAGCAGATCCTGGGATGCCCTGCGGCACCTGCCTCTCCCCTCCCTCTCTGCCTCTATGGCTCTGCCCTTTCCCGTTGTCACTTCTGTAGGCTGCTGCCTGCCTGTTTGGTGACCTTCCCCACTGCTTCCACTGCTCGGGGCAGTATTTTGGCCCCTGGCCATTTTAAACAATTAATGGAGGGGTGGAGAAACTTGCCATGTTAAATTACTTCCTCTTTTGGGAGGGGGTGAGGTCTCCACATCTCTTGCCTGATACCAATGCAGTTTGTTGCTGTTGCCTGAAGCGGTCACTGCCTGTCTGTTTTCCTTCTAGAAGTTAGAAAAACAATATTTCAGAGCGCTGTTTTTGTATTTCTCGGCGTTTTGCTTAACCTGCAGCGCTGCCTCAGAGAAAGAGAAACAGCAGAGCAGAGAAACTTTTCTGGACTTAGAGAAAAGCAAGCAAAGAGGAGGCGAGGGGAAGATTTTGCTGGAAGCCTCTTTGGGAAGCTGGAGATCTTCTCGGGATGCCTGCCGTGGGCTTGTTCTCATCTAGCAGCTATTCACATCTTCCCGGGCGAAGGCAGCTCCCTGCCACGGAGCATCTGCATTAAGCAGGTCTGTGCGGAGGGCCAGGCATGCTCTGAGGGATGCAGATAGCAGTGATGCGGTAACAAGCAGCCCGCGAGTGTTGCTGGCTCTGCTGGTGTCCATAAAGTCCCCGCAGGGCTGGGGAACACGGAGCCCTGCGCTCACTATGCCCCTCCGCCGTCTAGCTCTGGAGTTGGCTGTCAGAGAAACCTTCGAGGTCCCCTGCTCAGCCCCTGTAGTGTCATGAGTTAGATTAGTTGGAGCTGTGCTGGGGGCGGTGAGGGCTTGGATTACAGTCCAGAACTCAAAGTGCTTCGGTGGTTCACGTCGGAGGGGAGAGGAGACGCCCCGTTGCACACATGGAGGAAAAAGAGAAAAAACGCTGCCCTTGGAAGTGAGGGGGAATAAAGGAGGCCGGGAACATGGTAAGGAAATCTCTGCAAAAGGCTCTTGCCCTGGGCACGAGCAGGGCTGTGTGGGATGGAGCTGCTATCAGGGCAGCCTGCCTGGAGCCAGCGCACGGCGCTAATGCCAGGAGTGGGAAACAGCTCTTCTGGCACTTCCCGTTACATGGATGGCACGCTGTACCCTGGGGTGCCAGCCCCGGACAGTGGCTGCAGGGACACAGGGCTCTTGTTGGTGCTGGTCCCCCATGGGGTGCTTGTCAGGGTACAGCCCCGGAGTGAGGGGCTGGTCAGGCAGGGCCCTGCCTTTTGGACTGCCTGGATGCTGGGCTCTCCTCCTGCCTCGCTCTTTGCCAGTCCTGCTCCAGGGCTGTGGGACCTGCCCCCTTGCAGAACCTGGGGAAAGGGAGAGTGTCTGCTTCATTTCTCCTGCCCAAGGTGGGCAGCCAGGGGTTCAGAGAAACCCCCGGAGCTGGGCAGGGATCCCTCCCTTTCAGTGTTAAGTTCTGCATGTGGGGATCCTTGTTTTGGGAGGGGAGATACCGGGGAGCCCAGCAGAGCACCCTGTCTCCCTGGGAGCGGCTGCAGGGCAGTCCCCTGCCCAGCCACACTGGCGCTGCCCCACAAACAGGGGTGCTCGGCCCTGGGGTGGCAGAGGCTGGAGGCATCGCTAGTCCTGTGGTGAGATCCTGCTGAGCACCAGTCTGGCTTCTGATGGTTTGTTCCTGCGCTCAGGATGGGATCTGGGTGCCCAGCAGCCCTAAATCTGGACGTGTCTGGCTGTGCTGGGAATAAATCACAGGCTGCTTCTCCACAGCAGAGGGAACAAAGTCCACGAGGGGGACAAGCAGCTTGCATTTCTGCTGTGCCTGGCACTGCCTTTTTTTTCTTAAAAGTTCAGTTTCTGGGCTTACAGAAACTCAGCTTTCATTGAAGGAAGAGTTGCCCAACTTTTGGCTTCTTCAACCTGAGTTAAGCTGATGGACCCATGTCTGTTCCCTTTGCCACCCTCCAGCTCCTCTGCCAAGGACCCTGTGGCTCTCTGTGCCCTCATATGCCTGTGTCAGAGCTGTGATGGGCTCTCCTCTCCTATCCTGCTGTGGAGGCCCGCACTTCTACTTCACTCCAATCAGGAGACCTCTTTCCCTCACCCCATGCCTAGTGTGTTCCTGTCAATTTTTGGTCTCTACTGGTTATGGTATGAAGTTGAAATCAAAGGAGAACACTGTTTGGGGCTGTGCAAGGGTGGGTGCCATCCCTTGCAGTCCCATGGGCTGCATTTTGGCATGGGAGCTGGAGCAGGGCTTGCAAAGCTCTGCTCTGGGAGGCCTGAGGCAGTGACTGGCCACCGCTACACTGCTCCTGCAAACTGGAGGTGATGTTCTGATTCCCGAGTGCTTCGTCCCCAGTTCAGGTCTTTCCCCTTGTTCTAGTGTGTGACACCAAAGCTTTCTGAAGCAGGGGCCTTGTGCAGTGCAGTGCCATGGCCAGACCAGGTGCCATGGTGAGTTGTGGGCATGCAGGGACTGTGCATCACTGCTGAGGAGGGATCGTGTGCCTCTTGGGTGCTGAGTTCAGGCTCGGCAGCTGCAAGGAGCAGGAACCAGAGGCCAAGCTGCCACAGACCTGGCAATGGGTGCCGGCCACACCGTGGTCACCTGTGCTCCGTGGCAGGTGTCCGTTCTCAATGCTGTGGTAGACCAGTCTGCAGTTCAGGAGGTGTGATCTGTGAGCGGCTGAGTTGTGACCATAGCTCTAAGCTGTTCAAACAATTGAGTGTTTGGTGTCCTGGTGAATCAACCAAACCCTGCAGGCAAAAGATTTGAATCTAAGTGAATGTGGGTCAGTCTGTTGGCCTGCCTGAGGCTTCCCCATGGCCTCTGGCAGTCTGCAGGACTCTCAGAGGCTTGGCTCCTGATGGGAGTCTGGCATGGTGCAATTGCTGGCTGCCCTCTTCTGTGTGAGGCGCGTGATTCCTCTTCACGGGGTGTCTGTTGTGCTTTAGTGTTAGGGATGCTGTGGTACATATGGGTACATAGGGTGGTTGCAGCTGGGGGATGCCTGAAGCACCATATGTGTAAGATAACGTGGGCCAAAGTAGCCCACGTCCACTAGAACTGACTTTTGCAGCTGTGAAAACCCTGTGGTGCGAGCAAGGCAGGAGCCCGGCTGGGCTCCCTCGACTCTGCTTGTCCTATTGTGGCTTTTGTGGCTGGGGATCTGCCCTTCTTCCCTGCTAAGGACTTCTCATGGGAGTGGGAGCAGGCTTCACCTGCCTGGTCCCTGTTGCTGGATGGTGCACAGGAGATGGTCAGGGTGTGTGGCCGGACCACAGGGTGCCCCACTTGAGGAACAGTTTTCACCCAAGCAGGTTCAAAACCCTGTGCTCTTGGGTGGGTTGGCTGGAGGCAAAGTGAGCAATAGCCCCACTCCTCCACCGCACGGTGTGGGGGCCTGGTTCCCAGGCTCTGTCCCCAGACTGCGAGGGACAGCTTCCTCTCCGGGAAGTCGCTCAAATCGCAGCGGCTGGCCAGGGAGCCCAGGGCTGCTTTTCCACCCTTGCTGGGGTGATTGCTGCTGCTTTTCAATGATAGCTGGGGCACCGTGGACACAGCATGTGATTTCAGTGAGGCTCCTGCAGCTGTGTGCCTTGGTCTTGCCTGGGCTACTCTTCTCACGTGGTGGCATGCTCCTAGTCTCTAGCCATCAGGCAGACATATAAAGCAGGACCTGTGTGTATCACAAGATGTGCAAAGGTTGGTGTCTTCCGGCAGAGAAGTTCAGGTGGCACCTCTGTGCTGGCAGGAGAGAGGATGGATTTTAGCAGAAAATATAGTCTTTCTTTTATCCTCCAGTTATATCTTCTCCTGGGGTGGGAAGGAAATGAGTCTGGGAATCACAATGAGCTTTAAACATTGGGGATCTTCTTTCTTTATTTCTGTGCCAAAGCCATGAGCAAGACTTTGGAACACAGACAAAGCCCAGAGATGTAATCCTGAGCACATGGAAGCAGTTTGAAAGCATCTTCTCTGGGGTAACAAGGATGACAATTTGTGCTTAATGCCCTGCTTCTTTCCAAGAATTCTGGGCAGGTGAACATGCTGTTCACTGTAGCAATGAAAATAATGGTTAAATGCAGGTGACAGGCCAGCTGCATCCTTGTGTCTCTGGCCAGCAATCACTGAATGTGTTCTAGTACCAGGTGGGAATGCAAGACAGCAAGTGTTTATGGTGAGACGTGGCAGGTATCCAAGGAAGAGCGTGTGCTGAGTGTCAGTGCTTATTTTCCAAAAATCATCATCCTGCAGCATAACCACCTCTGGCCATGCTGCTGACCATCACACCTTGCTCAGTGCACCTTCCTCCTCGGTGGGAAGCTGTCAGAAGAGATCACAACGTGAGAGCCTTGTGAGCGTCTTGCTGCTGGTCACTTCAGAAAAGATGGCCAGCCGGCATGTCTGCTCCTAAATACCAGAGCACAGTCATGGCCTCTCAGCTCCCACAGCCTAATTTTCTAGCTTCACCTCAAGTGTAACCCTGTCTGCGACAGAGCTGTGTGATACCAAGGTGAAACTTCCAAGATCAAAGCAGCACAGAATGAATCTGAAAGTCTTTCTTTTTGCTCAAATTTACCATCCTGCCATCAGTCTGGGATGCCCAGGATGAACCCTTGCTCCAGCAACGGGGAGCAGATGAAGACTTGCATGAAGACTCCTGCATGTGGGTGGAGGTGAATGGAGCCTTATGGACACCTTAAGGTCCATGGGGCCTTATGGTCACGCCCAATGGGATGCGATGCTGTGGCTGGATGGTGGTTTGCGTGGTGCAGGGAAGAAAAGCTGTAGGAGTTCTGGTGATCTGAGCTAGGTGTCCACCTTGAGCTTTGCAGCCTGCGTTAGGTGTGGCAGTATTTGCAGGAGACAGAGCTGTGAGGCTTCCTGAGCAGGTTCCATCACGAGGATACCTGCCCTGAGGCTGCTTGTCAAATCTCAGTGACTCCCAACAAAAACCTAGCGCTGCTGAGCCTCCAACATGGTTAAAGGATGTGGATTATTTGCTGTCTGTTGTCATCTTTCTGAATACATTTACCTTTTGAACAAGGTCCTTCTCATATGCTCAGGAGGCTGGTATGCAGACCCGTTAATGGATCAAGGGGAAAAATGCCTGTGGATGTATTCTCCTTTGTGTTTGGGCTTATAACCACCCACGTGTTGGCATACATCCCTTCTGTGCACAAAGATGTCTTTTAGAAATCGCTAGTTAAATCTCCACCCTCCTTTGATATGTATGGAAATAATGGGACACGTGAGACTGTTTTCTGTTTGGAAAAAAAAAAAGCTATAAAGAGAGTAGCTTTAAAAGCCTGTGTTTATTCCTTTCTAACTCAGGAGTTTAGTAAAAGTAATGCTCTGAATTTATGACTGATTTATTTAGCTTTCCAGGAGGCATGCATTTAGCGCTGTATCTGAATATAGGGGAAATATTTTCATCTGACTGTAAGTCCCAGACTTGGCTGTTCCAGGCTGGGAGAGCCTGAGCATGTGTTCCCCAGTGAGCTTGGAGAGTCTTGGAGCAAATCTGGGTCCCTCTGACCAGGAGCATTTCTCCCTGCTGGGCACAGACTGACGCTTCTTGCAGTGGCCCAGGGCTGAGCTAGCATAACCACAGCCATCTCTGGGGTGCCTACTCTGTCCTTCTGGCTGATCCTTCCTCAGAGGTGGCGTCTAATAATTTTCTCATTGAGAAATATGTGATATGAGCTGCTTTCTCATATCACAGAATGACACAATGATAGGGGTTGGAGGGAGCCTCTGGAGATCATCCAGTCCAGCCACCTGCCAGAGCAGGGTCACCCACAGCAGGTTGCACAGGAACGCGTCCAGGCGGGTTTGGAATGTCTCCAGAGACAGAGACTCCACCACCTCTCTGGGCAGCCTGTGCCAGGGCTCTGCCACCCGCAAAGGAAAGGAGTTCCTTCTCATGTTGAGATGGAACTTCCTGTGTTCCAGTTTGTGCCCATTACCCCTTGTCCTGTCACTGGGCACCACTGAGAAGAGCCTGGCCCCATCCTCCTGATACTCACCCTTTAAGTATTTATAAGCATCGATAAGATCGCCCCCCTCAGTCATCTTTTTTCCAGACTGAACAGCCCCAAATCCCTCAGCCTTTCTCCATAAGAGAGGTGTTCTAGTCCCCTCATCATCTTGGTAGCCTTGTATCAAAGGTGTGTGGGGATGTGCTCCTTGAAGGAAGGTCCTTGCACACTTACTGTTTTCTTATGCGATTGGCTGGCCCCTCCTGGAATTGCTACACGGCTTCAGAGTGTTTTCTGTTCCCTGTTGATGCAGCAGGACTTGTATTTCATGAGCATGTGGGAATACGGAGTGTTTAAGACCAAAAGGAACTATGGCTTGTCTGTTATGGGACACTGGGGCCACAGAGTGTTAGCTAGCTCCCACATTAAGTCTGGGAGCTCTTTTTTTAACTGAAACATGATCTTTTCTTTGCAGTGTCCAGGCTCAATTATGGAGGTCGCAAGAGATAGCGAACTCTCAGTCCCCTTGGGAGTCTGTGCAGCAGCTTGTGCACCTTGCAGAGGATGGGGTGGGATCTGAATGGGATCCAGCCACAGTCTCGAGCTCAGAATGTGTGCAAAGCTGTCCCATAAGTAATAATCTAAATGCTGACCCTGTGAAGATCGTTTCTGGCACTCATCAGCTGTCCTGCTGAAGGATTATCATTTTCTTTTTGAGCACAGGAGGCTGCCCATCTGTTGTAAGATGCCCCCAGATGGGTGTCTGAACACAAGGTGTTGGCTATGGCCTCGTGCCTCAGACTAAAAGGTGTTAAAATGAGCTGACTTGCTTGGCTAAGAACTTACTCAGGGTATTTTATAGCTGGCTGGTAGAAACAGATCTTTCATCTGCCTGGAGTGCCCTGTTATTCGTTAGTGTTAGGCACAAACGATACAAGATGCTGCTGCTCAGGCATCCATCTGGCAAACTAACCTGAAGTTGAGAGTGGAGCAAATACTGTAACTAATAAGGTGAATGAGCTCAAGCAATTCTCTTGGGTAGCAGAGAGAAAGATTTTTTTTTTTTTAGTGCATTTCCTAGAAGGGCCCTGTAAAGAAAGGGAGGCTGCTGCAACATCCCAGGACTTGTCTTGTGTAGAAGTGGCCTGGGAAACTCTTGGCTCTGTCTGTGATATCTGATGGGATTTAGCAAGCCTTGTCCGAGCCTGTTGTAGGAAAATGACACTTTGAATGTGGAGATCCCTGGCTGGACCGTGGCAAATGGTGCTGTGGCCAGACTGTTGGTGCACAAGCAAGGGTAGCCCGTGGAATCTGGTGGTGGGAGTGAAGAGGGGGGCAGCTCTGCCCCGCGGGGTGTCAAGGAGGTGCGGAGGTGTATGTGGCTAATGCTCGGCAATGACACCACAGCCGCCACGTGCTCACACTCTTCCAGCATGAGTGTGTTGCTGTGAAGGGTGTTTTATTTAAAAGTACCCAAAGCTTCGCATCACACCGAGTACAGCTTTGTTAATTAATTGCATGGTTAGATCTATGCCAGTGATGTTTTTTAAAAAAATCTGTGCTTAGACAGTTATTTCAGATTAAGGACTTAATCCCTTGATTAAACCAAAATAAGCTGGTCTCCAGCTGTAGGATGCTGTTTTATACGCAGCTCTTCTCATCTCCTTGCAGGCCCTCATTTCAGCTGGAAGATGTCTGTTTAAGGACAGAGCTTTGGTTCGTTCTCTCACATGCCCTTTAAACACCTGTATCATCTCCCTGATCTATTGCTAATAGAAAGTAAGAGGCCTTTGGCAGCAGGGCTCATTCCTTGCTCTTGATAAGACCTACCTTCTGCTCGGGACACATCCCTGCGTGGAAAGGCTTATCTCCATTCCCCAGTTCTGCTCCCCTCTGGCTATAAGAGGACTTTCTTGGATTGTGGGTCAGTGTTTCATCCCCCATTTGGCCTCTCTAATCTGTTCAGCAGTTGTCAGCAGCTTTTGTGATGTTCTGGGAGGCAAAGGAGAGAGCCACAGGCCCTGCTCCAGAGAACCTGGAGTGTGAAAACCTAAAGGAGAGGGCAGAGAGGCATAACGTGAATACAGAGCTCTGGTGGGAAGAGGTGCCGGACTGCTGTGTCTGTATGGACATGATGCCATTTCCTTCGGGGAGCAGTGCTTGGTCAGGCGATGGTCGAAAAGCAGAGACCTTGCTGTGCAAGATGCTGCGTGCGGCTGGCTTCCCTCGGGGGCATGTGTAAGTGGAGGGCTGGTGAAGGGCCTGCTTCTCCAGGTGCACAGGCTTTCCTCCCCAAAGGACTGCACCAGGATATCATAGAATCATAGAATGGTTTGGGTTGGAAGGGACCTTGAAGATCATCTTGTTCCAACCCCCCTGCCCTGGGCGGGGACACCTCCCACTAGACCAGGTTGCTCCAAGCTCCGTCCAGCCTGGCCTTGAACACCTCCAGGGATGGGGCAGCCACAATATGTCTTTGGGAAGGATGAATATTGGGGTTTGGGTACGTTAAGAGGAGGTTTGCTTCTTGTGTTACTGTATCATACCCACGTAAACATCCCACTGGGCTGCAGGGCTCTCGGGCAGGGGAGCTCAGGTGACTCTTGCTGGTCATGTTGCCGTATGCTAATGTTTGGCCACCTGAAGCGTGGTACAGAGCCAGGGATGTACCTGTACTGGGTTGCCTCTGCTCTCTACTATTCCCTGCTTTTTGCTCCAGCATAAGGACAGCATTGATATAGTTGTGCACTAGCGTGAGGCTTCCAGGAGGTCACGCTTCGCTTTCAAAGCAATCTAGGATGTCCCCCTTGAGTGAAAACAAACAACCCCTGGGCTGGTGGGGTGATCGCCCAGCTTTGGGCCTGCCTTTCCCAGGCTGAGCATGCCCAGACCTACAGCATGCGCAGAAGCAGGACCTCAGAGCTGAAAAGCAAATACATCATTTTTTCCCTTTGTTTAATTAAATGAGAGATCATGAGTTAATCGCTTCCAAGCGCTTGTTTTCCTGCAGTGCCTGGAATGATAATCCCGCGCACTGCCCAGTAGGAGCTGCTTTGGCTGCCGCAGCCGCGTCAACCCGGAGAAGGGCCGGGGGAACAGAGGGAGGCATCTGGAAATGATTCTCCGAGCTCCATCTGCAGAGCACCGTTCCCTGCAAGGCTGTAGGAGCTGGTTTATCCACAGGCTGTGGAGCCGTCCTGCCTGCCCTGGCGGCAGGGGAGCCCAGTTGGGCTACGCTGTGCCCTTCACAAGGGGTCCCATAGTGGCACGCAGAAAGCAGCTCGCTTTTGGAAGTACAGCCTGCGGGTGAAGCTGGCCTGGGTGAGGCTGCAAACACTTTCCTCCCAAGTGGAACTGGGTGCTGTGCTTTGCTCCCTGGAAAGCCTAAAACAATAGCCCAAAGAGCAGGTAGAGCTGTTCCTGGTTATCTCACAGGAAGGTGGGGTAATTACAGCAGTGTGAATGCCTACCTCTGTAGCTGCACCACTTAATAGTACATTATTTTAGTGAAAACATCCAGAGGCAGGCAGGGTGCCGAAGGCAGGCGCTCTCCTCCCTGCCTCCCCCTGAGGCTCGGAGGGAGCAGCCGAGGGGGGAGCTGGCACTTGCTCTGGGAAGATTTTTCTCCCTTGAACTCATTGCTGCTGTGATTAGAGCGGCTCAGGAAGTGGGGCTGGGAGGCTTCTTCTCCCTGCAGAAATGGAGTGGGAAATCTCAAATTTTGTCAGAAAAACAAGCCTTGTTTTTAGCCAAAGACCTTCTTGAACGGAGAAACGTCTCATTTTTTAAAGGCAAAGCAGCCTGGTTTTCCACTTTGTGTCAGAGAGTGGAAGGGCTTCGTGGAAAGCCCAGAGGTCTGTTTTTACTGGAAATGAGGTTTCTCACATCAGCTGAGAGCTGAGCAGCCCCAGCCAAGTGGTGCAGCATGGCAGCCTTTGCTGGCGGAGGGACCAGCAAAACCCAGCCCTGCTCAGCGCCTGCTGTGTGCTCCTTTTCCCCCAGTCCCAAAACTGGCTGGGGGCCACGAGCAGGCGTGGCGCTGCCATGCTTGGAGCTCTGCCTCTTCCCAGTTTCACTGTTCTTTCTACTTTCCAGTTGTGGGGTGTGGGAGGGTTGGGTCATCTCTCCTCCCCTCACCTTGGCAGACTCTGCTCTCCCCTGTCCTGCCTTCATGCTGTCCGTCGGTACCTGAGCAAGAAAATGGATGCGTGCAGGACGTGGCCAGGCTCTGGGCAGCCGGCAGAAGGAGGGGAAAGTTGCGGGAGTTCCTGGCAAGGCCTCCCTGTTGAGTGGGAGCCGAGACGCTCGGTGACTCAGAGCTGGGCGTACCACGGGCACTGCTCGCTGTGCTTGCAGCCTCTCGGGCTCTGCTCCACCACCCAGCAACGCTCCTCGCTCTGCCAAGCCATTGCAAGCGCTGGATTTAACTGGGGCATGTTGGGATATGTAGTTTCGGTCTTTGGCTGCTCAGATGGCAGCCCAGGTTTCTCGGAGCAGAGCTGCAGATCCTTTAGCTAAATTCCTGCTGCAAGATAAATCCTCAGTGTGTTACGTGGGCCAGTCCAGCCTGCTAGAAAGGAGCGTTGTCTGACGTAAGTCATGGGTTTAGTTGGTTAGTCTGGCCTTGCTGTACCGATGGTTTTTAGGAGTCTTCAGACAGTATCTGGGCTGTCAGCAGGGAAGATCTGTGCCTCTTCATGTTCTCCTTGACCAAGACTCAGTGTTTTGTAGACGAAATTCTCGAGCAAGGCACTGACTTCTTAGCAAGGTGCTTGGGTGAGTTGTAGGGAAAATGCTGCCGGGGCTTTGTGGGCTCAGGTGGGTCCAGCAGCATTGCAGCCCTTCCCTGCACTGACCTGCGTTGTCCTGAGCCACTTGAGTTGCTGTCCCAGGCACTTGCTGGGAGAGCACAGGTGTTCTGATGCTGTGCAAGGTGTGCACCCCTAGGGATCTTCTCTCTGCTTCCAGGGCAGGCTGACTTCTTGTTCTCCAAACCCATAGGAGGCTCTTCAGGGTTCAGACTTCATTGTTGAGCAGCAGGTCCCAAAGAGGAAGAAGGTGAGTCCTGAGTCAGAAAGAAATGTAGCATGGCAGGAGTTCCCAGTGTCTGGAGCTGCTATGTAGTTCTCTCTGTGCCCACAAAGTTCAGGCAGAAAATTCAATTGGTGCACCTAGAAAAGCCCAAGGAGCTCCTGGTTACTCCAGATGCCTCTTGGCAGGCTCCTCTCCCATCCTGAAGTGGCTGCTTGCACCAGGAGAGACAGATGTGTCCCCCGAGCAGCGTTGTAACTGATCCCGGGCTCCTCTTCCTGCTGCCTGCTTGTTAGACCTGGCTTGGAGGTTCTGCCCTGGCACTTGTAACCTCATCTGTCCCTGACTCCTGGTTCTTGCTGCCGTTTGTGTTGGGGAGAGGGGCTCTCAGGGCTGAGCAGCAGAGCTTTGCCACAGCAATCTTTATCCCTCTGTTCATTTCACAGCATCTGTGTCTCCCGTTATGTGGGAGGGGGGCACCCCGCTCATTTCTGTCCCCATTCAGACCCAAGTCTCTGCCAGTTGTGAGGCCCTCCTGGGCTCTCCCTTTTCCCTAGCTCTCCTGGCTGGGACCATGCTGGGTTGTTCCCATCACACGGCTCTGCCCACAGAGCCCAGCCTGTCCCCGTGTGCCTCTTCCCTCACTGTGATCCAGCCCCTGCACTGGCAGCTGGCTCCCAGCTGAGGAGCAGTGAAAGCCGGTATGGCCGGACGTGACCTTAACCTGGGCTTTATTTAGTGGGTTGATTTATAGAGGAGTTATTTTAAAAGCATGTTTCTCTTTTGGGAGGTGTGGTGAGCATCTGGCGGAGTGGTGGCAGTGAGCTGGAGTTCATAGGTCCTCCCGTGCTATTGACAAAGAAGCATTTGAGTCTCAAGACACGTTTTGCTTGGGCAGACGCTCTCTGGCTTGGTTGGAAAGCACTCCTGTTTGCCTTTGTGCTGGGTGGCTGAAAAGGAGCAAGTGTCCAGGACCTTTCCTGTGAGGGGGATGTGGCAATACTGTTGGAGGCAGGGAAGCCTGAGACTTGCGTTCCCTGGAGGGGAATTTCTCCAGGAGGCTTCTGTGCTGGGCTCTGCCAGCTCTTGGGAGCTGCTGTGGGCTGGCCACGCAGACAGGTATGGGTCGAACTGGAAGTGTGCTGGGGCAGGAGTGCCCTCTCCTTGGATTCTTGCTGGCTTTAGCTTGTTCTCCCCTTCTCCGATCACTGTCCCCTCATCCTGGGTTGCAGAGGATTCTCCTTTTGCCTGCTGGGGGTTGTGTCACCTGCTTGAGATAAGGGATGTGGTTTGTTGGTAGGTAGGATGGGCTCTAGACTTCAGGTTTATCAGCCTCTGGAGCGCAGGATGCTATCCCCTTCTCTTGCTGTTCCGAGCTGGTTCATATGAGTTCCCTGTGCCTCCAAACCACAGCTCCTCCATGCGGCAGGCGCTGCCCGCAGGCTGGATGTGTGAGGCTGGCTATCTGTGCTCCAGCATTAAGCAGCAAGACCATGCACCCTCTTGCAGCCCTTGCTGAGGCCTTTTCCTCAGGCCACTCTGCAATCTGAGGGTTAATTAGTACAAATAAGCAGCCCCATCCCTAGCGCTGTGAGTTGGTTTAATGAGTCCATGATCGGAGGCGAATCTGCTGCTGTTGCAGGCTCCAAGATCTGCCGTGTTTCTCCCTTGGTGTTTCAAGATGGGTTCTGAGGTTCCACCATGTTTCACCCCCCACCTGTGCAGGACCTATCCCTGGGAGACCACCCTGGGTGGGTGGGAGCACTGGAAAGCGATCTTGTCTCCATCTTCATCTGCAGCACATGGAGGCTGCATCCATCCTCGTTCTGTAGCTGCCCAAGGAAGCTGGTGCTACAATCACATGCAGCACAATGGGATGTGGGAATTTGTTCCCTGTTTGGGGCTTTTCGTATGGAATTAGCAGACATTAGTGAAAACATCTCCTCTTTCTACTAAATGGTAGAGGCTGAAACCTTCTCTCTGTGCCTTCAAAGCCTGCAGAGCTGTCATGCCTTCATGGTGTAGTCTAGCCAGAGAGAGATAAAGCCACTCTGCTGAGGAGTTCACTGTTAGCACTGAACTCTGCAACGGCTACAGGCTATGGTTATTCTGTATTTTACTAAAGGAAGGATAATATATGACTTGGTTTATTTTAACCATATAAAGGATTTTTGATTCGGTGCCAATGTTAATAATTGTCTCGTGAAGGCTTTGCTAAGGCAGCAGGAATGGTGTGAGAACCTTGGAGCGATGCACTGACTTTTGCAAATATTTTGACTTCTTTGTTTTATTTGCGATAGTAAACTTAACAAATTTCATTTGGGGGGGATTGGTATCTGAAAGAATTTTGCTCAAGCAGGGCATGGGGGCAGAAGATGGCACAGAACCAAGACCAGTGTGGGGGGTCGGAGGGAAATTGTTTTCAAACGCTACCCAGCAGTAACACTACCGTGATAATATCCAAGCACCTGGCTGGGCTTTTTGCGGTGGCTGGTGCTGGGTGGGAGAGCACCTGTGTCAAGGCCAGTTTTATCTGACAAGGGCACAGACACTTGCTGGGAAAGGCTGGTGTCAATGGAGGTTACTGGGAGCTGCGCTCGCCTTCAGCTGGCTGCACTTGGCCCCTCGGAGAAGAATGATGTATAACGTTCAGTGTCTTATATCATTATTTACCAATATTATTAGTATGTCCAATTGTGACAGGCTTCATGTTGGGTTTGGTACCCATTTCCCTACCCTACAGCCCCACCTTTGCCTTTTTTAGCAGGTCCAAGGTACTGTGTAAAGGGAACATTTATTGTTTAGGCTGTCCTTTTGGGTCTGTACAACTCATCCCATGGTTCCTATCAGTCTGTTTTCTCTTCTTATATTTCCTGAACTCTGCTGAGTCCTCCCCTCACACCCTGCATGGGGTGGTCTTGACTAGAACTGGGCAGAGCGCTGCAGGCTGTCAGCTCTCGGCAGTTTGCTCTTGACCTCCAGAATCTCTAGTAGAAGACTTTCTCTGAAGATCTGTTCCTGCAGAGAAGGAAGTGCCTGGGAACTTACAGGCTTTCCATTTCAATTAATGGAATAAAAGTTGAGGTTTTAGATCATTGTTTTCTGAGTGGAAAGAAACTTATTCAAAACAGCCTTCTCCTCCCGTTCAAGATTGGGGTTAAATGCTTGGTCCTGGCATTCAGCTCTTGGAAGTGTGCACATAGGCTTCCTGCTTTTTGAGTCCTTGGGTTAAGAATATGAAAAATAGCTCCTTAACCTCTGTTTATCTGGTTGTATTGACCCTGAGGGGTATTGCAGGAGGCAGCTGGTCTCTCAGAAGAGTTGCAAACACTTCAGGAGCCTGCTGCCATTTAGCCTCGCTTGTTGCTGACATCAGGAGAAACGGCGGAAGTCCTGAAGCAGTGCCGTGCCACGGGCAGCGTGTGGTTTCCCTGTCACCCGTGTTCTGCCAGCTCGGTGCAGGCAGGGGTTGCGGAGGCATTGCCTGGGCATCCTCATCTGTTCTGTGCAATTCCACAGGCTTTGCAACAGAGCAGGGAGTTTATATTGTGCTTGAAACACCCAGCCCTCTAAAGGAGGAATTTAAAGATCGTTGAGCTGGGTAGCTGTGAGAAGTGGGATGGCTTTTGTGAGGAGCATCATCTCTGCCGTGGCTGCGGGTCGGTTCAGGCTTGCTCTGAGACTGTTGCGTTTTCCCAAGCCAGTGGAGGTATCTGGAGTGATGAATGTGCTCCCTCAGAGTGGAAGCAGCAAAACGGTTTGCTTCCTTCTGTCCCTTCATCCTACTGTTCCCTGGTGGCGGTGTAAGCTGTTGTGGCACTGCTTTGTTTAACTTTCTGTCCCGGTCTTGCTGTGGGACTGAGGTATGTTTTCAGGCATGTCCACGCAGCTGTTCCTGTTCTGCAGGAGGCTGTAGGGCTTCTGGGCCAGTGGCCGAGATGCTTTTCTTGTCTCTAGTGAAGGGAGGTGGATTTACATCAGATGAGGATCTGGCCAGACACCTGAATAAACTTCCATTTGGTTTTGTAGCAAAATTCACTCCCACTTGCTGTAAGTTAGCCAGGGGGTCCCCTCTAAAATAGAAAGGAAAAGAGGGATTCTGATCCTCTCTGCAGATGTGTACAGATTTATTTTTTTATTATTTTTTTGGCAAGCTCTCTTGATTTACACCCATACAATAGATCAGAATTTGGCCTCTAGTACTGGAGTTGGCTCTGACACCGTGGGCTGGCTCTGGCTGGCAGGCTCTCCCGAGTGAATGTGGACGTAGGGAAGCCATCACCTCTGATCCCTGGGCAGGAAACGGGCATCCTACGTATTGATGAATGTGCTCAGGCACCAAAGGCAACCCTGTTCACACGCGGATCCTGTTGTGAGGCATCTCTCACTCCAGAAAATTCCTGGCTCCCGGAGTAAGCCTTTCATGAGAAGCAAACTTTGAATAATGAGGAATCGTGCTGGTGAGCGGCTTTCCCCAGTACCAAACTGCTCCGGCAGCTCATCCTGCATGGGGACTTCAGAGCACAGCAGCCTGAGGAGCTTCAGCACGACTGCTGCCCCTGCAGCTCCCCTCGGCCCACTGAGGAGCATAACACCGGGCTTTAATGTACCCAAGTGCTGGCTGGCATCTCCAGCCCGGGGTGCCTGAAACACGGGGCCTGCCGATCCATCTACCCCATGATAGTCTGTCTCGCTCACTCGCATGCACTCACGTGCTGCGGTAATGGTTTAATAGCAGCCCCACCCAGCGCAGTCAGGAGAAGGACTTGCTGCGTAAGCAAAAGCTGGGAAATCTCGCCACTGTGCACAGCGCTCGGTGAGCACTCCGCTCACATTTTGGGAGAGCTTTTTTTTGTTTACCTGGAATCACCGGTGCCAAAAGAAACTAGAAAGGACGGCACTTTGCTCCTTTGATCCTCTCTCCTCCTGCTTTCGGACAGAGATGGCTGCACTCCTGGGTGTAGGACTCATCAGGGTACCGGGGCGTATTGTGCTGTGGTACCGCTAATGCTTTCTCTTTTGGCAGGACTCGGAGTCGCTGGACGGTTGCATTCAGAGTACGTTATCAGCACTCTACCCTCCGTTTGAGGCTACTTCAGCCACTGTTCTGTGCCAAGTTTTTGATGTGGTGGAGAAGACGTACCGTGGGGATGGACTGCGCTACCTCATAGACTTCCTGATTCCAGCCAAGCACATCCTACAGTGCATTCAGCAGGATGCCTGTGTGAGTACATCATGCTCTCTAAGGCCTGCCTGTGAAGGCTTTCTTGGAGAGCTTGCTTTCTTCTCTTGTATGTAAAACGGCTGACAAAAAGTCCTTGCATGCGTACGGCTGCCTAGGTGGGAGGGCAGGCAGACAATTAGGAAACAGTTGAGAAATTGGTATTGAAGCTAAACCGTGCAGAGATCAGATGTGGAGTGGTGCCCTCGCCTTCTATAACCAGGAACACCAAACAGAAGGTTTAAGGGGTTCAGAGGGGAAGGTTTAGCCAAGCTTTTGCAGCCCGTTTGTTGGATATGGCTGACTTGGGTGGCTTCTAACCCCAGCCATTCCCTGGCCCTGTGCATGAAGCTGTCGGGCTCCTGCCACTGGCAGGAGGACGTGCGGGGCGAAATACTGCCAGTCGGTGTTTTTCCCAGAACTCTGTCTCCTCTTTGATGGTTGCTGGAACGGTCGCAAGGCTCAGTAGCCCCGAGGAGTCACGTTACATTTACTGCCAGAACGAGTCCAAGATTAACGTGCTTTACTGTTGGGAGTCTAAAATGTTAGAAACGATGAGTCAAATGCCTCCATCACAAACTTGGCTCAAAGTTTGCAAGATGGTGGGGGGGGGGCGGAACCCACCCCAACCAAACCCAACAACCTAAAACTAGGGTTTGTTCTAGCCTTTTTGTTTCTAAACCTAGAGGGTGTGTGCGGCCAGGCTTTCGATAGAACTCCTCATGGTGGAGGGCTAGGGATGTCTGGGACAAGGAAAAATATGAAATAGAAGCTGAAATAGTCAGTTACTTGTTTGTCTCGAGGAGCTGAAAGGCAGAGCGGAAACACCCATCACATACGATGGATCCACGTAACAACCCCTGGGAGCTGGTCACCTTCCAAGTGTTTTGGTGCCGTGTTTGTCCTGCCATGCTGTCACCAGCCTCCAGCGTGGTGCCAGCCCTCTCTTTGTGAGCGTGTAACAGGAAGATCCAAGGTTATGCGTGCAGATTTTGGGGAGCTGCTCCCTCTCACCCTGAACACTTGAATACGAGTTATTCCATTGGTTTATCCAGCTCCAGTTTCTAATGCAATGGTGCATAGTGTGGTTTTCCCCTTTAAAGAAACAAAAGGTAATTACTGCAAGACGTTTCATGGCTTTCCCCAGTCCGCCTCCCTCACTGAAGGAGACGAGGGAGCAATTTCGCACTCCCCGGGATCCTGGCAGCTTCCCGGTGGTGGCCTGCACAGGTGAGGCGGCGGAGGGCAGGGAAGGAGAGCAGCCTGCTTTGCCAGCGGAACATGGCCCTCTGCCCGCTATGGCTGGCGGGGAGCTGGGCCCACAGGGCTGCTCTCCCAAAGGGGAGGTGTTTGGGGCAGCCTGCAGCAGGTGCCAGCAAGGGGTTCTGCTGGGCAGTGAGGGGACTGTCCCTGGGGTGGCCAGGGCCGGTGAGACCACACACCCACCGCGGGCCATGGCTGCCCTCGGGGTGAGGGACCTGGGGGACTGGGATGGGGTGGCAGGGAGAGCCTTGTGCTGTCCGGCAGCCAATGGGAGGACAGCTGAGGCTGCAGCAGCCAATAGGAGCATGGGGATGTCTTGATGGGCATGGTGGGGCTTGGCTGAGCCAGGGGCTGTTGGAGCAGGAGGTGCTGAGGCGGTGGGCCCTGGTGGGCCCTGCGGCGTGAGAGGTGAGGGCGGGGGGTCCCAAGGGTCCCTGAGGCAGGAGAGCTGAGGGCTGGGGGGCCCCAAGAGTCCCTGAGGTGGGAGAGGTGAGGGCCGGGGCCCCAAGGGTCCCTGAGGTGGGAGCGGTGTGAGGGTGGTGAACCATGGGTAGTGCTGTGGCAGGGGAGGTGTGAGGGTGCTGGGCCCTATGGGGCCCTGAGGTGGGAGAGGTGAGGGCCGGGGCCCCAAGGGTCCCTGAGGTGGGAGCGGTGTGAGGGTGGTGAACCATGGGTAGTGCTGTGGCAGGGGAGGTGTGAGGGTGCTGGGCCCTATGGGGCCCTGAGGTGGGAGAGGTGAGGGCAGTGGGCCTTGAGGGTCGTTGAGGCAGGAGAGGTGAGGGTGGTGGGCCCCGGGAGGCCCTGAGGGGCAGGAGAGGTGTGAGAGTGCAGGGCCCTGAGGGTCCTTGAGGCAGGAGAGGTTAGGGTGGGGGGCCCTGAGGGGCGGGAGAGGTGTGAGAGTTGTGGGCCCTGGGGGTCTCTGAGGTGGCAGAGGTGAGGACAGTGGGCCCTGGAGTGGCTGAGTGCTAGCAGCCCCCCAGGCTGGCCTGGAGCATGGGGCTAGGGTACATGGAGGCAAGGGGACTGGTGGTGGCTGAGGTGTCCTGTTGGTGGGGGAAGCCAGTATGGTGAGGCTGTCCTACACATGCAGCACTGTTGGGGGAGGTGGTAGAGGGGCAGGAGCTGTGCTTGGAGCCACGCTCCTGTCACAGGGCCAGGAATGGGGGGGAGCTCTGGGCCTGCCTAGTGCTCCCTGCCCAGCAGCCACAAGGTGCAGGGCTGGTGGGGGCAGCTACCTGCAGTGAGGGCTGCCCAGGGCTCAGCGTTGGGAATGGGGGGGGTGCTTTTGCTGAGGTGCGACATGTCTGGGAGAGTGGGAAGTAAGAGGCAGAGTGCAGGTACAGGCCTCTCAAAGAGCGCAGCTGGGTGCCTTGAGCCTTTCCTCTTTGCTTCTGATCTCTTCATGATTTTGTACTTTCAGAGTGGCAATATAGGGAGATCAAGGAAAGCTCTAGGTACCTTGTACTATCTTTAGAGGTGGGCTCAGGCTATTCCATATTTCATTTATAAGTCTGCCTGTTTGAATTTTTATTGCTGAAAGGTATTTCTTTCATTTTTTGTGGACTCCTTTTCCCCAAACTTCCACTGTGTGCCCTTTCTTTCTGTGTTCACTGTCTGAAATCACAGGACCTATTTCTTGTTACTTTTTCTTTAAAAGTTTTGTCTGCTTTTTAGAGAGTCTAAACAAAAGCAATATATCCTCCCTAGTTTGTAGTTCAGCTAGTGAGTGTGAGCTTTTCCTAAGAGAGAGAAAAAAAAAAAAGAAACTCCTGTCTGAATGGCTACTGTAGGAAATCTTGAGAGCGCTAAATCTTTTTCTCAGCCTCTGCAGTGACAAAAGTGTAAGTGGCTTCATGAAGTATTAGACAAAGTCATAGGCTTCAGCTTGGCGTATTAAAATCAACAGCCTGTATGTGATCCACAGGGGCTGGAGGGGGCTGTGCCAAGGGATCTGTCTCTGCTCAGCACAGAGTAAGAAACCACATTTTGTTCCTGGCCTTCAGATGACATTCTCAGCCATGGCTGTAGCTTTAGGAGCTGCCGTCTTTGTCGTTGGTGCCCAGCTGTTTCCTGAGAGGCAGCTTTATTCCTGGCTGCAGCCAGGCTGGGCGTAGAGTCTGCTCCTGGCACTCCTCTTATGAGCCTGGTTTGGCTCGGTAGCGATTGGACATGAGAGGAGCAAAGACTTGAGGCTCGAAATGAAATGTTAAAAAAACCTGAAATAAGCCGCTTCATGTAATCTTCCCTTTGAAGGTGCTTGTTGGAGTAGGAGCAGCATGAGGATGCTCCACTTCTAAAGTTCGAAAACTCTGAAATGTTTAGGCTATTGAAGGATTTACATTCCTGCTTGGACATTACTCTAGCTCTTGCTGCAATTCGGACTGGGGCTGCAATTCAGACTAGGGTTTTTCAGGAACTTCAATGCGTTCTGGATTTTGGTGGTGGTGATTTAGACAGGTCATCTAAGCAGTGAAGTTGAGTTTTGGATTTCTTAATGTAATGGTTACTCTGCATCCAGGTTTTAACAGAAACTCCATGTCAGGTAGGTGCAGATGGAAATCAGCTTTATGTTTATGCTACTGCTGATGGTGTCTCTCAGTTTTCAGTCATAGAAACTGTTTGTGGTAGTTTGAGACCTGATCTTTTTTTTTTGTCTGCCTGTTCTTCCCCTCAGAGGCCCTCGGTCCAGATGGCCTTAACGTATCTACTAGGAAATACTCTAATGGCAGAGGAAGTGTTGAAGTGGTCTGGTGTAGGGTGCAATTGTATAGTCTTTTCTGGAAAATAGCACATTATTTTTTGTTTAAAACCTTGTGTACAAAATATTTGGATCGAGCACTTCTGTAAGAGATAAAATCTGTATTGACTAAGGTTCTCTGTGAGTCTTGAGCTTGATGAAAAAGTCAGTGAAGTACGTATGGCCTGAGACTTGCTGAAGCCAGTAGCAACTTCTGCAAACTGTGTACTGTAAGAGGAGGTCTCGGTTTTCAAGAACTGAACTCAGCCATGCTGTGCAAGAAAGGGAATAGTTGGTGTAGAAGCATCTGTGTCTTGGAGATCAGAAAGCATGAGAACATAAGACTGCAAAACTTGGCTCCCTGTGCCTTTGAGGGAAGTACAGGAAACTGTTAGATTTTAGGCCTTTTTAATCCTAAATTATTAAAGAAAGAAAGGGAGGGGGCAGTTGTTCTGCATTCAAGGTTAGAATAAAAGGTAATCTTAATATGATCCTTCATACAAATGACTACTAAAGTAAGATTTAGTTTAGTAGTGATACAGCATGTAGATACAACAGGAAGGCGGCTGCATTGAGTGAACAGAAATAAAACTCCTGTGACTGAAATGGATATGGAATTGACTGTGTTGGAGGAAAGAGGGACTGTCTGGCATCAATCCTGGAATATGGAAGAAGTTACCATGTAATGCTCAATGTCTGATAACAAGGATTTTTATTGAATCTATTAAGTCAGAGCCAGTAACAAAATACAGAGAACAAGCTGAGTGTACAACAGCATGCACTGAGCAAGGACTGAATTAACTGACCCATTAAAAAACGGATAGTTTTTTCATGGGGTCTGTTCCATGGCAGGTAGCGTAAGACTAGCCTTTTTCGTAAACCAACTTTCTCTAGGGAGAAAAGTTTTGTTGTCTAATCTCTTCCATAAAGGATTTATTATGGAGTCATATGGAAAATTAATTACTTTGTCAAAGGGATGGAGGTTTATGCAAATATTGCAAGATGGGTAACAAACAGGTGAAAAGGAGGGTGATTGTACTGCAGTGAAGACTGAGTTGGAGACAGGAGTCATGAGATGCACATTACTTCTCATTCATGACCTTGACATAAAAAGTAAGAGTATGCAGATGACAGATATTTATGATGAAACCAGTCTAGGAGACATGAGCAGTAACCTAAAGGAGGAGGAGGGTGATAAAAGTCTTACACAAGATGAGCTCTAAAACTTTTTACTTATGTTTTTACAACGGTAGACTCAGAGGGCAAGTGTGTGCCTTGATAAAAGTAATAGGCAGGATTTGTGTTGTCAACTGGGATTCATCAGTTTGGAAAGAAAAACTAGCAGATGACTCGGTTACCTTAGGGACATGACTGGAACACAAGTGTGATCTTAGCTTTGAGGTGCTTCTAGCACAGTTGGGAAGTGTTGGTGCCTTTATACAGTGTTTTGCAGTGCTTTACACAGTGAAAAAGTGGAACAAAGAAAAGTATTTAAAAAAAAAAAAAAGGCTTCACCAAGAAGGCACTTCAGACAGGCCTAAGAGGTGATCAAGGGAGGTGTGTTAAGATGATGTGATGTGGCTTAATAATTTTAAGCAATGGGAGCACATCCAGAGAATAAGCCCCAGAGTTGAGGAGGAGGAATTGTTGAATCTGAAGGATGATTTGGGCTTTCAAACCTCTGAGCAACTTTGCATCAGGTGCAGCGAGGATAAGAAACCTGGCTGGGCTGAAGGTAAAGCTTGGTGAACACAGGAAAGAAATTACTTAATGCCATTACCTGTTGTTTCAAGGTGTATGAGGATCCAGGAGGTTCCTTCCAGTTCTGTGGTTTCTCTGCTATGTGGCAAGATATTTGAATTAAAGTTTTTTTTTTTTTATCTGTCTGGCCTGCAGAATACAGGATTCTTATAAACTGCTTTCTCTGTCAAGACTTTCCATGTGACCATGTAAGAGAAACAAGATAAAACGTCTGAAGCCTAATGCTGCCACTGCTAAAGTCTTTGGGCTTCCAGGGGGCAGCTTTCTAATTTAAGTATTGCATCCGATACAGGCGAATCCTATCTAAACACCTCTCAAGACAGAGAAAGATGAAATTAATCATGAAATTGATGGCGTATGTCATGGCTCGGTTTGAATCTTACTTTACCTCTCTTGCATAGGCTCCTGATAGCACTAGATGAGTGATGCTTTTTACCTGCTTCCATGCTCTTCAATTTGGCTTAACTGAAATTAGGTGGAATGTGCTGCATACTCCAGCAGAGCAGATGAGGGAATAAAAATAAGTCCTCAGACAGACCTTGGCATTTTCTTCCTGGCTTTCCTCATCAGCAAAGGTCATTACCTCCCTTCCAGCAGACCTCAGTCTAAAGACCCAACACTGCTTCATCAGATAAAAGACACTTTGTGGTTCCAGGCTGACTAGTGACATCCTGTGCAATGAGGTTTCTGCACCTACAACCTCTTTCTGGCAGGTTGGTATTGAGTGTACCTGGTACAAACTAGAGCTCACTGTGTGCGCTCTGGAAATGATGTGTAATGTTTGCCACCTTCTCTGTCAAGGCTGTGGATGGTCTTTAGTTGAGGACAGCAAGTTTTGTCAGTGCGTTATAAGCAGGCTGCTGTCTGTGTTTCTCTAATGGCACTCGGTTAGGGATGCTGTATGGTCTGAATTTTCACTTTCTTAGTCCAGTTGTCCTAATGAGTCAGAAATGAAGTAGAGACAGGGTCTCCCAGCTTGAATGCTGGGAGATGAGACCACCTGATTTCCCTGCGCTGGGATTCTGAGGCTTAGACCTCTGTCTGAGCTGACCAAGCTGTAAAATGTGACTGAGACTTCTGGCAGCCAGTTGGTTCATATTCAGGTCCTGAGATGCTGGTGATTTGCATTGGTAGCTTTTCTTGGTTCTGCTGTTTAAAGAGAAAACCTCAGTATGGGAAACTTCCCTACACTAATAACCAAAGACCCTAAATCCATCTGTTGTATCACTACAGCTGTGAAAGAGAAGCATTGATCTCTCTTGTCCAAAAGCTTGAGCTGAGTTCCGTTCCTCATGCTGAAAACACTTTCTCTTTTCTCCGCAGGTTCAGTACTGTGGCTTGCTGTTTCGCCATGAGGGCTGGCCCCTGTGTATTCACGAGAAGATTGTAGTCCAGCTGGCTTCCATTGACTGGCGAATCTTGAAGCCTGGTGACTTCTACCTGCAGGTGGTCCCCTATCTGAAGAAGTCTCCACGAATTGTATTGAAATGTTTGGCAAAAGACAAGCATAATGTAGAGGAAGTTGTAATTCCAGAAGTTTCCTATACCTCTATTTTTACTCTGGAATGGTTGAGTACTATCAATGGAGAGCGGATGGGTATAGCACTGGAAAATTGTTTACTAACCACTGATGATAAAATATTTCGTGTCCCCTGGGATAAAGTGGTTAAGCCTGAATTTATAAATAAACCAAAAATAATTGAAAACAGTATCATCTCTCCAGAAATAACAGAGGAACCTTCAATTTTGTACCTCCCCATGGACCATGCTGAGAGCAGTTCACCAGACTTAGGATCTCAGTATCTACAGGAACAAAGTCCAAATCGAGACAGCCTGGTCATTAACAGCACAGCTCCGCAGCTGAGTGAAGCTCTTGTCAACGGTGTGTGTGCAAGTCCCGTGCCTCAAGAGAATTTGAAAAGTGACCTTGAAGGGGAGTACGTTGAGCTGACAGAAGTTTCACTGCCCAGGTTTGGGCCACAAACAGGCTCTTTAGCCCAGTCGCTAGCTTTAAATTATCTAACTCAACCCAGAACACAAGTGAATGCGTCTAAAGGCAAGCACAGGTTTATTGTCATTCAAGACAGTACCTACTCCAAGAACTTAATTCAGTCAGCACTTATGCAGAAGGAGCACTGTCAAATGGACACTCTGAGGCCGCCTTCTGCGGAAGTTCTCAAAAATGTAATTCCGTTGGAAAGCAACAAAATGATAGCACATGAAGAACTGTCTCCAGAAGGTCGGCTGATGTCAGGTGGTCCTGGAAACATGGGGAATAGCTTTCCTGTGGCTGAGTCTCCTGCCTGCAGTGCAGAAGATTCATCTGCAGGGCAGGAGACCCGGAGCGAACACTCAATCGATTGGCGATATGCACTGTGCAGCTACAGTGACGTGTGTGCTAGTGATGGTGTCAACTGCAAAGCACAAATGCCTGATGCTCCTGGAAACGTGGAAGGAGCAAGTGATGGTTCTAGAGGAAATCCTGGTGTTGAAACATCGGAGCGGAGCTCAGAAACAATTCTAGATGCTGCTGTTGCTCCGGCTAAAGAGGAGGTGATTCTAAGGGAACATGGAGAACCACTGACTGAGGATCAAAATGAGGTGACACAGGTGGATTCCTCTTCTGTGTCTGTCCTGGCATCTTCGGGACCACATTGCACACTGAAGGAAAGTTCTAATGCTTCTTGCCAGAGTGTCAGTGAAAGTATTGCACCAGGCCAGGCCTCTACATTGCTTGTCATGCCTGAGAGTTCAGATGTAGGTGTGGAGAGATGCTCTCCTTCAGGGAACACGGCAGATGTAGGAGCAGTCAGTGCTTGCTGCAGTGATCAGGAAGCAAACCTTAGTTCTCTGTTAAATCCTCCAGAACAGAACCAAGGAGAAGTAGATGAATTTGAGCTGGGAAGAAGGGACAGCCCCGATGAAGTCAAAGAGACTGAACAAATATTGACTGTAAATGAGAATCGGACAAGTCATAGTCACTGTTCTGTCAAAACTCCTACAGATGGACTCTTGTCAGGTAGTGAAGAGCAAGAGATCTCTGCATGTCAGCATAAGAAAGCTGAAGAAGCCATACTACTCCAGAGTGCTCTGTCAGCAGAGGGTGATCCGATGGCAGTACAATTAAATAACAGTGACTCTTTGGGCCTTGATACACAAACAGAAGGCTCAAGTCAATTTGGAACCCAGAGGTCTGGGGAGATGTGTGAGGAACCACAAAGACAGTCAGAAAACCAGGGCCATAAAAGTGAAGAGAACTCTGTGCTGAACCCAGAGTGTTTTGTGGTACAGGGCTTGAAGGGAGGCGAGGAGAACCAGGGAAGTTTTCCTTATGGGGAAAGGTCAAAGACTATAGCCTTAAAAACACTGGAATCCATTGAAGAGGAACTGGAAGTTGGACCACTGTCCTCAGGACCCGCTGAAGGGCAGGCAGACCCCACCACTCTGCACTCACACCAAGAGGCAGCTTCTGGGGCATCATCTCCTAAAGGTACTACAGCAATTGGGTGTTTGTGTTTGTCTGTTTGATAACATGGATAGAAAGCAAAGTCCTCGAGAGGTACCGTCACCAAGTACATCTGCTGGGAGGCTTTGGGATAATAGCACAAACTACAGGAAAGTGATTAGGTTGTCATGTTTGTGGGTTGAAATTAGCTTTCTCTTCACATGTGAGTTTATTGTAGGTATTTTGTTTAACAGTTCTTTGCAAATTTACATCACTACAGAACAAAGTTCTGGTGTAAGAAACTTTTAATTTCAGTTAATCTGATTGCTACCGACCTCCACCCGTTATATGCATTGTGTGCACATTATGGATGCATGCAATAGGAATGCGTAAGAAGAGAATGTGTAACTGTACAATTCTTTCATAGTTGAAAATTGGCTTTAGGAAGATAGTTGTGGCAAGAGGAAGCATCAATGGATGCCACAGTAAAATACTAGCTGTGTAACATGACGTGAAGATCGACGATATGTGTGCTGGTAACTGATTTAAGAAGTAAACTGCAGTGTTGAGGGATTCCCTCCTTCCCTCCCTTCCCCTCCGGCATGCTTTATTCAGCTTAGTTATGTTTCAAGTAGGAGCTGTTTAACTTGAGTGGGACAGCACAGAGAAAACAAGCATCTAACTTCAAGTAAGACGATATGTGCAAGCAGGTTAGTGCCCAGACTTCTTGCTGCCCGGCTTCCTGTGCTGGAGCTGGGCTCCTTCAGAAGGAATTGAAGAGGCAATCCAGGTCTCTCTGCCTCTTGCACCAGACTGTAGGCAGGCGGTGTGTAACCACACAGACACGATGTTGGCTTTGCCTAGCTCTGCTGAGTCTGGAAAGCTCTAGCTAGATATGCAGATCACATTGAGATGCGTGTGTGGCGGGGGTGGGTGAAACATGCCATTCCAGTTCAACAGCTCATATTCCCTGAGACCCCTGGCTAGGAAAATTACCCAGCTTGGAATATTAGAGTGAGGACTCTTGAAAGGGTCAGAGGTACAGATCCACACTGCTAGAGCATGGTCTTCACTGGGACGGGCTGCCAGTGTGATGCTTGCACTGGGCCTGAATTGTTGGGTAAGAGCCTACGTCACCACTGCAGCACTACTACATTTGGCGGCAAACACAGCTACTTTCTCAAGTGTCCAAAAGTCACATTTTACTTGATGCCTTAACGTGACCTCCTAGTGGAGCTAACGTGTCCATTGATTAAAATGAAATTTCATTAACACCCACACCAGAATATTTAAATTCCATAATTAAGCAGGCCTGCGGTTGCCAGGCATTGCTGATACTTTGGGAGTGACAGGCATTTCTCTTCTGTGAAATGGAGGGGTCAGCTGAAAAGTTTCTATCTCTGAAGTGTGTCTCTCTCTCAGCACCTACCACCATGCACAGAAAAAAAGAGGTCACCTTCTGCCTGTCTGTAGCTCTTGGGGGATGTACGCCAGTGGATATCCGTTTCCCTGACCAAGCTGAACCTGGCGTGACTTCATGTTTGCACAGGACCAGGCCTCAGAAACTGGTTGAGTGCTGCGTGTACGCTTTCCTCATGACTCTAATGGCTGCTTGTTCCGTGTTCCCATCTCTTCTGTCTAAAATTAGCCTGGTCCAGCTCATCTATGAGATAATAAGTGTGATATTTTCGCTGCTCCACAGGACGAGTCCTGGCTGCTGCTGTGGATTTCGGCAATGACAGACCTCTCTGGGGTATATGTGGAGTTTGGCTTTAATCAAAGACAGTGTAACTGTTTCTGTGGATTTGTCTGAAATAAGTGACATATTCATGGCCCAATTCTGATGATAAACTTGTCATTGCAGTTAAAAAAAAATCCCACCAAAGTGTTATGTCAGAGTTTGTAAAGCAAAAGAAACAACCTAAATATCACCAGAACGCTCCCACTCCACCCCCTAAACCAATGAGCTAAACTCTTTAAGGCACAGGGCAGTTCAAATATCTGTTAATGCTGGGAGCATTTCTTAAACACTATAGCTGGAACTGTAATAAGATAAATCCACTCAATTACATTTGATTGCTTTGAGATCCAAACAAGCCATCCCCTTACCTAGACCCATTAAACCCTCAGAGATACAATAATAAGATAATTCAGAGATAAAATTACAAAGTGAAGCGAATGTCCTACTCTCTGTCCTACAAATGGACTTTTCCATCTGGTCAGTCTGTAGGCAAGTTAAATTCTCTGTCACTGTCTCTTGTTAAAGTTGTTTTGCTACTGTGATTGGAAACTGTGGGTATCTTGCCTAAACTATAAATAACAACAAAGCTTAAGCTGTACTGGGCCAATTTGGATCTGCAGTTCACACCTCAGTAGTAGCAGGCAGGTGCACAATTTGCTCTCTGTGAGGTGGAGGAGCTTGCTTATTACAGCAGACAGTGTAGATTATGTCAAAATGAACGTTCAGATCTGGGGCATCTGAGTTTGCTGCGTCCGTAGATTTTTCCTGGTCCCTTAACTCCCCTTCCTCCCACTCCCAGTCACAAACTGAGCTTATTTTCTGCATAAATATGATCTAACTTGGAAAGATTTTGAGTCAAACGTGAGCTGTTTTGAGTTGGTGGCTTAAAATTTACGCTGGTTCCATTCACAGAAAATCTGACTGCTCTTTTTCCCTAATGAATAACTTTAAGTGAAAGTGAATTTTGAAACTTTGAAGCTCTGGAAAGAATTCTTCTATTTTTTTGAGGGGGGAAATATCTTGATACTCAAGATATTGGCTGAAAAGCCACACTGGGCATATTCAGCAGCACCTGTTAGGGTGTTCCGTTCCCATTCGCTGTTACTACGTGATGTTAGCGTAGATGATACTGGTGCCGGGGCAGTTTGCAGGAAAAATGCTAATGTCTCTTTGAAATGCACACAAGCAAATCCTCCTCTACCACTTCCTTAACCTCGGGGAAAGGTGGAACCTGCAAACATGGCAAATTCAGATGTCCCAGTTCTCAATTTGCTTTTTGATGTAATCCTCCGCATTCTACAATTTCCGCTTTAGTAAGTGCCTCCACCCCATATTGCAAATAAACAGTGTGCTTGGGCCTGTTCGGAGAGAGGTGGGGTCTGCAGATCTGAAATGAGCCTTAAAAGCTTAGGGAAGAGGTTTGTTTGGGCAAGCTGTATGTAGTCTGGAGGCTGCGCAACTCCAGTAAGGTTTCTTTGGGCCTGAAAAGCTCCAGTACCAGGACTGTGTCTGGTGGGCTGGGGAAAATTGTTTCTCTCTTCTAGATTTTGGGATCTGCTGCCTCGTTCCTAAGAGATCCAAGGCAGGGCTGCCACGTACATTTATGTTTTTCTTTTGCCTTGGTGTGGTACCTTCAATATAGCTATGTTCCCTTTCTACTTGTCTTTAAAAACTACCTTTTGGTCCTCTTTGCAGGCTTTCTTCATGTAATGCAGATTCCTTTACTATGAACTGTGTGGTTCTGCTTATTGCCAGGACTTACAGCTCCTTGAGAAGACGTTCTCCTGGAAAGTCTGCCCCCCTTTAATGTGAGACTGTTGGGGGGTGACTTATGGCAAGATAGCCCATCAATGGGAGATCTGTGCCCCTCTAAAATGCCACTTGAGGAAGATCTAGCAGCATTGTCCAAAGCAAATGAGCTCTTGCATCGCTGGAAAGCAGAGGTTGAGATAGCACTAGGAACAGAACTGAGCTCCGATGCGTCCCAGAGCTGTGCAGAGCCCTGAAGCCATTGCAGCAGCTTACATGGTCAAATGTGGGAGATGCCAAGCTGGGTCGCAGGGATGCTCCCTCAAGTGGGGTGTTACCAAAGAGTAACGAGCAGCTACTCCATCATGGCCTCAATGGTGTAGAGCCCTGGAGCCCCTCCTAGTTTCCCCCCCAGTGTCGGATAATTTTGCACAGTGAGCCATGCTGCTCAGGGCGCTTCTCTCGCCCACTTTAGCAATTTTGAAAGCAGTTTGGGCTGAGCCTCAACCTGTAAATCACCCTCGCTGCTAAAACTTGTATTGAAGCCACTTCAAGGACTGCTTTGTTCCCGGTCCTGCTCTTTAATGAAGTATTGGAATCTGTTAGTAAATAAACTGAGTCAATTGTCAGCATTGTTGATGCAGCAGGAAGGTAGGATGGTTGAAGTCAATTTTAAATAGCAATTAAAACGTCTGACTTCATAGCAAGCAAATAAATACTCCAGTCTTTTATTTTCCTAGAGAGGTTGATATTTTTGTTGGTAGATATTGAAGTATCAGGATTTGCAGTGAACTATAGCCTTTTTTTCTAGTATATCTTTCTGCCAAACAATGGGACAGCCTAGCTGTGTACTTGGGATGCTAAAGATGTATTGTTGAAGACACATTGTTGGCTTCCAGTTCTTATAATGTTGGGAAATGGGGAATAATACTTCTTGCACAGTAGGTAGATTATTTTTTCCTTCTCTCCAGGTACTGTTACATGACAATTGAAACTTTATAAAACTAGCATTAGTTTCCATGTACTAGCTGAGATATTTAATTTTAGAATTAATTTATTCTGATAACTTGTACTTTAAAGCTGAGGCATCAGATAAAGGAAGCATTTCCTCCATCTCCCAAACAGAGCTGATTGGTGTAATCATCCTGTTCTTCAGGGGTTTAAAATGGGTTTCTGATTTTCACATTAACTGTTAATTAAAAAAATCTGGATGAGCAGAACAAAGTCTCTTTGGCTAATTTCCAGCTGATTTGTCAGCCTTGAGTTGACTTCATATTTTCAGGAACTAATCTGAAAGTGGCGCTGGGGGAGTAATTCTGCTCTGATGGAACAGCTCTCTCTGTAAGAAGCTGGTTTATCACTTCAGAAAGCTCAAGCTGCTGGAGCTTCGCCAGGGACTTGCACCGTGCCAGGCTTTCGGGCTGTGAGCAGACATGTACGGCTTGATATGTTACCTTTAAAAATGACTTTTGACTGCAGTAATCCTGATCTGAATTGAGGTTTTGTAACTTGCAAACTTCACAATAAATCGGTTTATTCTTTTAGAATTACAGTAGTATTAATGTTATAACCAGTTTTGGAACATGCGTGCTAGTGGCACAAGGACTGGAGGAGCTGCAGAGTGCTGGGGCTGGGGGCACGTCCCTCCCCAGTCTGGGACTTACCTGGGACCTTTTGGGTGGAGCTCTGCTCCAGCTTCTCACTGCTGCTTCTCTTACAGGGATGGTGTCAGAAGGGGCAGAGATGAGAAAAGAAGCAAATGGCACAGATATGTTGAAACCAGCGAGTAAAATGAGTGCCCTGGAGGAAACCTCAACAGCTGTTACTCCCCCACCATCCCCAGCTGCCTGGGGTGGTCGGTCTGCACCTACCATAGTCAAGGATGTGAACCCAGAAGTGCTCAGAAGCGGAGTTGCCTGCCTGCCCGGTGAGTAGCTGAGCCAGAGTGTGTCTGGGAAGCGTGGTTTGTAGGAGGGCAAGGGAGATGTGCCTTTGTTTGCAGCGCTGCGGGCTGGTGCCAGTTCCATTCCTTTCATCCCAAAGCCCTCCAGAAGCAGTAATTCTTGAATCATCTAAAGTTTCTGGATGGGAAGGACAGGAAGTAGAACTTCCCTCTCATGAAGGTAATGTTAACTTGCTCCCAGGAGTCTCAAAATGTTAACCAAGCATGTATGAGTCATAAATGCCAAATCTGTGGGCTCATACCAGTGGTTCAAAAAGAGAAGAGTGAGGGTGCAGCTAATGATGGGCTGGTGGGCCTGGCATCAGACCCGGTTGAAACAATAGAAACTTGATTCACTTGGTAGATAATTAAAGGATAGGAGCGTAGAAGATGCTGTTTGACAGTGCTCTTGTAAAGCCAGTTTTATTCTTGGTAATTAGAAGTTTGGTTGATTAAATGTAGCTGCCTAGATATAATAGATTTTTAGAAAACATTTGATTTCATGACACATAGTGTTGAAAGGAATACCCCAATGAAATGTGGATGAGCAACGTGTGGGATGAACGATAGCGTAGCTAAATAGCAGATGACAAAAACTAGCTATCAAGGGGGGACTTCCCAGAATTGTTCTGCCGAGATCAGTTGTAGGTCAAACGTTAATCAGTGTTTGCGTCCGATATGGCAATAAGTATCAAACTGCTGCAGATAAAACTTCTACATGGGACAGATATTGGCAGAGCGGTAAATAAAGCTGAGGCTGTTGGACAGAGCAGCCAGGATCGCTTGATGTGCAGGGCGCACGCAAGAGGTCCTTGTGTTTAACCAAACACCAAGTAAAGCAGAGGAAGCGAGATCTACCTCTCCAGTGTGAAACAGCCTCTTGGCAGCATCCGCAGCCCTTGTGGACTTGCTTCCTTCTCCAGCCAGGGAGAGGGCTGTCCAGTGCGGGGCAGGAAGATAAGCTGCGTCCGATCAGCTCAGGAGCCATGTATGAGTTGAAAATTGGCCAGGGAGCGGAGAAGAGGTGAGGCGACCTGTGCAGCATGGAGAAGTCAGGAAGGAGAGCGCAAAGGCAGCACAGGGGTATCCCATTGGGTGCTGGGGCTGCAAGACTAATTTTGACCTCAGGTGTGTGAAGGAGAGGGGATGACTAGCCAGATTAAGAAAGTGATGTTATCTCTGTGTACTTGTTGGTGATTCCTCTCAAATAGTTTCCTCTGTTCTAATGTCTGTGTTATAAAAGGAAATGGTGAATAGTGGAGGTGGTGCAGAGAAGGGTGACAGCCCTTTATTGTAACTGAATTGGGTGTCTTATGGCAAATGACTGGAAGGTTGTTTATCTCATAAGTTGATAGAGAATGAGGTGAAAACACCTTTGTGCACGGAAGGACGGAAAGGGAAATAAGATTCTTGCAGTCTTCTGGAAAAAGGGGAAATGAGAAACCGAGTGCAGGGCAGAGTTATGGTATGTTCAAACACGTAACTTTGCACTGGGAGGTAAATTGCTAGAACAAATTCCAAAGGAGGATTTCTAATCTTCTGGTCTGCTGATCAGGTTGGACACTTTTATGCTGTGTACAACAGCCAAAAAATTACAGGGTTTGACAGAGGGGTCTTTCAGAGAAGCTCATGGTTCATACTATTGTAGAAGCCTCACTATGGTCTAATGCTCTAGTTGTTTCCTTTGTCACAGATTCCTATCGTAATGTACAAATGTTAAACAAGACAAATGCATTTGAATATGGGAGGAAGGGATTGAAATGCATTGAACAAACAAGGTTTGGGTTTCATACTGCTTCTAAGGGAGGAATCACATTTTCTGTAGAAGCAGTATTGGATTTGGCTGACATCTCTTCTCTCATGTGTCTCCTTTTGGATTCCAGTGGGCAATCCTCACACCTGAGGGAATGCACTCACCACTCAGTTAAATGCTTTATGGTAGACATTGGTAATGGTAGAATAATTACATTAGAAAGATAACTTTTAGAATGAATAGTGAATAAGAGCTAATTAATAAATTAGTAGCTGATGGAGTTAGGAATAAATTTTCCTTTCAGGAGGGTTTCATTCCTGCATTCTGTTCTTGAATTATCTGGTTACACCACTGTTGGAGACCTAGCCCTGGCTGCTTTTTTGACCTAGTCGGGCAATTCCCAGGCTCCTATGTGGAAGTTCAATGTTTAATCAGGTTCTGGTGATGCCCAGCCTCCTTGATAGACAAAAGATGTTGCTTCAGAGTAAGAAAGTTTTTACTGAGCCTGGTTATCGAGCCATTTTTCCAATAATTGAGTGCTTTGCTTTTTTAAAACTTTCTGATGATCCCCTTAGCTTATGAAATAAGGTATATTAATAAGCTTTTTCTATTTTCTCTCCAGCTTTTGGATTATACAGTGTCCAGTATTTCTGTAGATTACAGAATACAGTATTTCTGTAGTAATAAAACTCCTCCTGAATCACACAGTTCATGGAAGATTTTGTCCTTGCTGTTAGCAGGAGAAAGCCTGTGGCATGGTTCTGCTCCTTGGGAGGTAGAAAGCCCTGCTTCTAAGAGATGCCCATCTGTGTCTGTGGCCCTTACTCAAATCACACCTTAGCGACAGATTGAGATCTCACTAGGGTGCTTTTCTGTGCTTGGGGCTGTCCATCTGTATCTGTTTTACCTGTCAACTCACATGCTTGTCCCTGGGATGGGGAAGGAGGTGGTCCAGGACAGTATCTCCTGTGGTAGTAATAAAGTTCAGAAGACACAGAAAGACATAGCTTTCTCTAAGCCTCTGGTTTTGTATTGTGCTTGAGATTTCCTCCCTCTCTCTCATACACTTTGAATGACAGGAAATGGCTCCTGTTCTTGTGAATTACTTTTCACACAATAGAGGTGTAGTCCCTACTGTTCTCCAGATCACTTACCTTCCTGGTGACCTGGGTGAGTGCAGAGCGCTGGTGACTTGAGCAGGCTCACTCCAGAGGCACTGCCTGCTTTTGGATGGCAGAGGCAGCTGTGGGTCTCCAAAGCGGTGTGTCCACCTGCTCTTTACCTCTCCTTTGCATCTGGAGAGGAGGCTGGACGCAATTCCAGAAATCGCACTGTTATGTCCTTCTCTTCAGAGTTCTTGGTGCACATTGTGGCTAAAGCCCAAAGCCAGACTATCGTTTAGTTTTGGGAGTTCATAGAGCAGACTTGGTTCCTGTGATAAGCTGTGACTTTGGGCTTTTGGAAAGCAGGGGGCGTAGAACTGTTGCCATGGTTAAGTGAAGCAGGGGGGTTTCTCCTTCCTCAACACATCACAACTCAGCTGTGTTGCCCATTCTGTGCCTTATCTGTTCCCTTGGTGCTGAGCAAGCTCTGAAACTAATGAAAACCTGGCACTGATTCTGCCCTTGTCAGAGCTGCAGGCAAGGCAAGAGCGTGCTTCTGGGCTGTCCACTCTGCAGCCTCTGAGGAGGACCTCTGGGCTCCTGCTCCAGGGCTTTGTTCCCAGAAGGAGAAGTCTCTGGTTAGGTGTTAGGCTCAGCCTGCAGTGTGTGTGTCCAGTCTCATTAGGTAGCTCATGTTGTTCTGCAAACCTGTCTGCATTCTCTCATCTGACAGCAATGTGAATATTGTAACATAAGTGGAGATGAGATTATTTATCTTGAATTCAAGGTTCTTGCTCTTCTCGAAAGGTTGAATTATTAGCCAACTTCAGCCATATTTTATGAAGAATGTGTTTGTGTAGAAGAGAGCAGTCCAAATTTAACGCTACCGTGAGAGAAAGGCAAGTAGAGCTTAGCTACTTCACTCTGGGCAGCATTTGGGTGCTTCGGAAGTGTGTTTATAGCCTACCGCAATCTGCAACATACGCTTTATCTAGTTCTGTGGAGCATTTCCAGGAAGGTGATGGAGTGGTGATTGGGGAATATGAGACATACACACCTGGAACCAAGCTCTGTTGACCTTCCTTGTGTGACTTTTTTCTTTTTTTTCCCCCTCCCTCTTTTTACAGGTACGAGGGATAAATCAGGACGTGCAGTGGCCATAATAACAACAAGGAACACAGCCTGGTTAAACCCCCACTGCAACACCACTGAGCTTGTACGCCTTCTTCTGTACCTGCATAGCATCCCAAGGTTTGTGATGCTCTCGGGCTGGCGAGGCAGACACTGCTGCTGTGTCTGCTTTGCCTTTCAGGGGTGTGAAAGCTGAGGTGGTGAGTGGAATGAGTTGTCTTTATTGGCCTGGAAATCTGGTCCAGACAGTCTTGAAATTTTACAGGTGGGGATCTCCTGCTAGGGTGAACTGGCTGGTGTTCAATAAGGACTTTGGCTATTCCTTACGTGCCTTGTGCACATGGTGTGGTAGAATTAGGTATGTACTGAATGTTTTCATGCATTGCCATGAATCCAAGCCATTCTTGCTATCCTTCATTAGCTCAGAAAATGGGATTTGAGAGCTATGATGGGGCAGTCATGCAGCAGCTCTGTGATACAGTGTTCTGACATGATATTTTAAGGCTGGGCCTCCAAGCTGAGAGGGAGGGAGGATCTGCAAGGCTTGAGAAAATCTGCCTTGATGTCTGCTGACAATTGTTTTTGGAGTCTGCAGGCTGGAGTTTGCTGCAGCTACTCTTTCCTCTCACCGTGACTCTCCCCCCACCCAGCTCATCTCAGGCTCTACTGAGACTTTGTTTCACTTTTAAATTATTAAATAATAACTCTCTGTTAGTGATTTTTTTTTTTGAAGCCTTTAAACCATTGATAAAGGGAGCAAGCTTAACCCAAGGAAGCTGCTACTCATGCTTTGTTTCTTATGCTTCTCCTTTCACATCTGATTCTGGGCAAGATAGATGTTGGATCTGATCCAGAATGGCTGTTCTTGTTGAAGCAGTGTGGGTAAGGCCAAGCTTGTGCCTGGATGCAATTAGGAAGGACTGGTTTTCCTGTGTGGATTACACAGTGGGTATCAGCACCATTGCCATCAGTGAGACATATCCTAGGAATTGGAGAAATGAGAAGTTCAGGTGGAAATAGCAAAGGTAAAAACTGAGCAATCCAGGTGGTGGTTTCCATGTATATATTTTGGTTAGGAGAAGGTGGATGGATAGTTCCACGTCCTTACAGGGCCCTAATGTATGGGGTTTTTTTCACCCTGTCATGAGTATGGGTTCTGTTTCCATAGTCTTGTTGATTGTCATTGGTGACAAACATGACCTCTTCTTTCTCTGTTCTTGCAGACCAGAATGTCAGGCTTTGGGTCTGACTGTTCTTGTGGATGCCCGTCGCTGTTCACCGGTTCCTGCTCTCTTCAAGGCATTCAGCATATTACAGGTGAGCCTTGAGCTTGGGCAAAGGATCACTAGTTGGCTTGCTGTCTTTGTTGGATGTTACATCTCCGTCTGCTGCTTATGTCTCCATCTGCCACCTGGCCTTTCAGCTGGCTTTGGGAGGTGGATTTATGCACCCAGCCCTGCTTTAGGAGGGTGACCTGGGCTTGCCAGACTGCAGACAAAGCAAAAACCCTAAGCAAGTCTGAGTTAGGGGAGAACACCCCTCCCCACCCCTCCAGATTTACTTCTGTCTCTGTGCTGAAAACAGCCTATACCCAAGTCTAAACGCTGTCCTGAGTTATCATGCTTGAAGATGATGTCCCCTGCACTGAGAGGCTGTGTGAAACGTGGGGATTTTTGCCCACCACAGAGAAGGGAGGAAGAGAGGCCTCTGCCTGCTGTGGAGGGAAGGGGAGGACACAGCTTGTCATGCCAGGTGGAAGAGCATGTGCAGCTGTTGAAGTGGCTGTCGGTGAATGGTTGGAATCGGACATGCTGTAACTCTATATCGCTTCAGGTCAAAGGCTTTCATATCAGTCACTTGGAAAGCAAGTGGGTTGTGTTGCCCCCCTCCCAGATAGCTTCTGTCTGCTGCTGTTAGAAAGCCGAGGAGATGCTGGGTTGTAGCTATGACTAATCTTGTTTAAACAGGTGTTCCTTTTAAATCAGAGCTTTGGTCTCTCGGGACTCAAACTCTGCAAACTGGATCAGGGCAATGCTTTAATGAGGCTGGTGTCTCTGTGGTTTATGTGCTTCGGTGCCACATCTGAGAGTTGGGGCTGAGTCAGAGGTTTGTCCTCCTGCTTCCTGGGCTGGGTGGTGCCGTGAGCTGTATTAGTGTGCTCATTCTCTGTGGTGAAGGAGTAATCTGGTGACCTGCTCAGTTCTGCAGAGGTAACAAGCAAGTTATCTTCTCTTTTATTCTGTGTCCACATAGCAGTGAGCTTACTAAAGCTTTTGAGCATTTTGTTGCCCATGTAAGTTGCATGGTCGTGTCTTAATGGGATGATTTGGAAATCGGCAATGTGTTGAGTCACAGTGTGCTTTTTTGGGTCCCCAGTCTCCTACAAGCATGGCAGGAATAAAGCCATTCTAACTTTAAGTTTCATACCCTCTGAAACGAGGGAGGGAGGGAAGCTTTTTGCAGTGCTTCTGTAATATCCTGCTGTGGTGGCTGTCTGGCTCTGAGCACCTGTTATCAGGGTGGTGCAACAGTTAGTTAACAGGGATTAATGTGCTGCAAGACAGATTGCTGGGGCTGAGTGTGTGCTCTGGGTAACAGTGACTGACAGAGGCTGATTACTCTGCTTGTGGTTTTTTGGTCCTTACACTGACTCTTCTGCAGACTCTGTAAACAAGACCTGTTCAGCTAGCTCATCATCTGATTATGGCACAGGAATAATCCCCTGGCTACTCTGAGCCTCTTGGAGATCCTTGGCAATTACCTCTGTGATCCCACAACAGTACTGTTGTCTGCTCTGAAACAAGGATGGAAAGATACAGAAAACTGACTGTAATTGCAGCGAGGCAAGTCAAGCTTTCTAGAGCGCAGCAAGGTTTGCTGGCCAGTGGATACAAAAGCACTGTCAGTATGTTGTGTCTGTAAGGTCACAAAACAGATCATCTCCTTGGGGTCCTTTCTGAAATCCCTGATGCATCTCTCTCCCAGTGACTCTTACCTCTGGCATACTCTCTGGAGCTCACTTCTCTGCTGTTCTGCTCTCCACTTCAACAGGATTTCATTTACATGGCTTTTGTGAAGCCTACTATCATAGTGTGTCTGGAATCTCTTAAACGTTGAGACACAGTGTTGCTTGTTCGATTTTGAAGGGACCTTTTCCTCTTGAGCAGTGAGGAGCACTGGTTCACAGTGGGTGAGCACAGACTGGATGACCTAATGCGGAGTCCCTTCCTCCTGCAGTGCTTGGATCTGTTAACCCTGGAGAACCTCCCTGGGGAGGGAAGACTTGGATCCCACAGGTTTCTGGGTTAAGGTCTGGGAGTCTGAGGAAATACTTACTCCACTCTTCCATCTTTCTGGAATAAATGTGTGAATGGACTTTTAAAGTGCTAAGGGACAGCTTTTGGTGCTTGTAGGTGGCCTTCCCTACAGCGCTGTGAAACTGTCCATTGTTTTATCTAGAGCCCTCTAGTAAACTAGTGAAAGCTTCGCATCCTCTCTGTCGTCAGGGTTGTGGGAGTTGTGTTCTGCAAGACTTTCTTCCACCTTCCTTTTTAGAATATGGGTGACTGGGAAGTGCTGGAAATCCTTCTGTCCCAGACAGCACTGGGAGCAGAGGCAGAATAAAGCGCTGCAGCAGAGCTAACTCAGGAGCAAGGAGGAGCTGTGTCAGCTCCGTACAGAGGTGAGGGGAAATGTTCCGTGCGCATGTGCTGCAAGGACAGATCATGCTTGTTCCTGTGGGAAGCTGCCTAACGATGCTTTGGAGCAAGGATTTTTGTGGTGGTATATGCTGCTGTGATGTTTGGTCACAGGTTGTCCCCAGTAAGCTCTCTGCTGGGGGACCTGTTTAGAGGAACTTTGCTGCTCAGTAGTGCCGGGCTGATGCCTTGGTCAGTGAGCAGCAGGGCATAGATAGCGGAATCTGTGCACTGGTCTTTATAGAAATAGATTCTTTTGAATTTCATGTATCAGTCCTGTAATCTGCTGCATCTGTGTGCTGGATGGTGAAGGGAAGAGTCTTTTATGAAGACAAAGAGATACAGTAGCAGATGAAAGCAGAAAAGTCTGTGCAAACCTTTCTGTTCAAGAGGTGTATTTGCATGCCCTGTTACTGCAGAAGTACAGAGGACTTTGTTAGTCTGATGTTAAAGGCTGGGGACCTCCTACTACTCCATTAGAAATGGTCACTTTGAGATTGAACGTGGTATTTGGGGACTGTCCCATCAGCACAGGCATTCCTGTCAGCCTGTGCTTCAGGCTGCACCAGTGATGGTAAGCCTGGCCATGAGCTTCCCTTTGGGCCAGGAAGCCAGAAGACTGTTTGAGATCTCAGTTTGAGAAAGATGGAAGAAAGCACCTAATTCTTTTTTTAAAGAATAATAATAAAGGGATGGGTGTTCACCCTGGTATTTTCTGAGCTCCTGTTGATGCCCCTCTATTCTACTCTGTCCACACTGTCCCTGTTTCGGGAGGCGAGGAGTTTGCTTACATGCGTGGGACTGTTCCTTTGCTTCCAGACAGCTGGTTTTGCTAGCAAAGGTGGTAAGAGATTGTGCAGAAAGCTGCAGGAAAGCTTCCTCAAGTAGCATCCTGCTGCCTCCAGCTCCACCTGTCTCCTGAGGCGCTCCTGTAAACTGTTTTACTGCAATTTGATTGCTCCATCAGTGCTGGATGAGACTGACTTATCTTCAGCTGTTTAAAGAAAAAAAATATGATGAAAAATACTTGATTTCTTTGGAAATATTACCATTTATTTGATCGGAAAACTCTGAACTTCTGACAGCTTTATTTGTGAATGGTTTTTCAGTCTCTATTTTCAGCAATAACAAACAAGTGAGTGTTTTGACTGTTGTTGTAACTTTGTGTTACACCATCACTACCTTTATCCCTCACTCATATTGCACATCTCGTGACTGTTGAAGAAGGGTTGTGAAAGAGTAAATTTATTTAGTGCCATGAACTGTCTTGAAACTGTGGCTAGTCTTCATCCTTCAGTACTTTCTGGTAGACAAAGTCAGAGCTGCTGATACAGCTGTAATACCTCCCCATCCTCTCTTCAGATGAGCTTTAGTATTTACCTAGTACAGTCTAATTATGCAATAAATTCTTTTGATCAGTGTTCAAATGACAGTGAAAGTGTGAATCATTTGCTTTGGAGAAAGGGATTTGAGAAGACTTGAGAAACCTCTCATTATTTTTGGGACGTGTTTCAGTTGGGATTTTTTCCTGCCAACTCAAAAGGATGTTTTAGGATTAGATGACAGAAAGGTCTTTTCCTTTGCTCTGGAATCTCTGCTGCTGCTTTTGCTTGCAGAATTGATCTCCTTGTTTTGTTGTTGTTTCTTAATTGCTGTACTGGGCCCAGTGTCAGGTTAGGCAGCTCAGTCTGCTGGTACACTTGCCTCTGTACTCTGGCTCTGCTGCTCATCGTGGATATTTAACCATAAATGCTGCCGAAACCATTTATTTAAACAGGGTTCCCTTTCTGTCATGGCCTGCTGTGTGGCAGGTTCCTTGCAGCTCGAGCCATACCAGAAAAGATTTGTTGCTTGAGAGTTTCCAAGATATTTGCAGAGGTAAAGGCCATCTAGGAGACATCTAGGTGGGATGGCTCTTATTTAACCATGTGGAATGACACCTCAAATGGCTTGTCTCCTCGCTGTCCAGATCCAGGCATCATGTATTTCGTGGGCCCTGTCTCCATGGTCTGTATCTTTCTGCTACGTTTCCCTCTTCCTGCTGTCGCTCTCTGTGCCTGTTTCTTACTTCCCTGTAGAGTTCTTCTATAATTGGAGAGCTGCTCCTGGATCACAGAGTTTGAACTACAGCTGCCAGACGTCTCTTGTATTTGGAATTTCTGTCGGTTTAACAGTAGCGACAGGATGCAAGTCCTTGATTGTGAGTTGGCAGTAAGTAAAGACAAGATGACATTTTTGGCACTGTGGGGACAAAAAATAACTTCCTTTCAGTTAGAAGTGACCAGGAAAGTTATCAAGAAAAAACTTGCACATTGAACATGGTTCTTTTCTTGCCCCGCCCCCCCCCCGCCCCAACATACTTCCCTGTGTACAAGGCAGAGGGTTTTTTTAGTACAGCCAACACCTGACCTCTTTCATTGCTTCCTTAAATACTGCAGGACTAGTTGATCTGAAGCAAACTACCTTAAGGACGTAGCCTTGGTGCTCTGTAGAATGGCCTTCCCTGTACCTGGTGACTGCCTTCCAGGCTTCCTAAATGCCTTTGAAGGATAAATTGCAATCTCGTATGCAAACCTGGTATGGTACATTCTCCTTAGCATCCCAGGCAGATGGGTAATGGATTTGCACTCTGTTCTGTTTTAGGACATGGATCCTCACTGCATTCATGGAGTACTGCTTCTGGTTGAAAGAGATCTGACTTTTCGGATGGAGAAGCCACCAGCAGGACAGGTAATGGAACCATTCATCCAGGGGTTGCTGGGGAGCTCTTGATATGCTCTACTTAACTCTCCCAACAGCGAGTTCTCTGCTGATGCGTGTTTATTCTCACATGAAATCTCTGTAGTTGTTCTCGGTATTTAATGGTTGTGGTCTCTTACGGATGTGGTATTTATAGGGTTGTAAAGTTTATGCAAGCTGAACGTATCTCTGTCATGCTGTGTTTATTGCTGAGTCCACCAGTGACATTTGCATCATAATTATGTCAGTCTGCTGGGGCCCTCAGCATACAGGGGGTTTGTTGGGAAACATGGACAGCTGTATGGAGGAGCCCTGCACAATTAACAGTAATAGAGACAGGTGATTTTCAACTTCTCCTGGTAAAAAGGGGGGGAAATTCTTGGTCAGGAAGAGATCACATTAGACTGTATCCTGAACTCCATCCTTTGAAAGGTACTTGTTGCTTTTCTGGATTTTGCATATTTCATGTTTCCTCTCCTCTTAGTCGCTGCTGTCAGTGGCTAAAACATCTGCAAGAGGGGGAAGAGGAGATGTGTATGTGTGTGAGGCTCCCTTTGCAGCTGAAATGTCTGGGAAGACTAACAGGAGGTGCTAATGGAGGAGGGAAAATCATTACAACATCACTGAACACCCCAACTAGAAGTAAATCTGCCTTGGTATTCCATAGTTGTGTGAGAAATATAGGCTCTCAGCCATTCTTTGTCTGTGTTGAGCGAATGGATGCATCTCAGCCATCTCCCTCTGCTCTAAGGCTGTTACAAGCTACAAGAGTTGACTGAAATTATGTGCCTGCCGAAACCCCATAGACTTTAGAGTAGGCCAGGACCTCCCTTTTGGCTCCTGGGGATGAAGACATTGTGAATAACAGCAGTTTTGCTGTGTGTGTGGTGTGCTGCCCTGAAAGGCTAAAGAGTAACAAATGCTATTAGTCCATTTCCTGATTGCTCCCGTGTGGAAGAATTTGAAGTGAGAAAGGGGGCTGCAGGTGTGTGTGTGTGCAGGGAGAGCTACAGAAGACATTAAACATATTGAAGAAATCCAAAGTGTGTAGGAGGGAACGGAGCAAAGGGTAATAAAGCAATCGGTATGCGGGAGGAATTGGAAGCATCATCACTATTTTGTAAGGAGGTGGAAACTTCACAGTGTGTGTGTGGGTTAAATGTCTGCACCTGAGTTCCTAGTGTCTGGGCTGGCTTCCATGTACCTGCAGGAGCACTTGTCTGTTTCTCTGGTGAGTATAAAAATGCTCTGAGGGTCCTACAGACTCGCAGAACACAAGTTATCTGGGCCAAGATCCAGGAAGCACTTGAAGCAAATAGCTGCTGTGATGAGTGGGGAGCTGACGGTAGGGCAGAGGCTGCTCTGTTTGACTGTTTTTCCAGGAAGTGAGATGGGGAAGCTGGGGGTTGGATTTAACCTCCCAGACTCTCCAAACAAATGCAAATCTCAGCACGACATGGGAACATAGGAGGGAGTTGCTGTGCTTATACTAGGAGGTACTTGCTCCGGAGAAGGCTGGCTGCTGCCAGAATTCCATCACAGATGTTCTGCTTGGTGAAACAGCGTGTTGTGGCCTGCATTCCCCCAAGGTTTGCCCACTAAGCTGTACAGCAAGCTGCTCTAAGATTGAATGGATTTTTTTTTCCTTCAAACTGTAGTTATATTGCAGATATACTCTGTGTGCTTTGTTTCTGCGCAAGATAGATAAAGAAATAAAGGATGCTATCTTTCATTAACCTTCCCCTCCTCCTCCAGTGCTCACACCCTAATGCAAATGTGCTTTTATGTCTTCTATTCCTGTGCAGTTTGAACTTCTCACCTCCATGAAATCCCTCCATAAGCACATAGACAGCTCGCAGCTGCCTCTAGAACTGGATGGGACCTTCCCTTATTGCCACCGCGACTGGTTAGGCTTCCGCATGGTGAGTAGGATGTCTCATGTTCTTTGGTATCTGAGAGAAGAAATGGCATGGTAACGGAGTTGAAGCAAGAGGAGCTTGTCAGCAGCTGAACCTACAAGCATTAAAAGATAATGGTTCCTGTAATAGCTATGTATACAAATGAATCTCTGTTATCAAAAGAATACTGATACTGTCTTTATAAAGTGGATGCACACTGCGACCTATTGGCATGACTGCAGGAACTAAAATTTTTATTTTTATCTCATCTCCTTGAACTGCATTAATTCAGAATTGACCATATTTTGAAAGGAAGGAAGAAACAATCCCATTTTTTGTGGTAGACAGTGGCACTTCTCTTTGGTTATAGTCTGAGGCTTAAGGGCAGACACTTGTGCTAATCTCAAGAGACAGTATTAGTATCATATTGCCTTTGAACTAACAATGAAGAACTCGAGCATAATAACAATAGTTAGATCCTGTTGGTTTTGGAGCAAGTTCCCCAGACCAGTCTAAGAGAGTTTACCAAGGGGTGAAAACTGGAACTCTGGCAGGAGTGAAACCTGGAAGTTGCTAATAATCAGTTTAGATGCTTCTGCTGTGCAGCAGGGGATGTGCAGGCTGCCAGAAGTCTGCAAAAGTAGCATCTGTGGCACCAGCACCCAGCTCTGTGTACGCTTGTGCTGTGGAGGGACCATAGGTCCTGTGGATCATGTGCTTGCTGAGTCTTTAAAAGCTGCGTTGAGCTTGCTGGGACTAGACAGGATTAAATCTCTGTAAATCTGCACAAAAATTGGCTGTCTTCACATTGCGTTTGACTTGCTCACCCCAGTGGATTACAGAACCATCGCCTCTGCTTCTAAAATATTTAGTGGTCTTTTGGCGGGGATCTGGCTGCCCAGAGTGCTGCGTGGCCCACAGTGCAGCATCTGAAGCAGGTGAAGATGTCGCTGCTAATACCACTGTGGTGGTGGTGGTGGTAAGCTTCAGCAGTTTGGCTGAGCATCTGCCAAATGCTAATTTATCTTTACCAACTTATTTTAGAACCCATTTTTTAAACTTGCGCCTGAAAGTACTAGTATGAACCTGTGCTGATGCAGTAGAGATACAGAAACCTAATCTTGGTGCCTGGGATTGAATTTGAGAATTCGAGGTTTATTAGCCAGTGAGGAAGCAGAGTAGCTTTGCAAGAGGTTATGGATTAGTTTTCTGGACAGAGTTGAGAAAAGCTTGAGAGCTGAGGTGCTCTGTCCATGCAGAAGGATAGTTACTGAAGGAAGGAGCATGATAGCAGAATACTTCTTTTTTTGTACGTTGCATCTTAAGATGCAAAATGTTAGTGTAGAAATCAATCTGTATGGGTTGCCTATTTATACAATGAGCTGTGTGTGATAGTGACCCATATGCTCAACCCTTTTAGATCTGCAGCTATGTGGCAAACAGCGCTTATTTCCCGTCACAGTGATCTCACCTGCATCCTGCCTGCTAATCTGTCACTGCTGGGGCTGTTCCAGCACTCCAGGGAGGAGGGAGTTCGATTCAGTAAAGATTCCAACAGCTGCTTTTTTTTGTGTTTTGTTTTGAGCACGCTTGTTTTGGAATAGCTGTTTCTCTCTTCTCTGATTTCAGTTGGCTAGAGGGTGGCATCTGACAGTATCTAGGCTTTATATCACTGACTTCTCTAACCCCTGTGAAATGTTTGGGGTTTTTTTGTTCTGTTTTGTTTTCGTTCCCCCCTCCTCTTTCCCCAAAGAGAGGAGAGATTTCAGATTTGTCGGTAGTTTAAGGTGCTTCATTGTGGAAGATTTCCGGTTTCCTAATCTTTAATTTGCACTGCTTTTAATATGAAGAGAAATGATTTAAAGTAGAGAAATTCCAAGTACTCGTTCTATGTTTTGTTCCTCCAAAATTCATGCGTAGTGATTCATCTTAGTGGGAAGTTACAAGAAATGCTAATAGTAGAAGAATGTGGGACATAAGTGGACCAATTTTCTCTTCTGTAAAGCATGACCCATACACGCCATGAGTACGCAAGTTCATAAGGTCTGCATAGAGGCCTTGGTATAGAGTGAAGATCTGAAGGCTCCGATGGGCCTCTCTTTGCTGATACAGCCTCACCAAATGGTATAATTGAGCCCTTGGATTAATGTGTTTGATCCTCTCTTGATTTCTGTACTTTTAACCTTGAAGCTGAAAAGACAGCTTTCCTGTCAGCTGTGAGACAATAATCTCCGCCTTGGTCCTTTCTTCTTGTAGAAACTGGAACATTTGCTACAAGGATGCCAAGGTGCTTGTGCCTTCCTCCAGGGAGCCATCCATAAAGTGGAATCTGGAAAATTACCAGAAAGAGCGGAGGTAAGTGTGTCCCTTACCTCCTGTCAGAGGTGGGCCTGGGTCAGAAGAGAGCAGGAGGCTGAATAGCTGCATAAAAGCTGTAGCTTTGAATTTGTGAGCTGTAGTAGCAGCGTATTCAGTGTGGCACTGCAGAGCTGTTGGGACAGCAGGACGAGTAGAAGCTAATCCAAATGAAGTGATAGAGGCCCCACTGGGTGTAGAAGCTGGTTCTCTGATCCCTCAGCATCACTCAAGGAGATCTCTTAAGTTGTGCTTGTTGCTGCTGGGTGCTTGCTGCAGTGTTGGAGCATATTCTTAGGAGCTCCACAGCTCTGCCGCTGGTACTAGCTTTGGTGTCCCCAGTACTGAGCAGCTGCCTCAGGCTGTGTCACATCAGATTGGCTTGAATGGCCTGGAAGAAGGTTAGGTGACACCATAGATAGTGTTGCTGAGGACAAGGCTGTGCTGCAGTTCCAGCTTTGCTGCCTCCAGAACAGAAGTTTGGAAGTGGGCAAGAAGAGAAAGATACAAAGGCCGAGACAGTGTTGTCACAAACATGTTATATCCCCTATGCTTGAGAAGCGGCTGTGCCTCTGACAGAGTAGGAAATTTCTGCCAGCTCTGCATTGAGTGTCCCGGCAGTGAAACAATGGGCAATACAATGGTGACTTCTCTGGGCCTTCCTGCAGACGTGTATATCCACAAACCCTTCCCGTGCATCTTGTCCCACAGCTTGCAGCCATGCAGGTACAGGCGCTAAGAATACCAGGAGCTACCTCTGAGTGGAAAATGAGGCTGGAAAGCTTGTTCTATGCCCAGCAAATGGAGTAAGGACAATGCTAGGAATTTGCTTTCAATTTTAGCCTGGAGGGGAAAGTATCGAGAGCATAAAGAGCGCTGTTTATCGCTTTGGGCTTGGCAGGCTTGAGAGAAACGGCTGTGGGAAGCAAGCTCCCTCTTTCCTAGGGTGGGCCGAGGTGAGATGTGGTTTGCGCGTGTTTTGGTTTGGGCACTGGTTTTTGCCTGTTCCCACATTGCCTATAGGTTGCAGTAACTGCTCGTCTCGCTCTTGTGATCCCTCCAGGAGGCAGTTGTGCTGCTGAGGAACTACAGGCAGTTGATGAAGAATGTTCTTGAAGACGCACGTCTGGTCAGACTGCAACTGGAGGGTGGAGCGCTTCTGGCCAGACTGAGGAAGGAGGAGTCTTGTGTCACGCTCACCCACGACTACAGGTGAGCCGCAAAAGTGGGAGGAGAGGAGATGGAGATGAGGAAAAAGCAGGTGCTGGGGATCTCTGTGAGATGACCCCATTGTTGGTGCAGCTTCCTGTAGTGAGGACTTTTGTTGAAAAAAGCAAAGGTGAAAATCATGATGAATTTTACTCTTATCCTGGCTGCTTCTTCCCCAGTCCAAAAACCTGTCTGGGTGAATACACTTAGATGGTTAAAGTTCCTTTTCCAAGCTAAATCAGACTTGCCCTCTGTAGTGGAGAGACAGCTGGATATTTTGTGCACCTCTAAAACACAAGTCTTAATTGATGATGCCAGTGATGGATGTTTTAAGTCCAAGGCATTTATCGCTGTGTGATTTACCAAGGCACTCCTTATGCAAGGGGATTTCCAAGGACCTTAGCTGTGAGGAATGCTTTCTGGCTGAAGCAAGTTCTGATCTCCTCGCACATTGGTATGGTTTGCACAAACAACTATTCACTGCCCATTTGCAGAATGGGTATGAGAAGCAGGGACCGAGAGAGGCCAGCTGTTTGAAATCCCCAGGACATTGCACAACTCCTGTTTGTACTGTTCAAACACCTGAAGCCTATCAGCGTGTGAAGGCCTCTGTGCTATGTGCTGTGCAAACAGCAAGGTAGAAGGAAAGCCCTTGGCACCCAGGAGCTTCCAGCCTGAGTGTGAGATAAATGTGGGTGCAGATGAGGGTGTAGCGGATGGCGGGGCACCGTGGAATGGCTCTGTGCATCTGCAGCCTGGCTCTGGTTAAACTGTCTGTTGCCATCGCAAGCTGGGAGGTTTTAAGGGAGGGAACGGAGAGGAGATAATAAAATAGCTTGCAGGGGATGCCACCCAAACACCGGAAAAAGAACATTTATCTTTGAAAAGTCAGCGAGTGGATGACAGTGCAAGTTGCTACCTGTCACTGGGAGAACGGGGGTCGGCATTTTGGTGCTGAGTGAGGGGAGGGTGGGGACAGGTGTAACCATTTCTCTTCTCTGTTTGCTGTGACTCCTGTCAGCAGCTCTGGCAGGCTGTGCAGGCACAATTTTCTTGCTGAACTGGTGAAGTGCTCTTGATGCAATTTTGGGTACAATTAGTACGGTATAGCCTTTTCATTCTGACATGATATGAGAAGCACAGATAATGGGGGTTGGTTTTTTTTTAAATTTATTTTATTTTAAGCAACACACAGCAACTTTAGAGTCTTAGAGAATGGGGAGAACATGCATGCTTTTCATGTTTTGTTTTGGTTTTAAGCTAAGCCTGTGTTCTTGTGCAGGGAAATGATCAACTTTGAAACCTGATCTGACAGAGCCCCTAGGGATAATTTACTGCTTTGATTACCCTTAGCAAGGGCAGAGGCGGGGGATACACGCAAAATTCTTTGATTGCAGTGTCTGAGGGCAGGCCGAGCCTATGTAGCATGTTCTCTCGTTAATTCAGGTTATATTCGTTGCCTGCCAGTATGAATGGAGGGTGTGTGCTATGGCTCGAATGTATGTGGCTCTCCAGCCTGAGGAGTGTAAATGAATATAGTGGGAAAAAGCTACTTCTCTTCTAGTCTGTGGAGTAATTGCAGAAACTAAAATCCATGCAGTATTTTCATTGAGGAAATGCCTGCTTATCATGTAACTTGGGACAGAGTACTAAAGTAGTCAACCCTTCCCTGTTCTGGGATCCTTTTAAATGCAGAAAAAGCTCTGTCGCTTGGCCAGAGGACTCTGTATAAGGCACTATTGGTTTTAGATCCTCCATGGCTCTCCACTTGCTCCTTTTCTCCAAACTGGTGTAAGATATTAAAGGTTCTCAGCTCTGCTAACCCTGGAAAGGCTCCTGGTTTTCAAAGGCTTTAACTAATTAGAATCAATGTAGGGTAGGGACAAAATAATAGGCCTACTAAGTTAGTATGGAGTGGCTATTGATGTATGTGGGTCTAATATTAGATTTTTGACTGGTGATGTGTGAAAATGGAACAGGATTGGTTGTGTCCATACACTTGGCAGGGCCTGTTGCATTGCTTTTCTGACCTTCGAATTGTAAAATCTTGATCAATGCTTAACAGTCTAATTTCACACCCACTCCCCCAATACTTGAAATCAAATTATTTACAAAAGCAAGTCAAGTGGCTTTATTCTTCTGAGCCACCTTTTGTCTCTTGTTTTAATCGCATGTCCCGTTGTTTTAGTTTTTTTTTTTCTTCTCTCTTGTGGTGCACAAGTCTGATCAAGCAGAGAGTCATGACTGCAAAGGCTTCTTAGTCGGAAGTTGTGAGGCCATCTGTGAACAGCTAACTGTCAAAATATGCAAGAATTATGCACAGAGGCAAAAATTGTAAGAGCACGAGTTTTCTGGACTCCTAGTGCTCTAGTTAGTTAAAATATGCCAACCAGAAGTGCAGAGCTAAAGGTACAAAATGTGATATTTCTTCAGAGATACAGAGAGGACAAGCCCAGCTGCACCATCACCTTGGGATTAAACAAGCAAAAAATTGACTTGCTTCTTTGCAGGGGACGTGTTTTGCGAACTCTGACTTTGTTGCTAGTTTGTGGCTTCACCTCCTGGTATTTTTTTTTGCTACATGGTAAGAATAGAGATGGACAAACCCATCTGAAAACACTTGACTGCAGGTTAGAGATAGCATGCTAAAATAGGCAAGGAAGCAGGCTTGTGCTCTGTGCAGGCAGATGTTATCTGCCAAATACCTTTCTGGAGCACATAGCAAACAAGACTTGCTTTAGTCTTTCTTTAGTAATGAAACTCTTCCCTTGGGGTTGGTCTTGGCATGTTTCCCTGCTCTGCTCTCCACGAGAGCTGAGATGCCCTTTGCAGTGTTTTGTAACACAGAGCAGTGGGGTCTCGTTGCTGCTCAGGTCTGAGCAGGGCTTTGTGAGGCCTTGTGAGACTCACCAAGCCAGTGACCAAGCCAGTGACACAGCTCCTTTCCTGCAGAAACTGAACTCAACCCATCAGAGATGTGGTCGTGCAGGAGACATGCATTGTGCTACATCTGTTTGTTTCTGTTTGGGAGCCTCCAAGAGTCTTTCCTGGATGGTCCCATCCTGAGAGATGCTGCAGCACCACAGCAGTGGCTTTTATCTGTAACACCACTCACTCTCTGTTCTCAGTATGAGCTGACCAAGAGTCTCCATACTCCTTTCTTCACCAAGTACTGCTGTAAAAGATAGCCTTGTCCATCCAGCTGCTTATCCATGAAGGGAAAGAAAGACTTCTCCAAGCAGTCTTTCTGGATCTCAGCTTTTTCTCAGCTTAGAAAGGAGGAGCTCCGTTACCAGAATACACATCCTGCAGGCAGCCCATCGCAGGGAGCTGGCTAATGGGATGTGGTGGGCTCAGCTGATCCCACACCACTCTCCCACTAGGAAGACCAGGCTGAATTTGGCCAAGAATTAGTGTGGGTGTGGTACTGATGAGCCGGTATCTCTGTGACACCTCTTTAAGAGCTGTAATGACAGCTTCAGCACAGGCTGGCCACCCAGAGGTGCAGGTGGACTGCTGAAGGCGGCATTGCCACTTATTCATTGTTGGTGGTGCTGGCTGGCTTTAAATCCAGCACATTTGCCTTCACACCATCTGCTGTGCGGAAGGCTCCGTGCTTCTCCAGATCTGTTAGCTGAAAGCTTCCAGGTTTTGCTGTCCCTGTCTTTCTGGGGACTGAAACGCAGAGCTGTTAGCCTAGCTGAAGTTCCTGTCGGTAAGTATGGACAAATGCCACCGAACCATCCATCACTTTAATGCTATAAATACTTATCTTTGCACTTTTGGACAGGAAACTCTTAATAAACACATACTTTTTAATAAGTTACATCGAGTTGGCTAGCAGGTGTATCTTTGGCTTCCGGATATCCAGTGTGTTGATCAACCAACCTCTGGCTTGCAGGCAGCTCACTGAGCCAGTTGTGGAAGGTGGACTAATGCATTGCTTGTATTGTGGTAGATTTTGAAGACTTCTGGCTTATGATGGAAGTGTCAGAGAAGCTGCCAGAAGCAGTGGGAGCTCTTACTAAAGTGAGGCAGTTGCATGGGGCTGGGCAACAAGGCAGGGAGACTTTTAACCTGGTCTTTAGCCAGACATTTTCCACTGTTGTTCTCATTATTGCTGCTCTTCCAGCATAGCCAAGAGCTGGGAACGCTTGCCTAGACAAAGTGTCCGGTGATGGCTTTCGTCCTGTAGATGTGCTATGAGTCAGAAGTGGAGTAAAGAAGTTATAAACATTTTATATTAATATAAAGATGCTTTATACTAGTTGAACCAGAATACACCTGGTGCATGCCTGGTTCTACGAGCGAACCTGTGTTCTCAGTGTGGCACGGGAGCGGGATTGCATCATGCTCTGCATGTTGGCGGGCAAGATAGCCACAAGACTAGATACGAGAGCTGAAAGGAAGAGATAAACCTCCGGTGGTGAAGGAATGACCAGGTTGGGTGCTGGGCTCTGTGCAACATGGAACCAGAAAAAGCATAATCTCTTTCCCCAAGCTCCTCATCTGAAAAGAATTTGTGAGTGGAAGCTGTGAATAAGCTGCTTATAAATAGATGGAGGAGTGAATTCTCCTTTTGTTTGCAGAAGGCTGTATAGTTAGTCGCTGTGCTTTGAGGGTGGAGTGGCTAGAGCCAAGAGCTGGTTTTGTGAGCTGGCTATTTTTAGTGTGGCTTGGTGATCTGGTTGGAAGCCCTGGGTGGGGACCTGAGCTGCACAGAGGTAATGGGCAGTCCAGAGCAGACTTCCTGAGTAGCAGCTGCCAGGTTCCTGATGCTGGACCTGACTCAATTACCTCAACAAAGAGGGTGATCTTACAGCTAACAGCCTCCACAGCTCTTGAGCCTGGCTTCCACGTGCAGTATTGAGGCACTAGGTCTGCTTGAAGCTGTGGCCAGCTAATGAAGCAGCGGGTTATAGCTGCGTAGGAGCTCAGGTTTGTGGGTTTTTAGCAAGACTCTTGTTAGTAACAACTCCTGGGATGCTCCAAGGCAGGCACGTGCCACTCTGCAGAGTGGCGTACGAGCTCCTTTTGGCAGAAGTAAACTTGGATAATGTACAAGCTCTCGGGGGCTCCAGGAGGGCCTGCCAAGAGAGTGCACAAGCACCATCTGAAGCTCTGTCTGTCTGGGGTCTAAGCAGAGAGACGAGGCTGGTCTTCCAAAACATGGGACAAGTTGAGGGCAAGGGTGTCTGGTATGTAAGTCTCAGCCTGGGGAGCCTGGGGTGGCTGTCCTTCTTGGTTTGGAAGGTAAAAATTGTGTACCTGCAAGCTGACAGCTGCTGCCATATGCTGGTGGTCATGGCCAGGCAACCTACATGGGGAAATCCTTCCTGGAGGTATTTGTCTGCTGCCACCCCCTTTCTGCTGTAGAGATGTGTTTCTGTCTGTGCCGTGGCCGTTTTGATGGTTGCTACTCTGTGCGTTTGTGCTTCAAAAGAAGGCAGTGCTTGTGTCCCTCTGGGTGATGCCATTTTCTTGGTTTGCTTAACTTGCGCTTGCTCATCTTCCTGTCTCTCGGGGAGCTTTGGGACCCTCTCATGCTGGCATATTCCATAGTGCACACTCCTGACCTGGTCTGCGAGATGCGTCTTCCATTGATAGGTGTCCTTTGCATGTTTCTTCTGTGGACCTAATCCTAAAACCTTCATTTCCTGGTTAGGACGAGCTCTCTGTATACCTTGAAGCAAGGTGAAAAACTGTGCTTAAACCCTAGCCTCAAAGATTGGCACCTTTCTACTGTGAGACGCCTCTGTGCTGTTGCTGGTGACACAGAAGATGCTGACGAACACTAAACCTTTGGCCTTTAGCAGTGTATGGGTGGCAGTGCTCTTCCATGGTCTTATTTGTTTGTGTCAGGTGGAGGGAGGAGCGCATGGCGACATTTCTATCCAAACACATATCGTGCTGCTTGGTATTCATTTTCGTTACAGTCTAACCTGTTCCCTCTGTTTGCATGGTGGTTTTAGCCTGGTAAAAAGCACTTAGACTCACATTAAACAAACCTCCTTGCTCCGCACATAAAGGAGTGTGGAGCCGTTGCCGTTCCGAGTGTATAAGGTGCTGTGTGGAGCCAGTTGTGGCATTTGCAGAGAGGTGAAAGATTGCAGAGCTCTGTCTAGGTAAGTTCTTGCTGTTCTTTTAGCCTTTTCATGAGATGATCCCCCTCAGCTCCCTTTCTGCTGTTTATTTTCTGCTGTCTTAATGTCCTAAATCTTCCTGGATTCAATGGGAATTTACCCAGAAGACTCCAGTTTTGTTTGGTCTTGTTTGCAATGTTTGTCATGCCAGCAGGGCATTAGGTAGTTAATGGCACACTGTGTGTTTTTTATCTGTTTAAAAAATATTACGGAAAAAAGTGCCAAAAGTTTCCGGCATAGGATGTTAGCTGAACCACCTGAAGTTCCTGGCTCAGCCCAGACCATCCCACAAGCACCGCTTTTTATATGGCTGAGTTGGGGTAGATGTTTCTGTTGCTGGGGTAGTTAATAGCACAGTCACTGCAATTATATGTATCGTAAACACTGAGGGTGTGCAAAAGGAGGATGTATGATGGAAATAGGTAAGTGGCTTGAAATGAGAGTGGGTATATATTTGAGCAGGGCATCTTGAAAACCTGGTGGTCCTAACTCCAAGACTAGTGCAGTCGACCGAGATAACACATATAAATACGTGTGATGAGGTTTGGAGGTAGGAGGTTTTTTTACAGCTGGTAGAAAACCACAGCTTGATGCTTGGTGTTCCCAGAATGGTGTTTCCATGTCCTACCTCAGGCTCCACTGCAGGGTGAGCTTTCCCCATGAGTAGGCTACTTGTTGGTTTGGGATTTTTTTTTTTATAATTATTTTTTTCCAGTTAGTTTTATGGATCTTACTGGCATTTAAAATCAGCCAGAGTCTGAACACAGTTTTATTGTAACTGAACGCAAGCCAGGTGGGGGAAAGAATCAAAGGTCGCAGCTTGAGACCACACTTGGACATTTGTTTAACTGTATGCATCAATCCCTTTGCTTTTAAATGTACTTCAGAGTATATTTCTGCTAAAAACATGTTTAAATGAACTGTGCTCCAGAAGAGAATTCTCTCAGCAATTATTGTCTGCGGTGTGTTGTATTAATTGGATGGGTTGCTCCCGGTGCGTGTGCCTGTCAGGTAACCTAGTGAGAAGGGATTCAGTCAGGTCCGTGGCCTTGTCTGGATCCGCTCTTCCCATCATGAACAGCAGGAATCCCACAGACAACCCCAGACTTGGTGTTTGACCTCTGTGCCTTTCTAAGGACACCTCAGGGTTATAAAAATTGTACCCAGCTGCTCAAATATTTCTATTAGGTAATTAAAACCACCATGGCTATTTGTGTGCTGCAGAAAATAATTACAGTTTATTTAGCAATATCTGCGTTAGCTTCACCACGGCCAGTTTGAATTTTAACCTCAGCTGCACGTGAAGTTTTCATCTTGAAGAGCAGCAGTGTGTGCATTTGAGGTTGACCTCCTTTTATGGGATCATTACAAATACAGCAGTCGGATAGGTTGCTACCAAAATACATTCATGAACAAGAATGGCTTAAATGCATTTCTTTTCCTGCGAAACAGCCCTCGGGCACACAGGACAAAGCTGGAAGGATTTCTTCCTGAAGCATTGCTCAGGATGTGTAAACGATTTGTAGCCAAGGTATCAGCACGGATGATCTGGGTGATGTCCTTGCACTAAGCCATCCTTTAAATCTCCTAATTGCCAGATCTTATTCATTTTCTGCCAAAACCCGTAGAGACATCCACAAGGGAAGTTCAGCAGCAGGAGTGGAAGACTAGACTAGATGAGGCTAATGTAACATCTGACTGTGTTTCTTCTAAATTACAGAATGATCAGGAATATCTGGTTTTCTGGGGAAGTTAGCTGCCATATAGTTGCCTAAAAATTGCCAAATAACACTAGGAAAAGGCAATATGACTTGTGTTTTCTTCCATCCATGAATTTTTGCTATTTTAAAATCAACCAAGGTTAGTCAGAAGGTGAGCTCTGATTTTAGCCCTTGCTTCTAGATCTGTTCTCCTGGCTGTTGGTTAGAGCAGTTTTTCAAGGGACAGACAGTAAGTTGCAGAATAGTAATGGTTCTCTGCCTCCCTCCCTGCGCTCTTCTATTTGCGTCTCGCTGGCATCGGCAAGTATGGCTCCTGCAGCGCCTGCTTTGGCAAGCCTGCTGGATGCCTCTTCTTATAACCATCTATTTTCAAAAACAAATCAGGTATTTTGCTTTGAAAACTAAAGTGTAACTCTCCAAGGCTAGCTTTTTTTTTTTTTAAGGATGGATTCAGACAGAAATAGTCTTTCTAAATTATAGGTTTAAAATTACCCTACCATTATACAACAGCTTGGCACTTTTCCAGAAAATTGAAGATGTTTGGAACCTTTTTCACTGAAACAATAATTGTCCAATGAAAACAGGATTTGGGGAAACATAAACTGACATCAAGCTACTGCTTTTTGCTATAAATTATATTGACTGTATTGCAAAATTACTTTGGATGATTTGATCGTGGAAGAATGTAGTGAAAGACTCTTATTACCACACTCACATGTGCAGGGAAATGGCAACGCATCCGAACAAATCTAAGCTTAGATGAGACTTTCCACTGACTTCAAACAACTCTCTGCTTTTCTTCCTCAGAGTTGCTCGGGCCACTACTAAAATATCTTTAATGGGCTTAACAACCAGGTGTTTCCCTTTGTGTGGCAGAATGGAAGTCAATTTTTCTTCTTCAACCAAACTTTCAACATTTGGTTTGTTTACTCCAAGCTGCCTTGAAGGCAATGAAGGACAGAAATAAAAAACTCTGGAGTCTGACTCTGAAAAAGAAGTAGTTGTTTATGCAAGGTATCATTTTCCCCATGAAACTCCATGTTGCGGGATATCATTGAGTTTACTAGTATACTAGAAATTATTTAGGAAGAAGTTTTTAAGATGCGGATCAGCAAATAGATGGGTAGATAAGTAAACAGATGCACAGAGATTTGGGAGAACGTGCTTAATGCCCAATGGTTACTTTCTCTGAGCACTGGAAGTGCCGAAGTGAATTGAAAAAACAAACTTTCCCATGGACTGTGAGTGATTTCTTTGTTCAGCTCAGTTTGCCTACCTACTTTATCCTGCAGGGTGGAAAGGGTTATATTCTCCTCTGCGTAAGAGAGTAAAAGATGGATGTTAGTCAGAGAGCCTGTCGGGCTGGTAAAAGTGAACTGTCAGGAGCTGACAGCATATGAATGGAGTTACCTTGGAGATGCAACAGAAGACCAACAACTAGACGTTGAGGTTTTAATGAATGCCTGCCAAGCCACGCAGAACGTGTGAAAACAGCATGGCTGGACCCTGAAACAAAGGACTGAGGTGCTGGGATGCTGAAGGAACTCGGCAGAGGAGGAGGAATGGTGTAAGGCCACACCTGAAGCCCCTCCGGGGCTCGGAGGGACCGTTTGGAAACATTTTTTTTTTTCTGAGTGGTTGTATGCAGTCACTCAGCAAACCATTGGCAGGACCAGGAGAAGGGGTAGCCTTGGTATTGGATTGTGCCTTGATAAGTGTATCAATAGCCTGCTGCAAGCATTCACAGGAAACAAAATTACTTGAATGGCACGAGTAAGGGATTTTTGATAATGATATGTGCCCTAAACAACTCAACTTAAAAGGAAAATGAGAGCTGATTTCCAGCCTGAAATTAATTCTTTGTCCAGTCCCTGCTCCCAAATGCATCCTTGACTGACTCTAGGTAAGCTTGAGATGCCTATGGATCAGTAAAGCAAAGGTTCTCCATGTGTGCATTCAGTAACAGGATGTTACTTTTAGTGCCATTGAATCAGGGGAGATAGAGGAGAGACGACTAGGTATCTGTAGACGTGTGTAGCTGCCGCATTATTTGCGGAGACATAGATCACATCTGATGGTGGAGAGGGCCGAGTGCTCGCTTCTAACCTGGAGGCTCTGGCTTGGATCTTCCCTACCACTTTCTGCAAATGCAAGGAAGGGTTGGTCATCTTGAGGTCTTCAGAGTCTGGCTCTTTATTTTTCTAATACTTCCAATAATATGGGATAATTCCTTCTGTGGAAGGATCGTGTGTGGGGCCAGAAGAGCACTGTTTGGGGTGGATATTTTTCAGTCCTTCAGCTCAGCAGCAAGCAGTTCACCTGAGCCCCTTCTCTTCTCCTGAAGTGGGCTCCTCGGGGCTCAGTGTGGGGGCCATCAGGAGGACTCTTGCTGGATTTTTGAACCTGACTTTCCCTGGAGCAAACACTGGTCATAAGGCCAATACTGGTCTCAAGTGTGCTCCAAGAGACTGGTCTTGTCCATGGTGGCACGGTGAATTCACTTCTTTACACAGTGAGCTTGTGACAGGCCTATTTCTGTTCATAAAAAAAATAGTTAAAGCACATTTGTTTTGTAATGCCTCCCTATCCCTCTATCTATCCATCTACTATGGGTTTTTTTCCTATAGTTGCAGTGTTGTTTTCAGGCGATCCTATGTTTTGTGACTGTGGGAGATGTGCTGTCCGCTATGTGGGAATCTTCTGTATTTAGAGCCTTGCAGCCCAGGTTGCGACTGACTCCTGTCAAGGAAAACTACTCCGATTTGAGACAACTGGAGTCCTGTTTCCTCCATCAGGTATGGAAAGGAGCAGAGCGGGACTCCCTGGCTCCCTTCCCCTGTATCGAATCGCACTCTGTGCTGGGTCATCCAACACAAGAGCTGGAACTCTTCTTTCCAGTTACTACGCCATAAGATCACCATCTTGCAATAACTTGTTAAGCATTGAAGCCATGCATGCTTTCTTTATCATGGGCTTGGGTGGACATAAGGACTCCCATTACAGAAAGGTCTAGCAGGTCAATCTAGCTTGTTGACGAGTACCATCAAAGAAGTAGCATCAACACCAAAGTGATTTCCATGGAAGCTCAGGGAAAGGTTGGAAAAATATTTTGCCTCACGAAAGGATAATTACAAATGTTTGCATATAACAGCCTGTAATGTCTGAAGTTATAGGTGCTTGCTTGTTTGTGCCGGTGGGAGGAACACCATTTGCTGTTCCGGTGTGTTTTCCTGAGTGGATGAGAGCACTCATGCCAGCGGGGACCTCAGACCTGTGGGAGTAAGACTGAAGGGTGTCTGCCTGTCTGGCCATCAGTATGCTGGAGCCTTATTCAGAAACTAATACCTGAGAGATTGTTATGGTTTGAGAAAACCTATAACAATTTATTGTCGTTTAGACAATTATTCTATCACTTGATGACCCTTCCCCACCCAGGAAGGGGAATCAGGAAAAGCAAGGAAAGGCGAGGGTTGAAATATAAATAGATTTAATAGGATAAGACTAAATAATTAACATTAATACTAAAGAACCAGTATTAATCCCGATACTAATGTAAGATATACAAGAATTATCCTCAGCACATTCCATCAGCAGGAAGCCGTGCACTCCCCGCAGGCACAGCCAATATGGGACCCTGCGAGTGCTATGGCTTCGGGAGGAAGGGAAGGGCTCAGGGCTCCTGCACCAGGGCAAGGAGTTCTCTGGACCACCGCCATCAAGGGAGAGAGAAACTCTTCGTCAAACTTTCTAATTTATATCAAATGTCATGTTCATGGTATGAAATAATACTGTTGGCCAGCCTGGGTCCATTGCCCGGGTCTCGCTCCTCCTCACCCCTGCACCTGGCGAGCTCGAAAACACTGAGACCTTGAATCCCACATCCCATAGCTGTCAATAAAGATTTTCATGGATTCAGACACTAGAGTCTTACAAAAGTGGAGTTCTCCCCAGCATTAGAAGAGAAGCAAGTCCTGTGTCGCTCAACCCAGGACACAGATGCACTCTGATGCACAAAACCAAACAGCATTTAATGTTGTTGCCAAATATAACTTCCAGCCATCTTCCGAGCTGTTTCTCATTAGCTGTCCTAGCTGTGTCACTGTAGCTGATGGGAACTGGCCTTTACAACCTGCTCTGTAAACACGCTTTCCAGAGCCCAGCTTGGACAGTGGTTACGGCTCCACTGCTGCAAGTCTCCTGGGCTGGGTCTGAGTCCGTCCCTGGGAAAGGATTATAAACCAGAAGGCTTATATCATGACTGTTTGTTTATGGTGGTTTCGGAAAAAGCGGGAGCAGCGTTACAGCTTGGATCTTTCCATTGAAGCCTGCAGATCCTCTGTAGAGAACCTGTCTCCTCTGCACTGCAGTAGCACTGATCTTAGTCCAGAAACAAGTCAGGGTTTTTTGGCTGCGCTTTGGAGAATTTCATTTAGTCTATTGGCATTTTGCAAAGGAAAAACAAAAGTATCTTAAGAGCCTGAGGTTTGAGGAGTTGGCTGTTGCACACTGTGTGGAATTCTGAATGGAAAAATCCTGTGGATTTCTGCTATGCAGAGCTATAGTTGTCCAGACCTATTGTACTACCTTGTGTCAATTAAGTAGTACCTAAAAACTAAGGATGCTTGCCACTAAATGCTCCTATTCAGTTGTATTTCATAGGTTCAAGATGCCCATAACCTATGACAGAAATAAATGTGGATGCTGAATTGCTTCTATGAATTTCCCTTAGCAAAGCTTTCAGAGTTCTATTAGCTACCTATTTCACAAGTGCTTTGGATAATTTTAATAATATGATTAAAAAAAAAAAGCCATGCTCTCATAAGCCAGAAGGTTGTAAAACAGTTGCAAAATGAAAGCTGGTTTAGGGTGAGTACAGGAGATGCTCAGGCAGCTGAACCATGCCATGGCACAGCTGAAGAAGGCTGTGGTATTTTTGTTGAAGGTGCCTATTGAGTCCATGCTTATAAAAGGAGGGGAAATACAGAAGCAGAAGAAATGTGAGAAGTTTGGGGACACAAAGAAAGAAAAAGCTTGAATGCTATTCTGTATCCTGGCTCTAATTTGGTCAAACCTGTGCTGGAGAGGTGCTGCAGACGTCTGAAAGGAAACTGCAAATATTCATCATTATGCCAGGATTAAATGGTGTGCAGGGTCCCTGGCAGCAGCATCCAAGGGCGCTGGGCTCTATCCTGAAACCCTCCATCCCTGCCTGTGGATGGAGGAGGTTAACTTCTGCTGTGGCCAGGCTGGCAGGGAGAGCGCTGCCTTGTGCTGCCTATTGGGCTTTGGGCAGCACAGCAAGAATGCCTGTCTTTGAATCTTTCCAGCACAACATTGTAAAATTCAGTTTCTCTTCGAGCTGGGGTGCTCTACGCTTTGCATTTTTGTTTGGCTGGTGGAAATTCCCGAGAGTGAGTGGGGCATCAAGTGCTTTTTGTTGTTTTGTCATTTAGGAGAGACTTGCTTCCTAGTGATTGCTTATTTACTTATTTAAATTAAATTCAAATAGTGGTTTTAGATACTGAGGCTGCCTGAGCCTGTGTTTTGTGAAAGCACACTGATGCAATAATCTGCATTTATGAAAAGCTGAGGATCCCATCTGAAAGTGTACACTAAGTTTTGCAAGGAGCCTGGCTGGGAGGAGATGCCCTTCCTCTTCCTGACAGGTTATCTGCACTGGGATCAGAGTGGGGAATCACGGGAACGTGCAGGGAGCAGCATTATTCTCCTTCTGTTCTCCATATGGAGATGGCCATTACGGGTCCCACGGGGAGGATGACTGAAGCACTGCTGTTAGCCCGATCATGTTTGCATGAAATGCTGGGGGAAGGACCTAATGCAAAACGCCTGACCACACATGTGTCCCCTTCCAGAGACGCCCTTGATGCTGCCAGTGTGTTTTACAATCGAGTTGATGAGGGCGTTCACCGGCTGGTGATGCTGTCGAACAAACGCATCCAGGAACTGGAGCTGGTGATGGAGTTCGAGAAAGTGGAAGAATGTTTTAAGGAGGTAAGGCCTTATTGTCAGTTCCAGTGACTGCCTGCTGCCACCCTCTGACTGTATATCCTACAGCGGGTACCGGACCTATTGATCTCTCCTGTGAAGGTGTAGAATGATGCCTGTAGACCCTTAAAAAGAACACCCGAACAACTGAACATTAGAATCTGAGATAAGTTTTCAGATGTGCTGAGAACCAAGGCACTGTTTGCCTGGTGTGTTTTTATGCCAAGTATAGAACCACAGAATCATGGAATGGTTTGGGTTAGAATGGGCCTTAAAGATCATCTAGTTCCACCCCCCTGCCCTGGGCAGGGACACCTCCCACCAGACCAGGTTGCTCCAAGCCTCGTCCAGCCTGGCCTTGAACACCTCCAGGGATGGGGCAGCCACAGCTGCTCTGGGCAACCTGGGCCAGGAGCTCACCACCCTCACAGCAAACAATTTCTTCCTCAGATCTCATCTAAATCCGCCCTCTTCCAGTTTGAAGCCATCACCCCTCATCCTATCATTCCATGCCCTTGTAAAAAGTCCCTCCCCAGCTTTCTTGTAGGCCCCCTTCAGGTACTGGAAAGCTGCTCTAAGGTCTCCCCGGAGCCTTCTCTTCTCCAGGCTGAACCCCCCCAACTCTCTCAGCCTGTCCTCACAGCAGAGGGGATCCAGCCCTCCCAGCATCTCCGGGGCCTCCTCTGGCCCCGCTCCAACAGCTCCGTGTCCTTCTGCTGTTGGTGGCCCCAGTGCTGGAGGCAGCACTGCAGGGGGGGTCTCGCAGAGTGGAGGGGCAGATTAAGTTAAGTAAAAGTCTCCTGCCTGGTCTCTAGGTGTGGATCAGTCAAACCCCATAAACATCTGCCATGTTTTTCCATACATAAAGCCCACAGTGTAGTGGCTTATTGGTAAGCAGTACGCTTGGAGGTGGGGTGTCTTTTCACATCGTTTGGCAAAAGTACCCTCTCAGCAAGACTGCTGAGGAGCCATTCTTCATGCTCCAACTTGAGAAGCAGCAGAGCGATGGCAACGAGCTGATGATGAGTCCGGGTGTCCTCTCTGGGCTGTGGATCCTGCAGGGTTTGCGTACACCCTGCTGCTGAATGAGCCCCACACTGCCTACCCCAGACTGGCTGCCCACTCTGTTATTTAGATTCCTGTGCAGTGCTCAGGTCCCTGCTCTCTGATAAGGCTCAGGCACACCCTGTCCCCTCTGGGTGCAGCCCCAGGCACACTCCTGCTGCCTCTGGGTGCAGCCCTTTATACAGTCTGCAGGCAGGAGAACAGCCATGCTCAACCTCCCCCACCCCCCTATGCCTCTGTGGGAGCTTAAACTTCCCTTCACGTGGTGCTTGTTGAAGCTCTTTACAGCCGTGGGATGACTGGAGCAAACAGGCATTGGTTTTCAGAAAGACCTTTGAAACCTCTAGCTACGTAGAGGTTTAAAAAGTCATAAAGTTGCTCAGGCTGCCTGAGCGTCCTACAAGGTCTGATCAGGTCTTTCTGTGTTGCAGATCCCAGATGTTCAGTCCTGCAGGTCCCTAAGCCTAAACTCAACTTCAAAATTATGGAGTTGCATAGTTTCCTCTGCTATAATTTGTCAACAATGAGAAGTTTCATGTATCACTTATTACCCTGTGTGTGTGAAGGGTGTTTGGAGCTCACCTTAGGAACCTGCATCCTTAAAGATCAGTACTAGGACCAGTTTGACCATTGCTCTTCTAGGACTCTGGGCTCTTCGCCTGTGGAGAGAACTGGATTAGCAGAGGAGTCTGTAGCCTACCTGTTATTTTCGCAGGCCAAGGTGGATCCAAGAGTTTTAATGACTTCCCATTTGGAGGTAGACACTCGGGCGCCATGCACTGTGTGTTCAGGACAAGAAGTGTGATGCAAGAACCTAGTAAAGACTCCCTTAAACACACAGGTTCCTAATACCAAACAGAAATCATTTCTGATCATGCCCAAAAGGCACAAAGGCAGGCTCTGCAACCTGTCCCTGCTTTAAGCTGAGCTTTTTTTGATTGAATTGAGCAAAACTGCCTGCTCCCAGCTTACTTTTCTTGCCGATCACCAATGATGGCAGCAGCTATGCCTGTTTTTAAGCCTGCCTAGGAGCTCTAGGCAGCAGCAGTGTGTCCCTCTGCAGTATGGTCACAACCTGGGAAACTACCCCCATCTACTCCTCTCGTCCATGGGTTTGTTCCATGAGCACAGACCCGCTCTTGGTCCAGAAGACAAGGAGTTTGTCCCTGACTCTGGGGTTGAGTTGCGATATGGATTTAGATGATCCAGGAAAACAGGATGCATGGGCATTAGGAAACATTTGGTCTGTCCCGTCCCCCAGGTGCAGCTATGCCTGAAGCGTTGCAGACAAGTTTACTAGCCTGTTTTTCAAACCCACAGTTAATGGAGATGCTGTGTTATCCTGTTTAGCCTCTTGTGTCTGCTTTGCTTTTAGGATACTCTTGTTAGTTTTCTACCCATGTTTAAGGATATAAGCTTATAACCGTGGCAGTGGCTGGGCTCTGTTGAGGAACCTGCAGTTACTGCACGGCTTTGTGGAGAGCTGCCTTCAGAAAACCAGTAACTGAGAGTTTCAGAGAACCATGAAACACTGCAGATGGGGAGAATCCCCAGTACGTTCACACTGATGGAGTTCATGTCCTGCCAGTCAGAAAAGGGAAGTGGTGTAGGAAATCTGGCAGCAGGGAGGTTTTATCCCACTTGGGGGTAGCAATAATAGGAATATCAGGCCAGCCTGCAGGTTGCAGGGCTCGCATTAGACCATGGCTCACCCAAAACAGAGCCCAAGCAGCTACTTGCCCTGTTTATGCCTAAGGCTAGTGAGCAATAGCAGAGCTTTGCAATTACTCAGTAACCTGAAGTGGAAAAACTTCCAGCAGGAGGTTCAGGCTGAAATGCTGGGATGGGGGGAGGAGTGTACATGCACATTCTTTCCAGTAATGAAGTGACCAGCGTTATGAGAACCATGCCTTGCTCTTTCCACATAAAGGCCTACCTTGGTGAGTAGCACAGAGTGACTAATAGCGGAGCTTTTCCTTTTTCTCCTAGGTCAGCAGTTGGATTGAGAATGTTGGCAGAAAACGGCTAAAGGAAACGATCAACCTGGATGATTCTTTGGAGATGCTGCTTCAAGCACAGAAGCAGTTCAGGGAGTTTGATCTTGTTGCCAGTGTAAGTGTTGTCTGATTGGAAAAACGTACTCTCCAGAGCCTGAGTTGGTAGCTTATGTGCCTTGTACATGCTCAGCCAAACCCATGATGCTATGATGGCATTGGTAGAGGGTCCATCACCAAGGTGTGCATTGTTTCTTCACACTACTGAGCTTTTCTGCTCTCCTTTTGTAGATGAAGCTGCCAGCTCAACCCTTCAGTAGATGGGATTTGCCAGTCTTGAGGAAAATAACTACTGTGATGAAAGATGGATTTTTTGTTAATCCCTTGTTGTGCTTGTAGCACTGTCTTTTTTTGATCCTAATTGACCTGTGGCCTTACTGTATAGGCTTTTACAAGCTGCTGGGTGGCTCTTGTAGATCATAACAGAGGTCAGGACGCTCCAGAGTTCTGCTGTAAACAAGTACACCCCTGCTTATGTGATTTGAACCTTAAAAAACAGTCTAATTAGTACTAGCTGTTAATGACCTTGAAGACTATCTACTGTTCATGTCAGGTTTCTGTACTCATATGCAACTGCATTTTGCTTTCAGGAGTATTGTAGAAGGGGGCAGGAAGCACTAAAGAAGATGGATCGATGGGAAGACTTCTGCTCTGTGGATGTGCAGTCTTACAGGGTAAAGCTGCAGAGCTACAGAGATCAACTGGAGGAGTTCTGCAATCAACTGGATGAAAACAGGCACCGAATCTGTGAGACGGTCAGGCTGTACGAATTCTTTGACAAGGTAAGACATCAGCTGCAGGGAGAAGGGCGTAAAAAGTTTGCTTGGACTCAGTCCAGCAGGTTGTTTATGAAAGGTATGAAATATAGTGTGTGCACCAACAGGGGGCTGGATCTATGGCCTGCAAAAGCCCCTTCACACTCGTGTGTCTGGAGTCATTTTTTTTTCAAGTCAGTATGTGGAAGAAGGGGTGGGTGTGTATTCAGGAAAATGTCTGCGTCTCTTAAGAATAGAGGTTTTCTGCTGTTTGAGCTGTACCTCGTAGACCCCTCTTGTGGCTGCAGTGGACAGAATAATCATGGCAGCGCTGGCCAAAAGATTGGCTACTTGTGTCCAGTCTTGGCCACCAGGCCAGGATAGGCTGCTTGCATTTTGTTCATACGGTGTCCTTACACCCTGATAAAGTCAGCCTGTTAGGAATAGTGCCCTGCTGCTCAGCCCTAAACATAGCTCAGCTCCTCTCTTGAGGAGGCCTGTGTGAGGAAATGGAGCATCAGAATGGGGTACTGGGCAGTGTGGCTGAGGGACCCAAGGGGACTGGGTTGGCCGAGGCATCTGCGAAGCAGAAGAGGATGCATGCGGTGACAGTGCTGAGTGCCTGGCCGTCTCACCTCTACTTTAATGCAAGTGCACCCATTCAGCAGACCTGCAGTTGGATTTGGCGTCCTTTATTCATCTGCAACTTTAGAAATTAAACTATAGGATTTTCTAAGTGCATTTTAAAATACAGCTTTGGCAAGCACAGAAGGCCAGGGAGCCTGGTATCCATTTACTCCACACTTGTACAAACATTGGGTATTGAAGTTCTCAAATTCCAGAAAGAATAGGCACTAAATGTTAAGCTGTACCAGATGTAGGTGCCACTTAGTTGCTGTCTCTGAGCTGCCTTGGCAGCCAGAAGCGCTCAGAGGAGGGGAGAGGAAATTCAGCTAAACACGAAAACGTGGAGAAGCATCCTGTGCAAGGGAGGAGAGTGGAGAAGGCAGCCCAGAACACTGCTGTCAAGACATGGGAGGATTGAGTCTGGTGACGCTCGGCAGGTCTGCTCTAGCTCATGTGTGCAGTTTGTTGTGCAGGTGGGGGACCCTCTTCCTGTGGGAATGTGTCATTATGTTTTTTCCCCGGGGGAGTGACGAGTGCCCCCTGTGCCGTAGGAGAACGTCAAGAACCTGTGCTCTGCTCACTCACTGAGCACAGACGTTCAGGGGCTGCTCTGGTCCTTGAACACCCCTCGCCATCATGGGGATCCTGGGAAGGATGCGTTTTGTCATATTTCCTCAGATAAGCTGAGGGACACAAAGGTGCCAAGCCATGCTTGGCATCTTGGCAAGTCTGTGGCCCAGCCAAACATCAGTCCTGCATGAACCTACCCAGCCACAGTTGGAGATCTCTGGAGCACAGATGTGGCATCTAATGGCTGCTCTGTTTTCTGTTCAGGCATGGAAACCACATCATGGTACTAGCTCTTGGGCTGCCAGGGTGGTCGGACATGACTCAACAGCAATGGATGTCCTTCCGCAGCTTCAAAGCCTTTCAAAGCCTGGGCCGTTGCCAGGGGCACAAATGTTACACAGACCCCAAATATGGCCCATTTCTTTTCTTTTCCATAGCACCTCTCATACGCCATCTTTTTGGTGGATGACACTGGAGGATGCAGTCCTTGGTGGCAGCAGCAGCAAGAGCATCCTCTTGGTTGTGCCTTTCGTGCTGCGTAGCCCCAGTGAAAACTGAGTGATTGTGGCACAGCGTGGTTGCACGCTGCTTTGGTGTGGAGGAGAGGCATCTCACTTAGTGCGGGAGGAGGATTTTGATCTCACTGGTTTCAGTAGAACTATAAACGGTGCTGGTGGTGTAAATATAACACGTGTGTATTGCGAACCGGCGGCCAACCGAAACCAGGGGTGTGGAGGGGATACATCCTGCAGCTGTGGGATGAGTGCAGAAATCACTGCGCAGCATGAAAGTTCTTTCAGTGCCGAATGTTTTGATTTTGATCTCCAGAGTGCTTTCTGCCTTCCCAAAGCAAAGTCAATGGTGTGGTCTGGGAGGTGGGGGAAAGCAGATTTTATCTAAACTGATTTCACTCTCTTCTGATGCTGAGCTGCTTTGACCTTCCTGTAGTGATCTTGTCAGTGCCTGCCTAACCTCCTTCTCTTTTCCCTAATGTCTGAGGGCATCAACAGCAGGAGTCTAAACTAAGCAATGTCCTTGATTTTCCTTCTTGTAAAGAGCCTGTAGTGTGCCAGACCCCAGGATTTGGGGAAGGAGCCCAAGGATGCGTAAGCAGTGTACGGTATGGTAATGAGCTGGCAAGCTCCACTCTCTCCAAACATCTCAGCATGTGCCAAGGGAGTGGAGCGCCCACCACGGGGATCATGGTATTCATCCCTCTCGTACCTCACTGCCTACTGGGAATAGGAGGCTCCATTCTCCTTGTCCTTCTTCTGCATGTGGTGGACAGGTATTTTGTAGGGTGCTGCCTGTGGCTGCTGGACAGGACAGGACAGCACAACCCCATATGGTCCATCAAGACACCGTACTCTGTTTTTCAGTGCTTGGCAGTTCCTGATGGCCTATCAGAGCTCTCTGTGAGGAGGCAGGCTGAGCTGGGCCGGACTGCGTGGAGCTTGCACATGGGCTGGCAGGGTTCCCTCCCCAAAGCCATGACCGGTGCCAAGCTGGATGTTTCCATTTGTCCCCACTTCCTTTGCGGCAGGAGCTCTTGGTGCCTGACGAGGGCTGGATGGTGGCCGGGCTGAGGCAGGAGGAGCAGTGAAGGAAGCTGCCTTCCCTGTCTCTGACTGCAGGCAGGGGATTGTTTTTCAGTACCACAAACTCAGCATGGGCATACTCGGGGACCTGCCATCTTCCTGTGGCTTCAAGCCTGGTCTGGCCGCTGTCTCTTGTTTACTCAGTTCCAAGACTGTGTTGGGATCTGGCATCACACAGTGCTTTGGGGGAGAACTGGGAAGCTGAGCAAGCAAGGGTGTATGTTGTACCAAAAGCACTCATGTCTGCTTTGTTCTGGGGTGCCTGCAAGCGTGGTCACCGCTACCCTTCTCTCCCGCTGCCTGTCCTGACTTCACAGTAGCACTGCCATAGACACACCACCATTACCAGGAGGAGCTAGAGCAAGTCTCCCTCTCCTTGCTTACCCTGTTAGCCTTCACTTTTTTTCCTCTCTTGAGCTTTCTCGGGGTGAAATTATTTCCCAGGTCACTCTTACATCCCCAGGTCTCTAGATGCTCTTGACTTTACCATGAGGGTTGGACTAGATGATCTCTGAAGGTCCCTTCCTAACCCCTACCATTCTGCGAAGAGAGAAATGCCCAGCTCCCTGTGTCCATGGGCTTGAAATGGCCTGTGTGAGAGCTGTGTGCCCTGTCAGCACTGCAGCCACCTAACTCACAGTGGCATGTCCAATGAGCCACCACACGCAGCACGGTCTCTGCCAGCCCCAGGATGACAGCTAGTCGTGCAGAAGGTCGGTAGCGAAGGCGTGTGATACTTGCTGGCAAAAGTGACTCTGGAAGAAGGCGCTGACCCAACCAGAAAGGGCAGAGTCCCATCCCACTGGCTCAGCACCTGCATACCCTGCGGTGCTGGAGTGCCCAGAGCCTCCCAGCTGAACTGCCTCTGTCATTACAGGATGGCCTGAGGTGGCCCCAGGGGCTTTTTCCTGCTTGTCAGGATGTTGTGCAAGACACTGCTGCTTTTGGTGCTCAGGGAAAGTATGGGCATTGCTCTGCCCTGACCTGGGAGCCTTTTGCAGCCTGGGCCCTTGCCTTGTGTTTGTGTTCTGAGGGAACCAGTTCAGAGTCCCACTGCTCAGGATTGCTGGGGTGAGAAAGTAGCGTTTCCCTTGTTGGTATTTCTTTGGGCTCTGCTCCATGAGCCGTTCCTTCAGTGGTGTTCTCTCTCTGCCACCCTTGGAATCCTTTCCCTCGAAGGACCCCTGGTCATTAGTCTGTGTTGATTCTGGTTCCTCTGATTCCTGATCTCCAGCCATCCCTGACTTCTTTCTGCTGCCCACAAGGAGCTCCTGCCTCTGAGCTCTGTTGGAGTGGGCAGAGTGTTGCCCAACCCCTCTCCACCTGTGTTGACGTCTCTCTTGGTGTGGGTTACCTGTGCTCACGTGTGGATCTGCCCCCACAGCTGGTTCACCTCCGCTTTCCTCCTCCTCCTCCTCAGCCACTTTGTTCTTTGTGGCTTAGAAAACAAAGCCTTTGGCAAGTGAAGGAGGTGCCTGCCCTTCCTGGGGGAGGGCCAGCTGGCCTGCATTTGATTATGGCAGCGCTTTCTCATCCCTCCCCATTGTCCTTGCTGCTGTAGGAATGCCAGCCTTTTTACGCTCCATCTCCTGAACAAGTGTTGCTGCCTCTGGGGCCCAAAGAGGGGCTGGGGCCCTTCTTCCCATCCCTCCAGGCCCTGCTGGCAGGAGAGTCTCTCTGCACATCTCCATGCACCTTCATCTGTGTCGCATTCACCGCATCCTGTCTCAGGCAGCCGACAGCCACAGCCAACCCTCTTGTAAGTACCAAGTATCCGGCGCTCCAGCTGATGTGTGAGTTCTATTGAGATTGTTTGGAAACAATGTAGAGAAGGCTTTTCACTCGGTTGCTTGTGCGCGTCTGTATGCGTCCAGCATGAATCAGAGCGCTTTGTGTGCGTCTTTTGTGCACTCAGACAGAGCCCTGGGAGCTCTGTGCATCTTTGCGTGGTCCCTCCGAACACCAGGGCTGTGCTGGCTGTAACACAGCAGTGCCCATCCTTGGTTCTCTTTATTAGAGGACTTTTTCATTATCATTTCAGTGGACATAATTTAACTGCAGCTAGAAGTTGTTGCTGGGATCGCATGCCTTCAGACTAGCTGGATGTACGCACAGGGCAGGTGGTACGTTCCCATCTGCTGGGACTTCTTTCTGTTAAAGGTTGTGGACAGCACAAGAGGGGGCTGCTCTCTGAGCCTGCCCCAGAGTTTGCTGGGTTCCTGTCCTGTGAGTGCCTGAGACCCGCTGGCACAGTGTTCCCAAGCTTCGAGAGGTGGGTCTGATCTCAGATGTGACAGCAAAAATCCAGAGCATGACAAATTAACTGACCTCCAGATGTCATTATCTCCCACTTCTCCCCAAAAGATTCAGAACAGTGACCTGCTGCTATCTTGTTTTCTGCTCTGCTTGGTTTTTGATGATGTACCAGATGTTATGTTGCAGATGATGTTTTGAGGAAAAAAAGAAATCAAGTCCCCTTCAGGCAATAAATTACTGATGTTTCTTTTTCCTTAGCCTTTGAGGAAAGAAAGGTTGTGAATGGGAAGCTGGAAAGGATCCTGGTGGCTGTGACCTAAAAGTGCGATTTTTCTATTGCAGTTTGTTTGGCACAGTTTGAGAGTTAATTTTACTGAAAGGGCGTTAACTATTCTCTGCTCTGGGAATGTGCTTGGAGAAGATGTGGAGAGTAGAACTTAGCACCAAAGTGGAAAATGAGGCATTTGATGTGTCCTTACTGGAGCATACTTAACTATGAACAGAGGCGGAGGTCACTATGCTGCGATGCTTGTCTCTTGCTAGCACTCCTGCGCAGGTCAGAACATGGCTTTGCCCCCCAGCACCTCTGAGCAAATGAGGGTTTTGCTGTGGCTTATAATAAAGTCTCTGGGAGAGATTTAGCACGCGCTGTTCTCTCTCTGCCTCTGCTCAGAGATCGGCTTTACTTTTCTGGGCATGGGCTGTGCAATGTTCACAAATAACAGCTTTCATTTGGTTACTGGGGCAAGTTCTCAAGATGATGAAGGAAGAGCCGAGTAGCACAACAGAAAGGAATATACGCTGTGCCTTCCTGGTGCTGTAGAACTGTTCTGGGGGAAGCCACTGTTCTCTGTCTTCAACATTGTCTGACAGCAGCTGTCTCATCTCTCTTTCTCTCTTCTCCCTCTTCTTCCTCAGTTACGCTTGTAAAGTCATGCCCCCGGACAGACAGCTAGTCTGATTTGCTCTCCCCTTTCAGGGGTGTCCTTTTTCATGCGCAGCCTGAAGCAGCTGGGGGAAGGAGCCTAGAGGTTGGAAAATCGATCCTTTGGCAGAGTTCGTGCAAGGTTAATGCATGAAATCTCTCCCTTCTCCTTCCCGACAGGTTTTTGCTGGAGAAATCTTGCAAGGTAAATAAGCCTCTAATGTTTACTTTCCCATCAAAGGGTATTCATGTATCAGAAAGTTTCTGCTTTGCCTTGGAGTTTGAGATAGCCCTCTTGCACAAACAAAGTCTTGACCGTTTACATCTGGTCTGCTACAGCTCTCCCTTGTTTTTCTGTCTTGCAAAATTAGTTATTTGGAAACTGTTCTGTTTTATGACTTCTACAGTAATTCGCTGCTACATCTGCTGGTGCCCAGGCTATTTTCTTTTGTGTTTCATCAATGACTTTATTGCCAAATTGGCATTACAGCAGTGCTCCTAGCAAGCTCTCTGACAGTAGGTGAATGGTAAGTGGTACCTTTCTGGTTGCAGAACGAAGGTGTGAGACTGGTGTGTAAGTTTGTCCCTCGGTGTTACAGGGCAGCAGTGAAGTAATTAGGGGTTTTCATGTACTAAATTCAAGCACGATTTGCAGTTGAAAGTGAGAGGTTCTTGGGTTGAGATGCTTTTGATTACCTCCCCCAGCACCTCAGGCTCTGCTTCAGTGCAGCACGGGATCTGTGTGATGTGTTTGTGGTGTTTGCAGGGGGGAAAAGCCTTCATCTCTCTGTCTGGGGTCCTTCTCCCTCCAACTGTACTGGCTGAATCCTCCCCCTCGCTGGAGGGCATGGCAGGAAGGGAGAAGCTGAGGGATACGACACCAGGCCAGCGTGTGGCATCTTTTTGGGATGCCGCTCACCCCTCAACTGCCTTCCCCGATCCCAGGACTGCCAGCACATTCTGCCACTGCTGTTTTTGCAGGGGGGCAATGCTTGATGTGTTGAAAGCATCTGCTGCCTTCATCCTTGATCGCCAGAGCACCTCTGAGTAAATATTCCTCTGAGCCCTTGGCTGCCCATGAGCATAAACTGACACTTGTCTGAATGTCTGGACTCCCCCTTCCCTAAGTCGAGTGGGATCAAGTCTCCTGCAGGATCACAGCACCAGCAGCCAGTCGCTAATGGCAGGGAAGCAGCATTTCCTCCCAGCAGGTTTAGGGATTTCCCAGCTTCTGTTGCAGCTGAGCTGCAAGGGGAGCGCATTGCACTTGAGGTGTAAGATCTGATGCTAAGAGAGGTCTTTCTTCAGCCTTGTGCATGTGTGCAAAATGATGGGCTTGGGTGGTTTTTTTTCCGCTCTGAGCTTGGGATAGGAGCTGCGCAAGGTGACAGATTTTCTGAATTTTCGTCTGCTGGCATCCATCCTGGAGGCTGGAATTCTCTTTAGTCACGGGAGTTAAATAGACCTGTTCGAGCAATCTGGACATGAAGCTCCCCTCGACGTACAGATGGAGCTGAAGCTCACAATGGCTCCCATCTGCATATCAAAGCCCTGGACATATGGACAGGGTTCTCCCCAGCACGCACTGCCTCTGACCCGGCTCCTTTGGCTGCTTCATGGGGCCTCACATCCTATGAGTATATCTTAGTGTGCTCTTAAACTGTGGGGGCTATTTCTAGCCTTTTCAGCCACTCTGAAGAGCAGACGTCCAACAGACGCGCTGGGTGTCTGGGTTCAGTTTCAACTCCCCACCTCCCAGGGCACAAGTGCCCACTGCACAGTGCAGAGAGATCCCAGCACATCACTGAATAATTCAGCAGGGTTTGGCTCAGCTTGTCACCGGGGGAAGGTTGTCAATTGAAGACTACAGAGAAAGCATCCACGCTTCCCCATCCAGGCTCAAGGGCATACTGGTGGTTTAGCAATCCCGAGCTGGGCATGGAGGACCTCATTAAAAGGGAGCGAGTGCAGAGCAGACAGGAGACACCTACCCCAATCCAGTCTGTCCTCACTGGCCTGTGGTGCACTGTTAGAGCAGGGTATTTTTACAGCGTAATGATGTGGCTGTCGGGACAGATGTAAAAGCAAAGCATGCAAAAAAACCTCTGGAGGTGCCATCAAGCTCTGAACAGAGTGATTTGTTGCAGTTGTGCAAGTTGCCAGCTTTGGTGACTCACTCATCTTGCTGTGGCTTGATCTTGCATCTGGCTGGTAATGTGAGGTTCTAAGAAGCCAGAAAACATGCTGCCTTTCTCCTCCTCCTCTAGGCAGTAGTCATACATCCACAAATACGTACGCTCACTCCTTCATGCCTTCTGCTTCCTCAGCCAGCAATGAGGTACACTCAACATGTGTAACTTCTTTCAAGTCAAACTTTACGTGGTTTCATGACAGGTACTGCCGTAGGCTGTAGCCAAATGGAGGACCCAATTCCAGTTGTCAGGGGCAGCTGGAGAGAAGGACAGTGGCCAAAGCAGACTTCAGCATGCAGTTTGGGTTTGTGACTGTAAAGCATCAGAAAGGAGGGAGGATAATACTCACTGAGGCAATGAAAACAGCATCTGTTCTCATTCTGGTAAGAAGGGGTTGTGAGCAGGATTTCATTGACAAAAAAAAGCTTTGTAATGAGTGTACAAAGCTGATGAAAGGATGGGCAGTGCCTCAAATGTGAGGAGACTGGTTTGCAGCAAAGGCAAAAGGTTCCGATTTTACTAGGAGCAAACTCAGCCCCTGGTCCTCTGGCCTCAGGAGCTTTTAAATGTTGAGAAAATCCCCTTGTCAGGATGGAAAAATAGGGGGAGAAAAATCGGTGCAGAGTCTACCAGGGGTGCAAAGTCATGAGCGACTGTGGAGCAAAAAGGAAAAACTGAGGGGAAAACTGCACATCGGTGGGTGTTGGGAGGTTTCCTGCAGCTGCAGAGCAGTGGAAGCTGGTGGGGAGGGGGGTGGAGAGGGACAAATCTCAGACAGAAGTCATTTTATACATACATACATAGACATATAAATATATACCTATGTGTGTTTTATATACATAGGTGTGTGTCTGTGTATAGATACACAGTAAAACTGGCCCAGGCTGCTCTGTGGAAGCTCTGAATTGTACTGAAGCAGGGGTTATTGTGCCTTGCTGTGATTCATCGGTTGAGTCAGCCTGTTCCTAATGGAGCTACCTTAGGTGTTGCTTGGCAGTTGCAGCAGTTCTGGAAAAGAAGGGCAAGCACGTGTCCTGCACGCCAGCTCTGGCACAACCAGCTACATTTGCCCTTTGGGTCCTCGTGCTGTCGTCAAGAGAGCAGAAATCATGTGCAATCCTATTTTATCCAATTATATTCTCCTGTAATTAGACTCTCCTGGACTTGTCAAGCCTGGCTGCCCAGAGGGAAAACGAAGGGATTTTTTTTGAGCTCTGTTCGTGTTCACCCAGAGTGCTGCTGCAAAAGGATTTCCAAGCACGTTGCTCTAATGAGCACCTTTGATGGCTGTGGCGTGCCAAGACCAACCCTGACCGGTGTTGCTCCCCTGACCCCTTGTTCTTCTCCCCTGCCCAGCTGTGGGTATCTACCTGTTCTCCTGCCTTATGCTTAAATCCAAGGAGTTTGTAGCCTGCGCTTGTCGCTTCTCCTTTGCCCTCCCACCGTGTTTGTACAGCATCTGGCACTTGGTAACAGGCAGAAATGCAAATACAGGACTTAACGTTTGCTTTCCTTAGCAGCTAATTTTAGGCAAACTGGTGATCTTAGTGGTCTTTCCTCCCTCGGAGAGAGAAGGGGAGGCTCTGTGAGCTACAAAGCAACTCAGAGAGGGTTTAGCTTTTTATTTCAACAGAGTGAGTCCTTTCCTCGGTGTTTAAAGCTGAGCTTTTACCAGCTACATCCCATGTAGGACACGGTTTTGATTACTTTGGTTTCTGCTGCTAATGAATCCCAGGCGGGGCTTCAGATGCAGTTTGGAATAATCAAATGCTACAGAGTAGGGAAGAGAGTAACAGTGAACCTCGTAGAGAGGAGATGACTCCTAACGTGGTGGCTTTGCTGAAATGCTTGTGCTTTGAAATTATGTGGTTTCGTGTGTGTCCAAGTGTAGCTGTGTGCTCATAGAGCCACAGATCTTGCTAGAAGTTAGCAGGGGCTTTGGCTTTTAGAGATGCCGTGTCTAGGAGGGATCACCGTTTTCTCCAAAGCTCTTGTGTGTCAATGGCGTCTTGCTTTGAATTTTGCTTGAACTTGGNCCCGCCTTGTCTCGGGTTACCAGGGCTCCTCAATCTGGTATTTAGGCTAGCAGCATTTGCTTGTGAATAGCCAGAGCTGAGATGATGCGCTGAAGCAGTGGCCCTGCCTCGGTCTGGCCACAGGGGATGGTAACGTACAGCACAGAGCTGGGCGCAGCCAGGATATGGACCCCCTCTGTACCGATGGGAAGGTAGGATAAGGTCTATTTTTAACCAATTAATCGACTTATCAGGGAGACATCTGCAGGTCCTGAAGTCTGGCACTCTCCCTGCTCCTTCCTTCATGGGTGCTATTAGTACGGGTGGGTGGGAGCCTGAGGAAAGCCCAAAGCAGATCCAAACGAGGGGTGAGCTGACTACTTTCTGCTATAGCTGCTTGGTCTCCGAGTTAGCAGAGAAACAGGCTGTTGCCAGCTGACAGCTCTTCTAACAGTAAGGTTTTAGCCTGGATAATTTTGCTTTCTATATATTTTGATGTGACATGACTGTTTAATTGTGGTCCTTCTGAACTGTCGGCATACAAGGCAGTCTCCAGCCACAGGTCCCTGCTAATAGTGTGCATGTAGCAGCCTGTGACAAGGGACACGTCGGTGTTGCAAGCAGGAGTCAGTTCTCAAAGCAGCCTTAAAGCCGCGTTGGACTTTAGAGTGAATAAGCCCAAGTGGGAATCTGTGATGAGAGGAACACACCTGGAAGCAGGCATTTTCGTGCAAGAGAGCAGCACTTACTTTGGACTTGTGTTCTGGTAAGTGCCCTGTCACTCTTACTCTTGTGCTGCAAGTGCTGCGACCGGCATCTCAGCTCTGCAGTGTTCAAGGCCAAGACCTCAGGCTGCTGGCAGAGCCAGGCAGCTGCAGGAGTTGGTGCCTGCATTGGCACCACGTGTAGCTGTTGGGAAGTGCTTGGCTTAGCTCACAACAGTACCTGTGCTGCTTTGACCTTTTCTGTCTGCATCAGTCCTGTCTCCTTTGCTGCAAGCAAACCTCGTCTTGCTCTCCAAACTCACAGCTGAAGTTAAGGGCACTTAAAGTGGTGGTGAGAGGAGGTCTTGTTAAATGGGGAGTTGTGCAGTTGTTCCTTGCCACAGAGATGTGCGATTAATTGTGTCTCACTAACAAACAGCAGAGTGGAGCACAGCTTGCATACAGGAGCTGCATGCAAGCTGGATCAGGGCTTGTTTGATTATGTCGGTTTCTTTTTCGCTGCCCTTGGCAATGTTCCCAGCTGTTGTGCTGCTTCCCTCTCTCTGCGTTGTAGAAAGCGAGGGAGTGGGGGGCTTGCAGTCCTGGGACATCGCCGCAGAAGGATGGAGGACTTGGTCTGTCTTGCTGCCGTGCCTCAATCGTCATACCCACAGCTGTGTTGTATCCTTGCCTGTATTGTTGCTCCCATCAGGATCAGTCTTGGCTTTTCATCACCTCTATCTCAGCTCCCCTATGCAGTCACTTTGGATTCAGAAGGGAACCTTCTAGCAGCAATTAGGCACCCACCTAGGTGCATTTTTCTTCTGCAGAAAGTTGGAGGGTTTGCGATCTGCCTACTCCACCCACGGCTGCCTATTCAGACACCCAGTTTCCTATGTGACAAGAAAAATACAGCTGTAGTCATCTCCCCGCAAGAAGACATGAAGAAGAAGGTTTGGACAAAGGCAGCCCCCATTGAAATTGCCCCTTCTGGTAGATGCACAGTGATTGTCTCTTGTTTTGGGCTACTCAGAAGGTGTCTTGGAGCTTGAGTTTGAGAGGAATCTGGTGGGTTTGTGAAAGGTTTGGGTTGGGGAGGTGTAATATGGTGGCTTAGGTGGGGATCCAGGACCCCTGCAAGGCTTTCTGTGCAGTGCTGGCAGTGTGCCCTGCGCAGCTTCTCTTGGCCTGTACTTGCAGATGGCACTTCTGCAGTGCCAAAGACAACAGACTCCAGGACCTTCTGTCCTCAATGCACTGCAAGCCTTGCCCATGGTAAAATGAGCAGGGACCAACATAGGGTGATGGGCTTGAGGTCACTGGTGCTCCAGTGAAGTCCCTGTCTCTTCCTCATGGCACAGCGGGTCCCCGAGAGCCCCTGCCTCCCCGAGGCAGCCTGGCACGACCAACCTGTTGCTGACTCCTTACACAGCTGCTGGATAGGTCAGCACTGTGTATGCAGGAAGTGCATTTGCCTTTAATCCTGTAATTGAGCCTTTCGGTAACAACTTGTCTGTAAAGATCAAAAGCTGAGGTACAGGCTACTTCCTGCCTGGTTACAGACATGGCTTGGAAGATTCAGCTTCCCTGCACACAAGTGCCTCCTCCTGTATTCTTTGCAGAGAAGCTGTAGGGCTGCCTTCTCCCTGAATGCTCCACGGCTGGAGGACAGTGTCCTGACTTGGCTGAGTGTCATTTGTAACCTTTCCAGGACAGAGATTACCACAGTACCCTTGCCTGCATGAGGGTGTTCCCTCCTGGGTGCCAGGGCACACTTGGTCCCTGGAGAGGGCTGCCGTTTCATGTGCTAAAAGGGGCAGTTGGAGCGGATGATGTGACTGGAGAAAGCCTTGGTGGCCACTTAGCGTATTTCCAGGCAAGCTGCAGGGTGTGGAGGGCTGCTCCCATTGTGCAGGGAACAAAGCTGAGCTATTCACTGGCCTGCGACAGGCACTGGGGATGGAAGAAATGCCATTGAGATTTAGAGTCATTTCTGCACAGCCCTTGGAGTCCTTGCCAAGAACAGACAGATACCATATGAAGATGAGAGGTGGCAGGGCTGCCTCCCTGTGTGGTTTGCAGCCCTGATTCCTCCTCGCTGTGGCTCCATGCAGATCTGCGGAGCTTCCTAGAAATAAAAGAAGCCTCTTTTCTCTCTCTCCCATTTGTGCATGGAAGTGACGTCCCCAGCCTTGGAGAAGGCCTTCACAGGGCTGCTGCCTTCCCAACTGGCTGCTGTAAAGGTCAGGCTGCCCTGCTGGCTGTGCCTCTCCTGTGTGTTGCTCTCTGCACCCTCTTTCAGAGCCTCGTGTGCCTTTTGAGCTCAGCTTTTCCCATCAGTGAGCGAGAGGGAACCCACATACAACCCTGGGTCAGGATAACCACAGCCAGAGAGGTGAGACGTGCCCTTAGCCCACACTGGTGGCCAGCCCTTGCTCAGGGCAGAGCTGGAAGGGGATGGTGTTTGTTCACGTATGGCTGGAGGGAGCAGCTTGAAAAGCCAGAGCAAAATAGGCCATCTGTCACTGCTGTGCAGATCTGCTGGGCTCTGCTGCACTCAGCATTTCACCTCGCCTTGATGTGCTTCTGCCACCAAGGAATAAAAGACCTTCCCATCACAGGTAAATGCAGATTCTCACCAGGGTCTGGCATGTCCTCTGCCTCTCCACGCGCCTCCCGGCCCCCAGCAGTGGGCAAGTCCAGAGCATAAAGCCTGGATCAAGAGAGAGGCAGATCAGGGGCCTGTTGTGCACTAGGCAGGGTGATGGGAGGAGCGGGGGCTGCTGCTCTTTTGATTGTCCTGTGCTGCGGTTGCATGGGGCTGTTTGAGAAGTGTTTTCCCCGAGCAGCTGCTGGTGTTTCTGAAGCAGCTCCTTGCTCCGCCTGAGTAATGGGGCTGGCTGCACGCACACCGCGCAGCTGCAGCTCAAAAGAGCGATGTTGGATGGCTGCAGGAGCTCCTGTGGCATCTGTCCCTGGAGTGACTCTGCTCAGCCTGCAGGCTGCCCCTCGTGTGCTGGCGTTCAGCTCTCGTACCAACAGCAGCACTTGGCTCTCATCGCCATGCCCATCCAGGGACTAGGCACCATGTGAATGAAGCACCTCCCGCCCTGCCTACCTCTGTCACCAGCAGAGAGTGAGCCTGGCACCAGATCTGTTTGAGCACCATGTCCCTGATGGGGACACAGTGTCTGCTCCATGTCTGCATAAAGCTTGGGTGGATTTTCTTGGTGTCTAAGGCTCTATTCTGCATAAAAATAAGTGCTTTAAGTTGTCTGAGTGAAGGCTGTCACAGTAAGGCTGCTCAGCAGGTGGAAAAAGGTCTAAGGCTGGTCACTTTATTTCTGGCATTAAGCATGAGTGCTCCTTCTGTGCAGAAACAGCAGGTACGCAGGGCCTGAGAGGTCAAGTGCTAGAGAGGGTCTGACTCAACTTCAAGGGCAGCCTGTGATGTTTCCGCACATCCACTGATCTTGGGCAGTTAGTGGAAGGTGCCAGACAGGCCCATACTGCACATTTTCCCTGCCTTGTGCATCTAATTTTTAACAAAAAACTCTTGTGTTTTCAGTGATGAGCACTAAAGTTTCCTGGACAGGCCTATGGCAGCTGGTCACATCTTATTCGCTCTATAGTTAAACCTTGTCATCATCCCTGCTTTATAGAGAAAGTGGTGGCTTGTGAGCCTGACTAATTCAGATGTTTGCCTTTCCTCTCACTTTTATCGAAGTCAGGTCTTGGTGTATGGTACTTCCTTAGCCCCTTTCCTGCCCTGCTGGTAAGGCACTTTTACCTTGCGTCTGTCACATTGCACCACATTTTGTCCCTCTCCTTTTGTTCGACCGATATGGCAGAGCTTTTTTAGCAAGGCCAGCACAAGCACCACTGCTAGAGTTAAGCCCCTTGAAACTGCTTCCAGCATTCCTGGAGTATTAGAAATAAACTGCTGAGCTTGATATTTGGCTAACCAGCACGAGCATGTAGTGCAGTAGCAAGCAGGGCCAGGCAGGTAGGCAGAGTACAGCACACCGCTCGGGTGCCAACAGGCATGGAAGGTGCACAAGCTGCAACAGGGCTTGCATAGTCTCAGATTCCTACTTGCTGCAACGATGGGTCAGAGCACTCAGGGGGATCCACAGAGCCCACCTCTGATTGAGCTCCAGGCCTCTGTGTGCCATCAGCTCCAGGGAAACTGCATGTGGAGCAGCAGTTCCATTCTCTGCAGTTCACCGATGCTCCTAGACCTCGTCCTGCGTGGCAGTGGTGAGAATGGCTGGGCAAAGGAGGAGGGCTAGTTCCAGGTCTTCTACTGAGCAGGGCTACACTGGGGTGTGAATTCCTGCACTCTTGGCAACAGGTTCCCCTGGGCCCCCCCTGCCCTGAGAGGACAGATGTGCCCAGCAGTGTGGGTGACCAGCGTCACAGAGACCTGGCAGGGAGGTGGAGCTGTGGCAGAGCAGCCAGCACAGCTGAAGCCCTCTGCATAAGGAGCTGTTTGTTTTACTGAATTGTTAAGCCCCATTGACAATAGCAGCCCCCCCTCCTCTCACACTCGAGGAACTGTGGTGGCCACACACTGATCCTTTCTCTTGTCTTGCGCTTTAGGCACCAAATTAGGGTTATTCTTCCCTGAATCCTTCTGACTGGCTGTTGCCTTTTGCTCTCACTCTCTGCAGGCATACGAGTGGGCCTTGGAAGGGATGCGACACCTTGCCTGCATCAGCATGGAGGACTGCAGCTCTGCTGAGCACTGTGCAGGTGTCATCAAGTGCCTGGAGAGTTACAAGGGGCAGCACCCAGACATCAGCGATGCCCGGTTCCAGGAGATGAAGGAGCTGGCCTGTGAGCTGAAGAGTGACAAGGGACTCAAGCAGTGGAAATTTGCCTGGTCCAAATGCCAGGAGACCAAGCTGGTTTTTGAAAAGAAACTTGAAGCAGCCTTGAGAACACGGAGGTCTCTGCTGTCAGACCGCAAACCAGCTGCAGGGGAGCAGCCCCGGGCTGGCAGCGAGGCTGGCAGTCTGTCCCACCGGAGGCACTCCGAGGGGACCACCTCTGGGTCCCACTGGGACAGGACTTACAGCGCGTCCCACTGCTACAACAGGCCCAACTGCTCTCCAGGGTGGACTAAGGAGAAAGCTCCCTCGCCCTCCCTGAGCTGCCCTGGCGATGGCAGTGCTGGGGAAGAATTTGCCTGCCAAGCTGCTCTCAGCCCCGGTTCTCACTCAAGCAGAGTTTCTTTTGCCAACGGGGACTCCAAGTCTGCAAAACTGCCTGAAGAAAAGCCAAACCTGGAGAGCATATTAGAAAACCTGGAGGTGAAGCCATCCTGCACATCCACTCCAGCCTCTGGGAAGCTGCCTCCCAGGAGGATGCTCCGGAAGGCCCAAAGCTTTGACCTTCCCTGCGGTGAGAGCCTGTGGTCAGGCTGCCAGAGGGCGCTGAGCGAGCCGGCAAGATATGGCAACACCGGTGTCTTTATTAAGGGCCTGGAGGTGAGCAGCACTGAGCTGGTGGACAGGACTTTCGCACTACGGCAGCAAGCTGGTCACAGCTGGGCTGTGGACTGCCTGCCAGAGGGACAGAGGGGCTGCCTCTCTGTGTCGGAAGCCAAGAGCTGGGGCAGGTAAGTGGCTGTGACACTTCGTGTTCTGGTCCTCAGGGTGGTGAAAAGGCAGCCAGCAAAGGTGTGAAGATCTCTGCGGTGACAGTTACTTTGACAATGGGTACAGATAGATGGAGATGTAGCTCCAGCTTTTCTGCCACGGGGATGTCCCCACACAGCCTGCCAGCTGCCCCTGGGGAGAGGCAGGGAAATGGGATCTCTTATTCCTCCCCGGCAGCACGGTTCTTCCATTGGAGGGGAAAGTTCCCAGGCAGGATAGGGAGTCTCTGAACATTGCTGGCAGTGGAGGATGAGGATTTGCAAAAACATAGTATTTGGGGACCTGTCAAACCAGCAGTATGGGTGCAGTGGGAGAGCAGAAGCGTAGTGCATCATCACACACGCTTTTGAGGGTTGCTGTACCCAGACTGGTAGGGACGCACTTCCAGTAACCTGTGACAGCAGCTTCACAGGTCAGAAGGTGTTTGTATTTGCCCTTTGGGGCTGAGATCTCTGTTTAGGTGACCAACAGCTGGCTTTTGTTCTCTTCTTTTCCTTCTTTGTCCTTGAGGTTTTCAACTTAACTTTGTTGTCATACTGCAACATGCCTAGGCTATGGAGAGCTGTTCTTGAAAGGGCAGGTCTTTCAACTGCTCTCATTGGAAAAGATTTAAAAAAAAAATAATAGTGGTAGAGGTGAGAAACTTAGTGCTGAATGCAGGGGGACCACAGAGATCCTCCACTGCTTCTGCTCTGGATGGAGTGGCTGGGGACAGTGAAATCCTCTGAAAGGGTCCTCTGATAGCCCAGTGTGTGTCAGAAAAGCTCATGGCAGGGGATGAACCCCAGCAGATAGGAGGCCAACTGCTTTCCTTCTCCAGGGAGCGATGCAGCAGCCCTCCTGTCCATGGGCAGTGAGGCAGTCTGTTGTTCTGTCTTCTGCCCGGCCAGAGGAGTTGGCTTGGGGGAGAGCTGAGAGGCAGGGAAGGCAGGCACATGCTGGAGTACTTATGTTTGGTGTTGCACTGCCTCACAGTGGAAACCTCGAGTACCTAAGAGCAATCCTTTCAGAGACATGTGGAGCAACCCATGCTAGGAACCGCTGTTTGCTGACGAAGTGATACAAGGTTTGTTTCCCACTCTCATTTTCACTGGGACAAGCCCAACAGCACCTGGGTCCAGAGCTGGTGTTTTCCCAGGGTTAACATTGCCTCCCACAGCATCCAGTCATCAGGCTGACTCCTCCTCCCAGAAGTTATCGTGGCTTCTGCTGTCCCTGTTGTTTCAGGAGCGCAGCCGTTCGCAGGGCAGCCAGAGCAGGGGCTGAATGGGCCCAGGGGTGTGTGTCCTGCGGAGGCTGGGTCAAGACCACAGACAACCTGGGGCTCGCCGTTGCTGAACAGAAAGGCTGACAGTGTTCATTGCATCAGCCATGAGCTTTGTCAGTGCTCAGGGTCCAAGCTATCAAGGACAGTTGTGAACCTGAGCTTGGATGGTGCTGAAGGATCACCTCATCTCTGTGTTGGGTCTTGGGGAGAACTTCCACAGGGATACTCCAGAGCATTGCAGGCACTCTGACTGCTGTAGCCCTGCTGCAGTCTGGGTCCCTTCAAGGCTGAGTGTTTCCTATTGCAGCAAGCTGCGGCACATCATTGATGAGATGGTAACCACAGAGCGGGAATACGTGAGGTCGCTTTGCTACATCATCGATAGCTACTTCCCCGAGATGGAGCGCATCGACCTCCCCCAGGACCTGCGTGGCAAGCGCAGCGTCATTTTTGGGAACCTGGAGAAACTCTATGACTTCCACAGCCAGTACTTCCTGCGAGAGCTCGAGAGCTGCTGCAACCACCCACTGCGGGTCAGCCACTGCTTCCTCCGACACGTAAGGCATCAGCACCTTCCCCCCAGGGTCGGACTCCTCTGGACACGTGCTTGGCTCCTCTGCCCAGTTTGACTGCTCACCTGTGTGTTAGTGGGCTGTGGCTCTTTTCGTGAGGGGGAGAACTACCCTGTACTGGCTTGGTTTGTCCCCTACCAGCTCAAATGCTAGGTTGGACTGGGATGGCTCTGTGAGGGTGCGCCCAGGCAGCAGCAGATGCTCTTGGCCTTTCCTGTTGCTCTTTGCTACCAAGAGATGCTGCCAGGGAAGCAAAATGTCTGCTCCTTAAAGCCCACCTGCTTCTGCAGGGGCATCCCTTACCCTGTCTTCTGTCTGTGGTGTCAATGTGGAATGACTTCAGTGAGTGAGGGGTGCGGAGCTGCTGCTCTTCTTGAAAAGGGCTGCTAGGGAGAAGCCGGGGGCACTGGTCTTCAGCTCAGCAGCCCATGCGTGTTTGCTGCTGCTGGTATCTGTTGGGGTATGTAAGGGGCTGTGGATTAAAAAGTCCTAGCTACCGTAGGAGTAGGAAGACAAGAACATTCCCTGGCTCTTAATGAACTTGAAGCAAAGTCATTCCTATCATAGGAGGCTCTGGTGCAGCCTGGGAGAGGCAGAAGTACTGGAGTAATCAACCTAGGGGCGTGCCCGTCGCTGCGTCCTGGGTGTGCGCTGGTCTCACGTGGGGATCTCTTTTGCAGAAAGACCAGTTTGGGATGTATGCACTGTATAGCAAGAACAAGCCGAAGTCGGACTCGCTGCTGGCCAGCCATGGGAATACCTTCTTCAAGGTAAATTCCATTGCCTGCATCATGATTACTCTTGGTGTTTGGGTCACCGATCTGTTTAAACAAGCCCACCTTTCCTGCTTGAGGTGTGCTCAGCGCTACCTCTGCTTTCCTGGCACAGCTCTTTGCACAAATGTATGTCGGGGAAGAGGGGCAGAGGTGCAGCGAGTGCTTTGTAAAGGAGCCCAGCACACAGCAGCATTGGTCCTGTAGCCTTGCATTTCCCCACAGAGCAAACAGAGCACCCCAGTCAGGAAAGCTGTGGGTGCCAGTGCCTGCCTGGGGGCACAGGGCTCTCTGCGGGAACCTGCTGCCTTCACTCTCTGCTGCTTTTCTCAGTTCAAGCAGGTGCAGCTTGGGGATAAGATGGACCTGGCCTCCTACCTGCTGAAACCCATCCAGCGGATGAGCAAATATGCCCTGCTCCTGAAGGACCTGATCAAGGAGTGCAGTGAGGCGCAAGAGCAGGAGCTGGGTTACCTCCGTGCAGCTGAGGAGATGGTGAAGTTTCAGCTCCGGCACGGAAATGACCTGCTGGCCATGGATGCCATCCGTGACTGTGACGTACGTTCCAGTATCCTCCCCTGTCCGGGGTGGGTCAGAGCCACACTTTTTCTCCTTCTCTAGACTTGAGGTCTTTGGATCGTATGGTGAGCCTCCCCTCAAATTCCCACAGTGATCAGGGTGCTGTCTACCAGTAGCAGAACTACTGAGGCACAGAGCAAGGTCTCCTTGATCCGCTAGGACAGACAGCCTGGATGCTGTTACTTGAGCAGGGTGAGCTGCTTGTCATAAACACGCTCCCAGGTGCTTACTGGTGATGTGAGGCAGCCTGGCAGCCCTTGCAGTTGGCGTCCTGCAGGCTGCCTTGAGCCCTTCCATCTGTCTTGAACTGTTGATGAGACATTCAGACAGTTTGCAAGAATGAATTCAGGCTGATGCTGATGTCAAGGGTAGGCCAAAATCTGCTAGGTGGGACTTGAAGGAGAGGCATGCAAAGTCTAGCACTGGAGAAGGAGAAGCCACAGGGCTCAGGGTGGAGGAAGATGGATCTGCGTCAGGAAGAACTGAGGGCCTGGGCTTCTGACCCACATGTGCTCTTGGTGGTGTGGTGGGACTCCTTTCTTCTTTCCCCCAAGAGAAAGCTATGGCTGCTGCCTCCAGGTGGCACCCCAGAGGTTTGTCACAGATCTGCACAGGGTGGTAGGAGAGGGTCATCTGTGGGTTGTCTAGGAGAAAGGTGCAGCTCTCCCCTGAGGTCTGAGCCAGTTGTTTCAGCTGATGTGGCCTCTGGCAATCCCACACAGCCCTACGTCTTCAAGAGCCCTTCTGACATGACAGGTAGCTGCCACTTCTTCGCTACCTGGGCCACAGCCATATGGGACCATGCTCTCCACGTCAACCCTGGGGTTGCCTGGAGCTGATCCTGTTGGAGTCTTACCAGAATGTTCCCTGTGTCCAGGTGAACCTGAAGGAGCAGGGGCAGCTGGTGCGGCAGGATGAGTTCACCATCTGGCTGGGCCGTAGGAAGTGCCAGCGACACGTCTTCCTCTTTGAGGACCTCATCCTGTTCAGCAAACCCAAGAGGATTGAGGGTGGCTTTGATGTGTATATCTACAAGCGCTCCTTCAAGGTAAGGGCAGCCCTGCAGCTCCCTCTTGGGCAGGAGGTGTCCATGGCTGGTTTTCCCATGGACACATGGCTCTGAAATGGGGAGCGGGAGCAGGAGCACCTTCAGGAGAAGTGCTGTTCCCACCACTGCTATGCTTTCTCCAGGCCATGCAGTGAAGCCAGAAAGGAATACTTCACACATTAATGCCTGGGCCCCCTCTGTGCTGTGAGATGTGGGGCCAAAGTCGTGTGAGGGAAAGGCAGTGTGTGTGTGTGTGTCAGGGAGGTGGAGCTGACTCTGGATGAAGCACTGGGAATTGCCTCAGCTGTGTCTGCTCAGCTCTGTCCATATCATACCTGCTCCTGTACAGACCCTCAGGCTCCTTCCCATTGGGTCTGCCGAGCTGGGGGTAGCTCTGGCACAGGGTGCAGGCAGAGTTTACCCTTCCTGCTCCTGGTGGAGCCCCAGTTGATGCTTTGCTCTTCCTTTTTCTGGTAGACTGCAGACATTGGTCTGACTGAGAACTCTGGAGACAGTGGCCTGCGCTTTGAGATCTGGTTCCGAAGGCGAAAGTCCAGCGACACCTACATCCTCCAGGCCAGCTCAGCCGAGACTAAGCAGGCCTGGACCAGTGACATTGCCAGGATCCTGTGGCAGCAGGCAGCCCGCAATAAAGGTGTGAATCCTTCCCGGGGCGTCTGTGCCGCAAAAGGTGCGGGAGCCCTGTTCAGCTCGTGCTGTCCTGAGTAGGTTTGGAGCCTGTTACCTGGCAGCTCTGTGCAGCGAGCAGCTGTGTGCCAGCATGCAGCCTCAGGAGCATGCGCTGGGCTTGGCTGGGCACGTCCCTTCCCTGCCCCTCATCCCCAGGCCACTTGACCAGTCCAAGCTCTGGGTGGCTGTAGACACCCACCTGGACTCCATGAGAGAAACAGGAGATACTAGCACAGGGTTCCCTGCCCTGTGAGCGTGGGCTGCGCTCCTGAATGGCTGCCTGTTCTCCCCACAGTCTTAGGCCACTGCTGGCGTGGCAGCTGTCTGGCTGAGTCCCTCCTCTCCGCACCAGGCTTCCCGCTTGGCAGGACTTCTGTATGTGGCATGGCACTGAGCTACTTGGCCAGAGCAGGGCATGATTGCTTGTCTGTGGAGACTCCTTAGGACTGGGGAGCAAGGGGAGAACAGATCTAATCCCAGTACTTCAGGAGCGTGCTCTGACCTGGGGCTGTATAGCACCCGTGGGGCGGGTAGGAGCAACCTCAACGATGTGGCTGTGGGTCTCTTCCTCTCCAGAAATCCGCATGCAGGAGATGGTCTCCATGGGTGTGGGCAACAAGCCGTTCCTGGATATCAAACCCAGCGAGGCAGCTATCAATGACCGTGCTATCGATTACATCATGAAAGGCAGAGGTCAGTGCCAGCTGTGCCTGCCCCCTTGCTCCATGTGGAGCAGGACTGGTGCTCAGGGCTTTTTTGGTGTGTTTTCTGGCAGGTGCCAGGACCAGAGCATCAATTGCGGTGTCTCTGTTTGACCATTCCAACCCGTACAAGAGGACACAGGCGCAGCTCTCCGCTAGCAGCACCCCAACTGCCTACAGCCCTTCCTCCTCCTCCCTGCTGGGACCCCTCAACCTCCACATGTACCTGGACCAGGCCCTGCTGCCCGGTGTCCTGGCTCCCAGCCGCCCCTTTGACATCGGCACCTGCATTGAGGAAGATGAGCTGGAGCACGAGACGAGCAGCCAGCCATCACTGAGTACGTACGAGCCCGCTGCTCTGCAGTGCGCTCCGGGCTGTGTGGGCTCGTCCCCACACCTTGTTCCCTGCTGTGCGGTTGGACCAGGCTCACTGGGGTCATGGCAGTTCCTTCCCCATAGCCAAAGTGGGGCAAAGAGGGCCCTGCCCTTCCACGGCAGCTCTGCGTCAGCTTTCATGGGGGGGAGTTAGCTCAGAGACAGGGATTAATAAAGTGCCCACCCACCCACTGCCATCCCTGTGGCAGGCTTGGTGCCGCACACTGGGGCTGCCGTGGCCTTGGAGACCAGTGCTTGTGTCTCTGCCCGCCCCTCTGGGGCGAGGCGCTCAGTCTCTTGCTCTGGCCAGCCACGTCCAGTGACACCTTGGCTTCCCCTGTGTGAGCTTCCCTGGCCAATCTGTGCCAATCGCCAGCATCATTTGCTGCACTTTCTTGGGTTATTTTGTTGCTTGTGGCTTTAAAGAGGCCCAGACAAGAGTGTGGCTTATCTGTGGGCTTGTGTGGCCAGTGCCTCTGCAAACAGATACCTTAAGTGTGTGTGGCACAGGTCATATAGGCCAAACTCATGGTCATCAGAGTGACCATTCTCTCTTCCCCCAGCAACAGAGAGCTCAGAGTCATCGCACTGCATGTCAGGCAGTGGCTCCAGCGGCTCCGACAGTGGCTGTGTCTCCAGCATCCCACAAGAAAGCTTCTGCGAAGACACGGGCTCACCCCCCTACATGCCCTTGGGCTCACAACACAGCTCTGCCGTGGAGGAGAAACCCCGGTTCGCAAACAGCCAGTACATTTCTGCAGTAAGTGCAAGCAGCCAAAGTACTCTCTTCACTTTGCCCGTTCCTGCAACTGCCTCCCCGGTTCAAGCCGCTGCCTCTCACGGGGGAGCTGAAGATGCTGCTTTTGGGCTAGGAGTCACTGTGGGGCAGTGACCTGTCCTCTTGCAGAGAACTGGCCTCCTCTGTTGTGAGAGCCTCCTCTGCGGTGGCCAAGATCCCCGAGGAGATGCACTGAAAGGACCTGCAGTGCTGGAGGCTACATGCAGGAGCTGTAATGCTGTCATGGGCTGGGGCACAGACAAAACCTCCTGGGATGGAGGGGGCTCTGCTGCAGATGCTGCTGGGCTCCTTTCCTGGAAGGTTTGGGCCTTTTTCAGGGAGCGATGAGGTGGAGGAGTGGGACCCCGTCACTCTGAGATGTCAGTGTGTCTCCTCTTATGTTCCTGAGAGTTCTCAGCTGCTTCCCTTCACACTAGATCGTGTCCTGATGCTGTTGTCGTCTAACCCTGTACTAATGCTGGCTTCTCTCCTCTGCAGAAAGCAGGCCAGGTCACCATAAGTCCCTCGACAATAGTGTGAGCCCCTCTGCACACGTATTCCGCCTAAGGAAGTGGAGTTGTTGTAAGTAGCCCCTGAAGGGGATTTTCCAGCAGCTCTGAGTGTTAGTCAGGTTTGTCAGTAGCTTTGAGTCAGGAGAACCTCACCCTCTGCTTCTCAATGAGAAGTTTTCCACACGCATTCCTGACTGATCTCTGAGGCTCCAATTCATCTGGTTAGAGACGACCAGCTCCCCTAGAGCCCTCGCCTTAAACAGCCGCTCTGATGCCTCCGGGTTTGGAGGAGCAGAAGCAAAACAAGCAAAATCCCTTTCAGGTAGCAGAGGGCTGAGCACCACCTACTCATCAGTCTTCAGATGAGCTTCTTCCCTCTGGATCCTGCCCAGCTGTCTAACCACTAATTTGTTTCCTGTGGCTGTTTGCCGAAATCCTGCTCTTCCTTAGTCCCTCTGAACTGCCTTAGGGAATCCACGGTATTCTCCCCAGGCTGGATTTATCCCACAGTTTCCTTTGAACCTCCGAAGGAAACTGCATATCACCAGGCAGAGGAACCTGCTAGGGTTATGGTCAGGATATCCTGAGGGAGCTGCCAGATCTTGCTTCTGTAGTTCCTGATTTCTGGAGGATGCCTTGTCTGATCTGAGGAGGGGGGAGCCCTTGGAAAGCCACATCACGCCCCTCTCAAAGCCTGCCTCTGGCTCAGCTCTTTCCTCCCCATCCTTGGCACTGAGCAGAGTGGGGTGAGCGCGAGGGAGGCAGGTTAGGGCGTCCATGGTCAAGGCACAGGGTGGTAGATGGCTCGTAGGTTTGGCACTGTGGGGCTGTTAGAAGCAGGCCCGCAGCTTGTCGTCTGCAGGTGCAGGAGTTCAGAACCAGCCACGGTTCAAATTTAAGATCCAGAGCCTCTTCTTGGGGAGAGGGCAGGGTGGAGAGGGTTGTTCACAGACAAGAGCTTTGAAGTGGCCACAAAGCAGCAGGGTTTGACAGCAGCACGTAGCCTTGGGCGAGTCCTGAGGCGCAGAACAGCCCTCCCCGGGGGGGAAAGAGCCGCCCTTCTCCTGCGAGGCTCTCCCAGTAAAATGTTATTTCCCCACCAATATGCAATTCTGACAAACGATGGTTTTTTCCAAGCATTTTGCAAAATCGCTGCTGGCCGGGGCAGAGGGACCTGGGGGACCCTTCCACGTCAGGGGAGTGCAGCTGGTCTAACCCATTGCACGGTGCTGTGTTCCAGGTTTGATTGCCATTTCAAACTCACTGAAGACCCCAGGCCTCTGACCAGCAGGAGGAGACAGTCTTCACCTATGAAGATATGGGGGTTTTTTTACACATAATCAGGCTCTTTAAACAGTCCAAACCCTGACCTCTGGCTGGGGGGAAGTTCTGAGAAGGTTTCTGTCAGCTACACGTAATAGCTTTGGTGTTGGATGGGACCTTGGGTGTTCAAAACTTGTTAGCCCTATATTTATGAGTAATAAGTAACATAGCAGTTTGGAGAAAAGAAAAAAAAAGTATTATTTTTAAAGCTATGAGCTGTACAGATTTTTGTTACGAGTGACTCTGTTACTATTTGTTCTGTAAGCTGCACATTTTATAAAGTTTTTTTGGAAGGGCATGAATTAAAACTGAGGTATTTAAGAAAAGTAGTGTAACTTTCTGTTTCAGGGTTATATTGACCTGGAGCTCAAGATTTAACGTCCTTCCTTTATGTTCTAAATGTTTCTATCATAGCAATAATTTATTTTCTTGGCTTAACACTTCTGTTTTAATAAAAGCAATTTCATTGTTACGGTGAATTGTTTCTGCAGATGGTTCTTGCAGTGCCTCAGTGCTGAGCTTATCTCTGCCTTAACCAGCTGCCAGCTCTTCCCTGTGCAACCTCTGCGCTCACCAGGTGCCACCCGCACCCTGTCACACCTCGGTGGTGTGCCAGGAGAGGGGGGGACATCCCAGGGAGGTCAGAGCAGCCAGCAGAGCCGTGAGGGAGCTGGCTGCTGGAGGTCAGGAGGCGCAAATTGCCTCATTTCCTGGCTCTAATTTAAACTAATTTAACCTGCAAGTCTCTCCCAGCTGGGGCAGGGTCCTTGTCCCGGCGGCCCCGGGGTGACAGGGACTGGCCGCTGGCTTTGCCTCAGCCCCTCTCCAGGTACCCCAGTACCACTGTCATGCCTTGTTTGAGGAGCTTTCGGTGGTGGTGGCATCTGAGACCACTGCAGGGGGTTGATAATAATGCTGAAGCTTAACTGCGCGTTGTGCGAGGTGGCACTGTGTAACCGCAGGGCAAACGTGGCCTGTTCCTGAGTAACACCAAAGCTCCCTGTGCGGCTGGGACACCCTCGCCCTCTTCTGAGAGGAAAGGAAAATTAGCAATTTTGGAAACTGTGGTTGCTTGCTGCCAAGCTCCTGTTTACTCCTGGTTTTGTGGAGCGCTGTAAATGGGGCTCCCCGAGCTGGGACGGCAGTGGTGTCCCGTTCAGCCTGAGGAAGAAGGTGGAGCAGTCCTTTCTTTATCTGCAGTTTTCCTCCCTGGAGCTGCCATGGAATCTCGAATGTTAAACCCACACGAGTCACCCTCAACGTACAGACCATCTCCCTTCCAGTTGGGAAATCCCTGTACTGTGCATAAAGCACTTGGTTATTTTTCATAAGCTGGATGTTTTATAAACCTTGTTCTTCTTTTGTAGAGACAGCAAAGAGAACACAGTTTGACACCCTTGTACAAAATTGTGTGGGAAACAGTTGCACCGGGAAGATTTTAGAAGTCACTGTTTTAAAATAAATGCTGAGTTAATGCAAAATCTATGGGCTGTTGAGACAGCACTAGCTCATGTCACAAGAGGGAGAGAATTTACTAATGCAACAAGAGGAACATGAAACTTCCTGAATTTCTCAGTTTCAAAGGTTTCTGCATTGCTGGAAAAACATTTAGTAATGTTTACCTGACACTGTTTTTTCAGGGTTTGATTGATTTGTCTAATAAAGGTTATTTTCTTTATATGAATCTTGTTTGCACTGTGCTTTCATTTCGGCAGGGGAAGCTGGGCTGCAGAAGAGGACGCAGGCAAGCACTGAGAAAAGCACTTTCTCAAGATACTGGTGGGAGATGGAAATGATGGTTTGTTTTTTTTTTTTTTAACTCAGGCGGTGAGACAGGGCGAAAGCGAGAGCACCTCGCTTGAGTTCACACCATGGGAAGTGTCAGCTTCACAGAGCTGCCGAGGTTTTAAAACAGGAATAGCAAAGTGCCACGTCTGCATAACGTGCTTAAAATAAAATGTGAAGTAACTGCTCTAGGTCTCTTGATTATTTGCCTGATAAAGAGGGGATTTTGGCAAAATAAGGCTCAGTGTTTTCTAATGTGGGGAGTCATCTGAGTGTGACAACTTACCTGCAGCACCAGGGGGAGCGGGATGAACCCTGGGTCACTGATAAAGGACGAGCCATCTCCTTCGTTACCTGAAGCAGGGGACTTCTACAACGCGTTCCTGACTAAAGTCACTGTTCAAAGCTAAAGGCGGGCAAACGAAGGCTGTTTCTTGCCCGGGCAGGTGAGGTGTGAACCCCTCTCACCAATAAAAAACATGTAAAAAAGTAGCTGGGTCAAATTTTTATTAACATTCTGTGAACTTACATTTCCAAAGCAAAAGAGGAGCCTGCTCTCGGAAACCCTCTGCAGGTGGGCAAGCGGAGCAGCAGCTGTACGTCCACTGAAAACTGGGAAAGCACAAAGCTGAGCCCAGCAGTAACTCACCCGCTGCCTCAAGAACAGCAGCAGCGTTACCTGAAATAAAAGCTCTCAAAACCTAAAGCAGTTTAGAGAGGAGATACTGCTTTATTCGACCTCGGGCACTAGGAGGAAGACCCACAAATCTAGCACACCTCACCAGGGATGCTCACCTGTTATTGATACACAGAAGATTCTCATAATTCCACCTACCGAATCCATAACTCCACCAAGGCTTACAGATGCGTCAGGATGACCGACCAGCCTTTTTGCACGTGCGTTTGAAATTTTGCTGTGTCTGCAAAATGCTTCTGCGCAAGCGTGAGTGTCTCGGTGGTCATTTGGGTGAGGAGACCCTTCCTCACGTTACCCTCTTAAGGTACTGAGTCATCTTGGGACAGTAAGAGTTTACGGGCAGTTTGCCTACTTCTTGAGGATGATAAAGATGTTCCCTGAAGTAGCCCCAGCTCTGTCCTCATTGGTACAGGAGCGCATACCTGACACATAAAAGAATCTTCAAGTGATTATATCTCGTTATCCCATCCTTGGTGATGAGCTGCTTCTGGCTATCTCCTCATTATCACCATCTGTAACATCAGCTCAGTGACTAACTATTCTCCCACCCAGGAAGAAGGTCGGTAATTAGCTGTTTGCTCACCCAGTAAGATGGTTAGTAGGAAACAAACGACATTTTAGTTAGCGTATGGTTATAAACAGAGCAGAGACCTGGCTTTGGTGACAGCAGCACCTGCTTCCCAGTTCTTTTTTTTCCATTTTTTTTTCATTTCCCATTTTCTTTTTTCCCAAGAAGCCTTGGGAGGCTCCTGCCTGCTTTTTTCTGGGCGATTGTCTAAACGAGCAGCACGATTTTAAACTTCTGTTAAGACTATACATGACATCGAGTCAATTTGTGGTGTAAAATGCCGCCCCCCCTTAACTCTGCCAACAAAACTGGGAACAGCGAAACTAGTTTGAACAGAAACCCAGCAGCATTTAGAAGGAAAAAGGCTCAGCCCTACAGCGTGGCCTGGTGGCAACCGCTCCTTACTGCCACCCGCTGAAGTAGCTGTTGATGGGCATTTCTGTCCCCTTTGGAATATTCCATGGTCGGTAAATCGGGAACAAAGTCCCTGGTGGGATCTGCTGGGGCTGAAATGGAGCAGGACATGGACATACCAACGGGCACTGCTCCCCGGCAGGGACGCTGCAGAGAGACATTCCCTGTCCAGTTAATTATTAGGAAAATTACTTATTAATGAGATTAAAAAGGATGGGTGTGAGGTAGCAGGGCTGGAATCAGCCACACGCACACTGACTGAGGAAAACACACGGACCAGCTCTCCCGTGTCCTTCCACCTTTCCCCCCACTCCCAGGGAAGAAGGAAAATGCTTCTGGTTGTTCTTACAGCGGGATTGAGGGGTTAGGGGTGAGATCCCTCACTTCCAATGCAAATTGTAAAAAAAACCAAACCAACCAAAATTCCTGAGGGCAGGCCTTTATTTCTGCCACAACCCCACCAGCCCACACGCCGCAGTGCACAGCCCGTGGTGATGCTGGGGGCGGGACAAGACATGCTGCTGTTAATTGCTTAATTGCTGCAGGAGCTCTCAGCTGCTCTCCCATCCTCGGCTGCTGCGGGGGTGACCCTTGGTTTTAAAAAAAAAAGGGGACCAGGGAAGAGACCCGGCAGCCCCACTGAAGGGGTGTGTGTCCCCCCACCACCGCAGTGACCACTGTGGCTCCCACAGGGGGCTGGTGGTGAAGGTGAAGAGCCCAGTTTCTAAGTCCTGCCACCCCAGTGGAAGCTGGACACCCCCCCGGACAGCTGGGGACCTGCGGGACCTTCCCCAGCCTGGTCACAAAGGTCCTAGCTCCCGCCAGGATTTCTCCCGGATCCTTCTGCCTTACCGAGGCCAGGGTGACATCCCTCAGGGAAAAAGTGGCACTTCCTGGCACAGAATCTCTCCTCATGCAAGAGAGCAACGGGGAGAAAAACTGCATCTACGAGGAACAGTTGTCAGAACACAAAAACATGAAGAAAAAAAGCAAAAAGGCTGTAGTTTTAGTGTTCACCATTTCAGTTATCCGGCCTTTAGCTTCCTTAATGCTTTTCCTGTCCAAGGTTTTAGCGCAACAGAGGCCTACCAGCCAGGGTTCAAGTCTCAGCTCAGCGTAGGTGTTTGCCCGAATAAAAAGCGACTCTAGATGTCGTCCCGTTGCCTCCTTCCCCAGGAGCTTCAGCAGTAAAAGGTCATGGCAGCTGCTGGGTTGGGCGGCTGCTCTCCCCCTGGTTTGAGGAATTAAATGTGAAGCAGGAGTTTGGCTGTGATAACCTCAGCTAGTCAGCACAGACAACAGATCGGAAACAATGGGGTTTTTCATACAAAAAATGCTGCAGCCAGAGCCTAGAGCTATTTACAGCTCCTTACCTTTGGCGAGCGCCTGAGTGCCAGGAGCCCCCAGCCGCTGCCGTCAGCAGAGTGCTGCAAACAGCATCCTCTCCATTGCCTCTGCAAGAGCCATCGCTTCCCAAACCGGAGGGTGCTCAGCTTTGAGAATGAACCCCCCATTTCTGCGGTCTGCCAGGACAGTGGTGGGTCCTTGATTCTGGGAGGGGACACAGGCTGGGCAGGATCAGTAGTAACAGGCTAAACACGTTTCTGAGCATGACCACAGTGTTGCTCCAGACCCCCCACCAGCTCCGTTGCCTTTCTCTGGACCCACTCCAGCACCTCAAAGTCTGACTTGTCGTGAGGGGCCCAAAACCCAACACTGTGTTCACCTTTCTCTAGTAGACTGAAGGCAACTTTCAGCTTCTGGTGTCCAACCAAGATCCAAAAGTGTTCAAAGGATTGAGCAGGAAGAACTTTTCCCCTTCCACTGATTTCAAAGACTACAAAGTTTCTGGAGGACACTGTCTTGCCCAAGTGAACTGCTTACGCTTGCTGCTCCCGTCTTTGCCATCTAGGAACCAGGAGATCCATCTTCTAGGTCCTCCTTGCCCAGAGGGGTCAGAACCCGCATCCCCTGTGACCCAGCCCCAGTTGCCAAGCCACACCGAAATCTGCATGAAAACGCTTCCTGCCCCTGGGGACTCCCCAGGTAACCAGGATGCAAGACCAAGCAAGACCAAAAGGAGAATCTAGAAAGAGCGTAGGCTTGGTGGGGTTCACCCCATGCTAACACAGACCAGAGGACCTTGACCTCGCGCTTTGGACTGCATGACTTTACTGCATGCGGTCATTGGATAAATGACGGGAACTAAAAGCCCAGCACTCGGGCAGTGCTAAAGCACCCTGCCGCTAAATCCGCTGGGGAATTACATGTGGAGCTCCACCTAAATTACCTCATTGCAGAAAGGGCACTCTCATGTTTTTTGTGATACGCAAACACAATGTCTGTTGCTGTTCTCCGTTCTCTCTTGATACTCAAAGCCCAGCTTTTTGAAATGAAGGTGTTATTTTTCTATAGAGAGAGATTTCCAAGACTCATCTTGTAGCTGATTTTTGGAGAGAAAAAATCCCCAAATGGCACTGGAGAATTTAAATTTGGCAATTTTCTAGTTCAAATTGCTTTCAGAAGTGCTTTACGGCAACGTATTCTGAAAACTAAATCTTACTTCTTTTTGAGTCTTTGCTGAACTCATGCTCTTCATTCCAAGACACAATGCTTAATCTTCTGCATGAGAAAGAAACTCCGTTGTGCAATTCATTGGTTTTGGATCCATAATCTAGAAAAAGAATATCTGCAGTTATTACAGAACGTTTTTGCAGGGGTAATACCCAGTCAACCTGTGAAAGGAGCTGCCAGGACTTCCCGTCGCCAGTGGGTCTGTGTATGTCACAGTCACTGGTTCTCTGCATTCAGGAGTTGAAATGTCTCAGTTCCAGGGACTTTCCAAAATGTTTTAACTTTTTGTCCACCCCTCTAGTGATCACAGTAGAGAAGAAAACACCGGTGGTTCCAGATTCACAGATTTTACAAGGCCGGAGAAGACCACTGCGATTATGAGGCTTCGTCTCCAGCAGCACCAAACACTAATTCCTGTTTTAATAGCAAAATATCTTCTAGAAAAAAAACATACCATCTTATTTTTAAAATTGTCAGCGACAGAGAAACAAATGTCCGAGAAAATGCTCCACGATGAATTGATATACAAAAATGTATGGCTTCTTTTCAATGTTAGTTTTTCTAGATTGAAATCCCAGCTGGTCTCCATCCTTTTCTGTGATGCACCGTCAAAGTTATGCTGCCCTTCCCTCTGCAGTGCTGCTGGGGCTTGGCAAAAAGTTCATAAATCGGCATGTCTCTGCTTAGCCTGGTGCCTCTCGACAATGGTTTTCATTGTGCATCGCAATATTCTCAATGTATGGGCTCAGGGAGGTGTCTCTTTTTCCTTGGCTACTGGAGAGCTGATGGAGGACTAGTCCTTTACTGGTTCCAGGATGCAAATAACCGATAGGAAAAACCGTGGCCCAAAAGACAACAGAATTGCCCGTCCTCCAGTGGCCGTGTTTTAGAAGGAAATGAGAACCTTGTGCTCCTTTCAAAGGAAAAACACTGCCAGGTCAGATGAAAGGACATTATATGACAGAAAAGAAAAAGAAGAGAATTTGTATCTACCTGTGTGCATCAGAGGGATAAAGTGTCTCTGAAGGAGAAGGGATCTGGTACTCCTCTGCTTGTTGACAGGAGAGAGATCATTCTCTGTAAGCTGCCAATAAACTGAACTGTAAAATCACCATGAAACAATCTTAACACACTGTGTTTTCCAAATAAATCCCAATTTTGGACGCTCAGGCAGCCACCACGCGAAATGAAAGATGCAGTCACACAAGTGACATTTCTTTTAATAGAGGGACAAACAGCCTATCATTTTAAAGACTGAAAAGCACCCAAACCATTTTACTTTTTTTTCCTGTTTCGCATCTGGCATCCAATGAGAAAAAAAATATATCTGGTTTTAGAAACCAACAGAAATTCTACCATTGGCTTCCACAGAGTCAGAATTTTATGTCAGGAAACCCAAATTAGACGACACGTTTTTTTAAAAAGGTGCAACCAAAATAAATGAGCTCCTAAAGCAGAGGTGTTCAGCAGCATCCCTCTGAATCTTTGTGAAACTTCCTATTTTCCAGAGGTTTTCCAGCTATTGCTCTTCTACTAGTGAAGTGAAAATCTCTATGTCCCCCCTTTTTTTTTCTTTTCTTTAATTAACCATGGATATTGATGATAAAACCTGTTTTTGAGGAGCAGGAATCCTACTCTGCTCTCTGACGCTCATGACACTTTTCTCATGTGGAAAATTCACCATGGCATTTTCCATAGGGAATCCCATAAAGAGGGTTGACGGGTTCGATGAGTAACTAGGACATCCACCATTCCCAGAAATGTTCTTAGCACTGGAACATGCTTATCTCTGTTAGTAAGCTATTAGCGTTGTGCTGACTCCCACACAATTTACACCCTCTCCAACAATTCCTAGGCATGGTTTGGCTGTTCAGATGTTCTTGGGACTGCTTGCAGGACAGGAGGAGTGGAGTCACCATCTCCAGGAGGTTAAAGCTGATCGCTGGCAGGAAGGCAGCTGGCCTCACTGACCAGAAACATTCCCAGACACACCGAGCTTGCTCACAGGACATGGAGAAGGACATGGACCAGTTGGAGCGGGTCCAGAGGAGGCCCCGGAGATGCTGGGAGGGCTGGAGACCCTCTGCTGTGAAGACAGGCTGAGAGAGTTGGGGGGGTTCAGCCTGGCGAAGAGAAGGCTCCGGGGAGACCTTCCAGCCCCTGCCAGGAAAGCTCCAGGAAAGCTGGGGAGGGGCTGTTTGCAAGGCCATGTAGCAATAGGACAAGGGGCAATGGTTTAAACTAGAGCAGGGCAGGTTTAGATTAGCCATTAGGAAGAAGTTCTTTACACTCACGGTGGTGGGACACTGGCCCAGGTTGCCCAGAGAGGTGGTGGAGGCCCCATCCCTGGAGACATTCAAGGCCAGGCTGGATGAGGCTCTGAGCAACCTGATCTAGTTGAAGATGTCCCTGCTCACTGCAGGGGGGTTGGACTAGATGGCCTTTAAAGGTCCCTTCCCACCCAACACATTCTGCGATGATGATTCTATGATATCTATATAACTGTAACTTCTGACATCTGGCTTCCTATGCCTTTGATGCCAGACATGAAAGCAACCATGATTATTATACCAAAGGAGCCACTGATGTAACATTTCTATTGGCTTTGGGGGAAAGAATGAAAATACATATTCCTCAGGGAGCTAAATGGGCTAAAAATGACCACATTGGCTGGTGATCTCTAGTGAAGATATTCTGCCTACCAGAAACAATCCAACACACAAGGGCTTCAAGAAATTTGGTGAAGATACCAAAAGATCACAGAATAATCGAGGTTGGAAGGGACCTCTGGAGATCATCCGGTCCAGTCCCCTGCCAGAGCAGGGTCACCCACAGCAGGTCGCACAGAAACGCGTCCAGGCGGGTTTGGAATGTCTCCAGAGACGGAGACCCCACCACCTCTCTGGGCAGCCTGTGCCAGGGCTCTGCCACCCGCAAAGGAAAGGAGTTCCTTCTCATGTTGAGATGGAACTTCCTGTGTTCCAGTTTGTGCCCGTTACCCCTTGTCCTGTGGCTGGGCACCACTGAGAAGAGCCTGGCCCCATCCTCCTGACACCCACCCTTCAGATATTGATGAGCATTGATGAGATCCCCTCTCAGTCTGCTCTTCTCCAGGTGAACAGCCCCAGGGCTCTCAGCCTTTCCTCAGCACAGAGATGCTCCTGGCCCCTCAACATCTTTGTCGCCTCCGCTGCACTCTCTCCAGTAGCTTCTTGTCCTTCTTGAACTGGGGGGCCCAGCGCTGGACACAGTTCAGGAGATCTTCTGAAGCCAGGCAGACTTTCGCTGCTGAAAGCAAATAATTCTGATACGTAGTGGTGGCAGAAGCATCATTCCCAGGGAAACGGCTACAAGCCATAACACCAAGGGGTCACTTCTGGGCAGTCCCAGGGGCAAGTGAAACATGCTGGACTAGCCTAGGGACATCCCAAGGAGACTGAGGTTTTAAGCCATCTCAGTCTCTGGTGTTTGATAAAGTTGAGAGAGGTAATACAGTGACGTATTTGGAAGGAGAATGTTTGGAAGAGGTATTTTTCAGCATTAGAACAGAAACACCAGTAGAGGGGGCAGGTGGAATATTTTTCAGCTGGACTAGACAGACTTAGCTTGCCCTGCCATTAAAAAAAGTGACAAAAAAAGTAAATCTGAAGAGGGATGCAATGATCTCATTAATAAAACCATTTTCCTTCTGGCTAAAGGTGCGCACACAGCGCACCCAGCTGTTGTGTACCCTGCAGTACAGGTGTCTGGCATATTGATCATGAAAATAAAGGCAACCACACTGAAACAAAAACATATCTCAATCACTAAATCCCCATAATTTATATTTAGATAGAATGGTTTACTTCAGGACTAAAAGGAAAAGTCTTAATTCTTTTGGATAGTATTTCTATGACAATCAGAACCCAAATCCCCATTCTTGCTTCCCCTACAGCCACCTAATAACGTCAAAGAAACACATTCACTCTGCTTGCTGGAGTTCAGCTGGCAAAAAGGAATTTCCCAAGTCTTATTATTACCGTAAGCCAGCAATTGAGGACTCTCTAAGACTCAGTTTTGGAGTGTTAGAAAGCAGGCGTTCCTTATTGCAGCACTGGGCGCGCAGGGAATCACTTCACCTGCTGCGCGCACCAAGTTGCTCAAATGCAAAGGTTATAAGCGATCAGAATAGACGTATTCATTACATTTCCCAGAAATGATTAACATATTCATGCTATCACCTAGAACTCATTAATATATGTAAATGTCCTTGAGGCATGTGCATCCCTGTCCATTGGTGGCCTTCCAGGGTCCTCTGGTGGTGGTCGATAGTCTTCCTCACTGTGTCCACTGATTGAACTCAGTCTTCGCGCATGCTCAGTTCGTCTTTCGGTTTAGTTTGCAACGCTTGTTTTCACCAAACCGGCTTATTCTAGCATCTCTCCATATCTACTCTACTCAAGGATACAACGCCTCAAGACTTCCTTTTATCCAACTAAACCCAGCAGATGTCTAACCCACCCCCTTACAAAGCATTTCAAACTGAGCTACGTTATTGCAGTAAGGAGGGAACCAGATGTTCTTTTCAACTGGGTATCAGTAATGCCTGAGGGGGCTTCCACCCCGGCGTTTCGTGCTGTTCAAGGCTACGGTATCACCAGCTACTGTATCATTATAAAGTTGAGAACTTGCCAAAACATTTGCCTGCCTCCAGGGATTGCAAATCCTTGGCCGCATGCCAGCCAACAGCCTTCCTTGTCGTTGGACAACCCTCTGGGTACTGCCTGGAGAGGTCCCTTCCCTCCTGCCTGTCCCAACACGGTGGTGCTGCCGGGTGACAGGCCCAGGGGGACACCCTGCTGTGGTGGTGAGGGTGGCAGGGCCGGGGAACGGAGCCGGGTGGCAGGGGACAGGGGCCAGGTGGTTGGGGTAAGGGGGTGGTGGGCATCTGAGGGGGTTGTGGTGATGGTGGGCGCACCAGCAGGCCAAGGTCACCCATCCCCACAGAGTCGGGTTTGAAGCTGCTCACACGCCCCGAGGATGCTGTGATAGCCCCATTAACAAATGATAATTATAACCTTTTCCTGGCAGCGCTTACCTGTGGCAGGAAGGCCTCTCTCCTCCCACAAGGGGCTCGTTACCTGCCTTCGTTTGCAGCGTTGAGGCATCCGCCTTGGTGGCAGAGGCTTGAGGACGCAGAAGCCAAATTTCTCCCAGTCCCAGTACTCAGTTTGAGACTTATAGACTTCCCGTCATTAGAACAGAGATTAATTGAGCCAGAGAGTCAATGAGAAAGTGGCGGTAATCCTGTAGTTACCGCTACTGAACAACCCACCATAAGACGCAAGTGTGTGCCATCGCAGGCAGTGTTTACTCAAAGAACTCAAGTGCCACTTGTACTACGAACCACAATAAAACCCACAAAAAAGTAAAACACCAAAGAGAGTCTTTTTTTCCTTTTTTTTTTCTTTACTGTCTCGGTGGTTTCTCATCAAGCAGGAGTCACAGCTCTGAAGGTTTGTTAAAATACACGCCAGGATGGGCTGCCCCTGCGTCTCTCTGAGCTGCCTCGGCTCCACAGAAGCAGCAGTGGTGAAATGGACAATGTGCGATTCCACCCAGTAAATGCAACAAGCCCGTGCACAACCCAACAGGACGAGTCTGCGAAATGTAAAGAAGGGATCTTAAGGGAGCTACGCTGCGGTTTGGCTTTTCGTTTCTTCTCTTACTGCTGAGAATAACAATGCAAGCAGCAGTGCTTTTTCATTAAGCCTTTCCTCCTGAGCGTATTGCTTTGCAGGCTGTAGGCACGACGGGAGGTGAAAAGGGGTTACAACTCATCGTGCTTGTCTTCATGAGCTGATTCCATGAAGATGGTCTGTCTGGTCCAGTATGGACGGTTTCGGCTCACATTCCCACCCTGGGTGCTGGGACAGGCAGGTACCTCCAGGCAGGAAGAGGAAGAGGAGGAGCACACACCAAAACAATTTCAGAAGTCATAGAATCATAGGATTGTTAGGGTTGGAAGGGACCTTAAGATCATCTAGTTCCAACCCCCCTGCCCTGGGCAGGGACACCTCCCACTAGATGAGGTTGCTCAGAGCCCCATCCAGCCTGGCCTTAAAAACTTCCAGGGATGGGGCTTCCACCACCTCTCTGGGCAACCTGTTCCAGTGTCTCACCACCCTCATGGTGAAGAACTTCCTCCTAACGTCCAGTCTGAATCGTCCCATCTCTAGTTTTAATCCATTCCCTCTAGTCCTACCATTACCCGACATCCCAAAAAGTCCCTCACCAGCTTTCAAGTGATTCAGGAGCAAAGATCCTTAATTTTACACCCATGAAAGCACAGCACCCAAAGTTGGTTGTACACCTGGGGATCAGACCCCATTCCAATTCACACTTTTTGGTTGAGAACAGCATGCTGCTGCTCTTGTAATACGAAGCCAGCGGTGCTGTAGAGAGGCTCGGTTTTAAAATCCCTTCAGCGTGCGTTACTTCATTATCTATTTTACCTGCATATGAGGATTTCGTGACCTCTGTGGCAACCCCAGGACCAGGGAGCTCCCAAATGAGGATCCCTCCAAGGGAAGGGACCATCCTGCTGCAGGGGCTGAGCCTCCAAAAGCCACAGAGGAAGGGGCTGGGACACAATTTATTTTAAAAGCCAATTGACACAATGGTAACGTGGCAGAGTTTGTTAATTAGATGCTGCTTGTGTTGTTTCTCTTAGGTAAAATAGGACATGGGTGAAAAGCAAGACCCAAGGAATTAAAAAAGCCAAGTAAATCTGGAATATGACGGCTCTTTATTTGCGTGATCATTGTTAGCATGCAGGACTTTTAGTTTTTTTAAAAAGATAGTATAACGAGGGCTTTAGATAAAGATACGAGAGCGCTCATCAATATTTTTAAGCTTTCTCTAGGGACAAGGTCAGCATTAAAAAAAAAGGAGCATTGATATGAACACAGGGTAACTCCACATGTTAATGTATAAATTACATGTACATCTATGATTCTGTTATATGAATAATTTATATATTAAATATTCGTGTATAAATAATGTATAAAATAATAACGGCATTCTGGGACTGTGTCACACCTCGCCAACGGGATTATACGTCTTTAGTGTGTGCTTAGGGTCACCCATTATCAGTCCCCTGTGTTATTACTGGAAGTCTCAGCGGGCACGAAAACAACTTTATTCACTTGCTTTATTAATAATCTCCCCAGACGGTGATTTGGAGGCTGCTGCTGAGGCAGATTGTTGTGTCGGGGTTCTGATTTTGGGGTTGCTGGGTTCTCTGCCATCTCTTCTTTGCAGGCATCTTTTCTTGCCTGCAAGAAGAGTCCCAACAATTTTGTTGGACGCTTCTTGATCCATTAGGGAGGGCGAAGGAAGGGCTGCCAAGGCTGTGTTTGGGCATGAGGTGGGGGAAAGGGGAGAATTTGTTTTCTGAAACATAAAGTAAGGATAATTTTATTATACTATTGATAAATAAAGAGTGTATAAACAAATGGCTGGTCACCGTTGTCTGCTCCTGCCTGCACAGCATGAACCTATTGACAGTTCAAAAGCTTTGCTATCCGACAGATCCCATCCTTAGATGGTCCTATGGAATTTCATCCATCGAAATCCTCCGTTGCCCGTCCATGCTGGCCAGGCGGCCGCCGCGCAGAGGAGCTCTTCAGCTGTCAGCGGCCTCTCCCGCTCCCTGGGAGAAGCAGCAAAGAGCAAACACTCCTCTGCTCTCCTCCGCCGGCACGTTCAGACTCATTTTGTCTCATGTCCAACCCTGGAAAGATTCTGGTCCATCAACTCATCAGCAAAGCTTCTAGCAACACATATCATCCTCTGGATGATCTTCATGGCCGCCTTCGTGGCCAAGTTGTTCAAATCTCTGTGTTTCCCAGATGTTGCACATGTGTTTGGGCTGTGGTTTGGTGTTTTACTTGGTGTGATCACAGCCTGTCACAGGTCCTGCTCCCCTACGTTGCCTGCGGCTGTGCTCCTGCTCCCTTCCTCAGGTTGGCTTTAACACACACATGGCTGCAGGATGTATCAAAACACACCAAACTCTTGATCCAGTGGACTTTTTTTTCTCGGTGGATCTTACTCTACCACCTTGAATGAGGAAATGAGATGCCTGGGCTCAGTGAGATACCGTCCCCAAGGTGGTCCATCTGGAGAAGAGCCCAAGCTCATCCAGGTGTGATGTTAACCCACCCTGAGCTCCTCAATCCGCTCAAAGCTCTGTCTCAGTGGGGCAAGAAAAGCTGGATTTACAAGGGCAGAAAGACAGAACTCAGTGAGTAGGGGGACTCTTTTGATTTTTGTTATTTACCTTGAGGTCTACTGGCTAAAAACCCCAGGAGAACCAGGTTGCGTGATTTTCCCAAGACCACTGGCTAAACCTGTGGCAATAATGGGAGCAGGAGGGTGCTAGGTTTTCCCCCTCCTCTGCTCCTTGAGACCAAAATGCCTAAAGTAGGGATAGCATTGCAGATGCTGCAGGGAAATGTTTAAATCCAAAGCTAAAAACCTGTTTCCAATTAGGTCTCAAAAAAAAAAAAAGAAAAAATTCCATAGAAACATTTCTGTTTAGATTTGTTTTCTGACATCACTGAAGCTCCCTGCCAAAATGCCTGAATATCTTTTTGTGTTTCGGATTTTACTGTTTGTTTAGGTGTTGTTTTTTTTTTGCACACCTATGCAGGAATGCTTTGAAAATGCCTGTTTTCTTTAGAAGTGTGGTTCAAACAAATCCTTCAAAGCAGTGACACAAGGGTTCGCTCAAACTCACACCACGGTACACTCATTGTCACCTATAGCTCTTCAGAGGGCTCACCAGCACTGGGGGAGAAGGTCCCGGGGACTTACCAGGCACTGGCAAAACCATAGAGAAGTGTTTCATTTCTCTTAACATTTGTGACCCTTTGTGATTTGGGGGATTTTTATTTTTTTTCTTTTCTTTTGTCTTGTCTCAGCACAAACGGGTTATCTGATGCAGCGGCTGGAGGAGAGGCGGGTGTCAGCTTCCACGTTACAGGAGACAGAGCAGGCTGCTTCTTCTGGTTATCATATGGCGAGAAATCAAACACCCAAGCGCGGCAGGGCAAAACAGAAGGATTCCTTGGTAGCCTGATGGGCTACGGTACGTCAAATAAATGGTGGCCAATGTAGTTTTATAAGGCTCACAAAACGGGTGCAATGGGACAATACTCTGTGCCAGCACCAGCTGCGCCATATGCACCTTCTCCGGGAGCTTTGATTGACTGTACAAGAAGAACGAGATTTCTGTATCACAGAATCACAGGATAGTTTGGGTTGGAAGGGACCTTAAAGCCCACCCAGTGCCACCCCCTGCCCTGGGCAGGGACACCTCCTACCAGACCAGGTTGCTCCAAGCCCC
>VWZL01002266.1:80739-91177 GCA_013396915.1 Stercorarius parasiticus | reverse complement strand
CCCGCTCCAACAGGTCCATGTCCTTCCTCTGCTGAGGACTCCAGAGCTGGATGCAGTACTCCAGGTGGGGTCTCACAGAGCAGAGCAGAGGGGCAGAATCCCCCCCCTTGCCCTGCTGCCCACACTGCTTTTGGTACAGCCCAGGCTGCGGAGGGTTTCTGAGATGCCAGCACACATTGCCTGCTGCTCATGTCAAGCTTCTCGTCCACCAGCACCCCCAAGTCCTTCTCCTCAGGGCTGCTCTCAAGCCATTCTCCACCCCGCCTGGATTTGTGCCTGGGATTGCCATGACCCAGGTGCAGGACCTTGCACTTGACCTGGTTGAACTTCATGAGGCTGGCACAGACCCACCTCTCCAGTTTGTCCAGGTCCCTCTGGATGGTATCCCTTCCCTCCAGCGTGTTGACTGTGCCCCTCCTCATCGATTCGTGCATCGACTGTAATGTAATAAGGAAACAGTAACAACACAGGATGGATCCTTGGACTGCCGAAGGACCAGAACAAGCTTTCCCACAAACCAAATGTGATTATCAGCTAGTTTCAGTCTGTCCTTGCCCTTGTCCTTGCCCTCAGACAGACAAATTGACAGCAGCCCAGACCTCCATCCCCACTTGTCCAGCACACTTCAGTGGCCGTTATCAATGCTCACAGGCACTGTGCAATCTGAGATAGCCAACTCAGAGGTTTGGTGGCCAAGGAGGGTCGAGCATCTCTTCTGCTGTGCCCCGGAGCGGAGGCCACACCGTTCTGTGCCCTGAGGGTCAGGAAGGTGGCACTGGACTGCGGGACGGGATTTAGCCACTCCTACAGCCCTGAGCTTTAAAGAGTTTGGGTTACAAAAAATGTCCCACAGCCCCTCACAGGCTGCTCTGGAGATTTTTTTGGAGCGTAACCTCCAGCCTCTGGATCCCACAGTCCCCTTGTTTCTCTCAGGGCAGCCTCGCCTGTTAGAAAGATGCTCAGCACAGCAATATTTGTGAGCTCAGCCTTCTCCCTGTGTTTCCTTTAGAGGAGTTGCTTTGGGAAAATGACCAGCTGAGTTCCCAGGTGGAATTTCTAGGACTGGAAGGGAAACAATTTACCAGGCTTCAGGAGACAGGGGCTGTTCCACAGGACAGCCAGAGGTATGGGCCGGTCTCAGGCAGGGCACTCGGCTTGCCTATCCCGGCAGGAGGGGGTACCCTGGCCCCCGCTTGCAGCATGTGTATTCCTTGTGACTCCCCTGCGCCGGTGGCAAATGGATGGATTCAGGGCTTTGACACACGCGTGAGCTGTTTTGGTGATCGTTAGCGCACATTGTAGGCTTCAGGAGGCTGGAACCAGACACGGACTTTTAAGCCAAGGTATGAAAAGGCCAGTTCGGTGAGTGGAAAGTCAGGAATATTCTGGGTCTGAGGAAATGGCTTCTTTTAGAAAAAATGCCTCAGGTGAAAAGGATGAAAGAGGAGACTTTGCCTTTTGCAATCACAGCACTCTGCTGCTGCACTTCCAGCCATCCGAGCACATGCTCTCCAATTCTTTGGATGGCTTCTATCAGCTGTGTGTGGAACCTTACAACGACTCACAGCTCTGGTCATAGTCACCGTGAAATACAGAGCTCTACACTACAAACTCAGAGCTCTAAGTACAATTTTTTTTTTTAAGGTGATTTTTGAATAAATGGAAATCAGCATATTGGGTTCAGAAAAGTTTTTATAACTATAGCAGGTTCATGCTGCTGCTCACTGTATAAACTTTTTTCTGCGACAATCTTTCCCAGATCTTTAGTGTCCACAAACCCTCCTGCGGCAGCAGTTGGCTGAAGGGAGCAGCCACGCTCTTCACAGAACACCTTTTCCAGCTAAAAAGCCACACTAGTCCAGAGACATCGTCCCCGCGAGAAAGAGCTGCATCAGGGCCTCCAGCACAGGGCTCTGCTCGATACTGCAGGTCACAGCAATCCTGGCATTGTCTGCTGTACAGGGAGCAAAACTGACATCCAGAGGGACCTGGACAGGCTGGAGAGGTGGGCCTATGCCAACCTCATGAAGTTCAACAAGACCAAGTGCAAGGTCCTCCATCTGGGTCGGGGCAATCCCAAGCACTGATATAGGGTGGGCAGCGACTGGCTTGAGAGCAGCCCTGAAGAAAAGGACTTGGGGGTGCTGGTAGACGAGAGGCTCAACATGAGCCATCAGTGTGCACTAGCAGCCCAGAAAGCCAATCATATCCTGGGCTGCATCAGGAGAAGCATGACCAGCAGGTCGAGGGAGCTGATTCTGCCCCTCTACTCCACTCTCGTGAGACCCCACCTGGAGTACTGCATCCAATTCTGGAGCCCCTACTACAAGAGAGATATGGACGTGCTGGAACGTGTCCAGAGAAGGACCACGAGGATGATCAGAGGGCTGGAGCACCTCTCCTATGAGGACAGACTGAGAGAGTTGGGGTTGTTCAGTCTGGAGAAAAGAAGGCTCTGAGGAGACCTTATGGTGGCCTACCAGTGTCTTAAGGGGGCCCACAACAAAGCTGGTGAGTGACTTTTTAGGATGTTGGGTAATGGTAGGACTAGAGGGAATGGATTAAAACTAGAGATGGGGCGACTCAGGCTGGACGTTAGGAAGAAGTTCTTCACCATGAGGGTGGTGAGACACTGGCCCAGGTTGCCCAGAGAGATGGTGGAAGCCCCATCCCTGGAAGTTTTAAAGCCAGGCTGGATGGGGCTCTGGGCAACCTGGTCTGGTGGGAGGTGTCCCTGCCCAGGGCAGGGGGGTTGGAACTAGATGATCTTAAGGTCCCTTCCAACCCTAACAATGCTATGATTCTATGACATTAAAAATGGACTGCCTTCAGTTTTATCACGTACAAAACCTCGTGTTGTATTTAATGCTGGTGAATCTAATCCCTGCTTTTTTTTTTTAAATATATTTCTCAGCATCTTCCTGCTCCTATCGCTCCCTGCATCCTGACACTTCTGCCACAGTCATGACGTTAACAAAGAGTGGGGATGACTCCTGTATAATAAAATTTTATCTGAAACCATGCCGTGCTGGGAAGATGGTAATTTAGTTAATTGAATTCCCTTTAAAACAGCACTGAATCAGTATTCCAGCACAGCGCTGGCAGCACGTAGCCGGCAGTGAAGTCTTGCACGTGACTTTCCCAGTCAAACCGCTATCTCGGGGCACTGGCTGCGAGGATTTTAAGTTCTAGTCCCAGCTTTAGATGTAAATCACTGAGAAACTGCCTGACCCACCCAGGATATCTGCTCTCTGAATCTCGTCTGAAGATGATTTACAGCCTAGGCTGTGTGTTTTGCAAACCGTTGTCCGTCAGACTAGCAGTGAAATGGAAAAGTACTGAGGAAGGCAGCGCAGGTACAGCTCAGCAAGGAAGCTGTTTTGCCTGGCCTGGGACCAAGGATCTGCACTGTCCCGGCGTGATATGCTCCATGGAGCGATGCTCACCGAGGGAGCTGTTTTTTGGAAAAGCAACATCTGTGAGCTCTTCCTGGTGCTCCTACACAGGGACAGAAAGGATAAAATCCTGCTGGGCTTATTGGCATAGAATCATGGAATGGTTTGGGTTGGAAGGGACCTTAAAGAGCATCCAGTGCCACCCCCTGCCCTGGGCAGGGACACCTCCTACCAGACCAGGTTGCTCCAAGCCCCGTCCAGCCTGGCCTTGAACACCTCCAGGGATGGGGCAGCCACAGCTTCTCTGGGCAACCTGGGCCAGGGGCTCACCACCCTCACAGCAAACAATTTCTTCCTCAGATCTCATCTAAATCTGCCCTCTTCCAGTTTGAAGCCATCACCCCTTGTCCTATCATTCCATGCCCTTGTAAAAAGTCTCTCCCCGGCTTTCTTGTAGGCCCCCTTCAGATACTGGAAAGCTGCTCTAAGGTCTCCCTGGAGCCTTCTCTTCCCCAGGCTGAAGAGAAGATGCAGATGCTCTGCTCCAGCATCCATTGTCTCGCTCTTCTAGGAATGAATCTATGTCCTTGAGGAACAGAGTGATCAGTCCTCATCAGTATCTCTGGACAAACCCCTCGTCCCAGAGAAAAATGACCTATCAGAGGAGCCAGATCCCAAGTCCCAGGCACAGAACCTGCTGTCAAAGTGAGAAGGACTTCTTTCAGTAAGGACTTGACCCTGGGATGATTTTAGAAACTCTCTAGGGAAGTAACCTTGGGGACAGGGAACGTATTTGACAGCTAAATTCATCATAACCACTCAGCTGAGCCTTCTGGGCTGCATGTCTGTCTGGCAGGCTGGGAGATCAGCCTGTAAGAGGGTCTGGGCTTGTCCGAAATGGTGGAGCAGGTGAGTGCCAGCGGTGGCAGGGTTGGGTGTGAGGTCTGGAGTGCTCCTCCGCCGCGGGAGTGGGGCTGGAGAGCAGCCAAAGGGATGAAACAAATGGAAAGGAGTAAAAAAAGCTTCGTGTCTGGGGCTTGGATGAATGCAAACAACATAAATACTGGCTGAGACACCTTCCGCCCACCGGCTCCTCTGCTGTGAGGGAATTACAGGCTGGCTGCAAAATGTCTTTCTTGAGCTGGTGTGGAGCCAACCTCAGAGCAAACGCTTGGCCAGAGCACAGCCATTAGTGCTGGGGAGATGGCCGCAAGCCCTTTTGTTTGGGCTGTATCACTTTTCATCACAGAAAGTAGCTCTGCAACTAACATTTGGAGGTCTCTGCTGTCTCAGCAGCCTGTGGCACCACTTCAAGCTTCACTGGGAAAATGGCTGGAGCTGCTTGTCCCATGGAAGTTCCTTCAGGTTATGGTCTTCTTGAGGGCTGAGCACCCCAACTTGGCCTCTTCTAGTCCATTCTATGCTCTGGTGCCAGCCATCCTGGAGACCTCTGCTTTCCTGTCCACATTAGTCCTGAAGGCTGATATTTAAAGGCCATATTCCTTGCACTGAACTCCCTGTGTTGCTGTGTCTCCACCAGGCTTCAACCATGCACAGGGACTGTGTGATATGTCCATAATAGAGATCACAGTTGCGGTTCCTCACGTGTTTTTTCTAAAGGGCCTTTGCACCCTTCTGCAAGGATGGATGGGGTGAGCCTTGCACACACATACGTAGCCCACAACCCCCCAGGAGATCACTACATTGCTAATTAGAAAGCTTTCCATTTTTGGTGAAGACCAAAACCAATGTCATTGTTCCCAGAAAGCTGTTCCCACCACTTCAGGAGAAGTGACTTCAGTTCAGATTGATCTTAGGCACTTTGGAACCGTTAGACACTGTTGGGTCTTTACGTGCACTAATTCTCTGGGAGCTGGTTTGGTAGGACTGAGATACCAGACTAGATGATGCCAACCAGCCTGGCCAGAGTGGTGTGGTCGTTGCTACCCTCTCCACCCAGCCCTGTCCCCATGCAGGGAACAGCATACGCGGGACCTGCCTCCCTGGGAATGAGGAGAAGGTCTGAGGGGGAAGTCCCTTGTAAGCTGTGGAGCAAGTGGTGGAGAACTTGAAGAGGAGCTAGAGCGGGTAAGGAGCACCTTTGGGCTGTGTGGTTTGGCAGTGGTGGCCACCGCCTGACGTCCACCGTGGCTTCACAGGCTGCAGAGAAGCTGCTTCTGTTCAGGATTCAGAGAAGGATGTAACCCACTGATGGCAAGGCTTGGCCGAACTGTCTGTCCGGGAGAGGTCCTGCCCTGACGGCTGCTCCATCACCTGAGCAGCAGCAGCTCAGCTCCACTTGCTTCTGGATGAACTTAGGGAGGTAACTCCAAGTGAGGACCCATCCACCCTCCCTGCAGGCTCACAAAACGTGGGTGTCCAGCAGCTGCTAGGTGGGCAGCTGAGCTGCTGAGGCCCCCAGAGCTGCTGCTCTCACCACATGCAAGCTTAAAACCAGGCAGAAATCCCCTTCCCAGCCTTCATTTCCCAGGATCAAAAGCACATCAGCAACCACAGCTCCCCTCCAGAGCTGCCCTGACACGGGCACCCCCCTTTGCTCCACCACCAGGTCCCGACCAGAGCCGCATACCAGCAGGGGATGCATCCCCCATGGCCTGGCCTGCCCACCTCTCCACAAAACCTTCTTCCTTCGCAAAGCCCCAAGTACGCACGAGAGCAGGGCTGCGGATGGCACCTCCATGGACCACAGGGCGCTGCAGGGCGGCCTTGCCCTGGGAATTCCACACCTCACTTTTGCAGCTGGGCACTGGAGTCAGCAAAGGGTTAAAGCCCTCCCCAGCAGTGACTTTTCGACAGGAGGAACATTTGATCTCAGGAAGAGCATTTAGAGGCACAGCCATCCACCAGCTCCCACTGACCTGCCCAGAGGAGGGCTAACGCCAGCCCCCCTTGCCCCCCAAGCCCTCACCCCCTGCTTGCCACTGGTAGACACTTACTGGTGGACCCTCACTAAAGGTGGGGCTGAAACCAGCCCAGAAGAAGATGGCCTTTTCCTTCTCCTGTGTTTTACAGAGCAGGTGGCGAGGATGCAGAAGGTGCAGGGCTGTGCGTCGGCAGGGATCGAGCCCACATGTGTGCCCCCAGCACATCATTTCTGGTGTGGGCAGTGCCAGTGCCGTGGCTGAGGTGCCTGCCAAATAATCCCTGCGGGTTATTCAGGGAGCCCAGCTCCAAACAGACGATCACGGAGGTGGGCATCTGGCTGGAAAGCCTGGCACTGCCACCCAGGCTCTGCTGCAGCAGGCTCTGCCCGTGCCTGGGGTGGGGGTGGCAGCCCCTGCACCCAGCCTTGTGCGTCCCAGCGCCCGCAGCAGCAGTCACCCCATCCCGGAGCCGCCATCCCGTCCTGTGGCCCGGCCTGTTCCCAGGGATCGTTACCAGGAGCTTGTGTGTTTGGTTGCAAACAGAGCAGGAGCGGGAGCCAGGCGCTCATGTTTGTATGCCTGCGGTTGCTGAGGCAACTCGGGGCCAGCCAGGAGCTGCCAAAACCACTGGCGGCCAGCGCTGAGCCCACGGCATGGGTCCCTGGGGCGGCACAGCCAGCCTGGCCTCCCACCGCCCAGCTGGGCCAGCAGGCAAAGGGCCTCTCGCTGCTCGGTCCCGCTGAACACAACCAGACCCGGGGCGTCAGTGCGGAGGGAGTTTTATTGCAGATCCGGGTTACAGCGCGGGTCTGCAGCATCCTTTGGTTTGGGCTTCATGAAGGCAGTGGGAGGCCACAGGGGGTTTGGGTTGGAGACCTTTGCCAACAGCCAGGCAATACCAAGCTCTCCCGGGACGTATCCCAGAGCCGGGCTGGGAGCATCCCGGCAGCACCGGTGCTAACAGCACCACAGGGTCGGAGCCTTGTGCGGCAAAGCCGGGCAACCCTGTGGTGAGTGCACCGGTGGGGAAGGAAGGAGGCGGCTGTGGTGTAACTGGTGCAGGGTTGAGGCAGGTCCTCGGGAGGTCTGCAGGGAACACGGGCTGCCGTCCCCGGTGGGACTGGCGGGGGGGTGCCCCAAGAGCCAAGGCTGAGGTAGGGAAGGTCTGGGTGCCAGCGGGGTAGGGGAGCCCTGAGGAGCAGTGCTGTTAGTACGGCGGGTGCTGCTGGCAGCAGGGGGCTGGGGGTGGACAGCACAGGGGGGGACAGGAGGGGCTGGGGGGGGGTCACAGCATGGCGGGGACACAGACATAGCGCTGGGGCAAAGCACGCGGCCCGGCGACTTCCCAATCACATCAGCGCTGGGCGGGCGACACCCCGCCAGCCTGGGGCTGGCCCCAGCGCAGCCTCCCGGGCCCCACGTCACACGGGCATGTCCCAGGGCTGACATGAGCGCTGGCCCCATGGCCGACATGCAGGCACCGGGGTGGTGGGTGCCATGGGCACCCCTCCCTACTTTTTCACTTTGGCGTCGTAGGTGCCCGCGTTCTTGTAGGCACTGACGTAGCCGCTGGTGTCCACGATATTCTCCCGCCCGCTCTTGCCCTTGCCCTTGCCGCTCTCGTCGAAGCGCTCCTTGTGGGAGCCCGTGTACTTGGAGGTGTCCGTCAGCCTCTCCACAGCCCCCACCGTCTTGGCTTTCTGTGCAGGGGAGACAGGCAAAGGGAGTAAAGAACATGCCCCATCCCCTTCCTCCCTTGCCCCATGCAAGTCCCTGACACCCACTGAGGGCCCTGCCATGCCCCCGGGACCTGTGCAGTCCCCAGCACACCGAGGGCCATGGGATCCCCCGGGAAGCTCTGTCCTCCCCTCCCGACTGCCCCTCCTGCTCCCAGCAGCCAAGGGGCTCTTCGCTCACCGTGACGCCCACGTTAATGGGTTCCTTCCCTGCCACCAGCTGGCAGATGGCTTCGTACGCCTCCTCTTTGCTCTTGTCCTTAAACCTCTTGGGGGCCAGCTCCTCCAGCGCCTTCTTAAACTCCTCATAGTTGATGACACGGGCTGTCTTCCCTCTGCAAGCACAAAATCTGGGCTGCCGCAAGCACATCCTCAGGTTGCGCCTCCAAGCAGTATGGATGGGCCGCATCAGGGAGACCCTGGCTTTGTCCTTCACCAGCCTCGGGCCCCTCGCCCACCTCCAAAACACAGCTACGGCCAGGGGGATGCCAGTGGAACGGGTCAGGCTGGGCACAGCCGGTGCTGAGCTCCAGGAGCTTTTCAGCCACATGATGTTAAAAGTCCTCAATGCTAAAAACCTCACCCCTGCATGGAAGTGCCCTGGGACTTGGGCGCTGGAGGGGACACGGAGCCATTCCCACGGCTCCCAGCCTGCCTGGGGATGCCCAGCACTCTGGGCCCTTGGCAGGCACCAGTCTTTCCCTGGTCAAATTCAGAAGGATGTGCACAGAGCATCGCTCCCATGAGTGCCCAGTCCTCGTCTCCCAGGCAGCACAGCAACCCACCCTCCGACACACAAAAAGCCTCCCAGTGCTCAGACCCTCCTGGCCCTCCCAGGGTACAGGGTGATGCTGGGACAGAGGGCAAGGAGAGAGCAGGCTCCCCACCCATTCTTGCTCCTGCACCCTGGTGAGGAGCAGTGGGTGTCAGCGTGTCCTTGGGGACACCGAAAGCAGCCCTAGGTGACCTCTGAGGAGCAAAGACCAGAGTCCTTGCCAAGCTCAGGTGTGGGCTGGCCAGGCCCAGGGATGGGCTGTGCCACGTCACACAGGACACCCCCGAGCACCCTCCTTTGCTCCCCGTGGCACCTTCTTGCTAGATGGGAGCCCTGCAGAACGAGCCAGGCCCACCTCAATGCCTGGGAGCTGGGGCACAGCCTCTGCACCAAAATCTGAGCCTCCAGCCCCCCAAATTTAGAGTAATTTATTATCAAGCCTTGCAAAAGCATCCACAAAAAATCCCTGAAGGCAGGATGCCACAGGGCAACACCTGCTGCTCCATGATGGATGGCCTGGGCATGCAGCTGGGCTACCACACCTCCCCGTGGACCACCGTACCCAGGCCACCGCTACCCTGCCCACACCGTAGGAGCATCCCCAACCTCTGAGCAGCTGTGGAGGCCCCTCAAAAAGCCGAGTCACTTACTTCACCTTGGAGAAGACAATGTCCACATCGGTGCTAGTGACGCTTTTGCCATCAGTGACTTTGCAGTCTTTGCACAGCTTGGCCCAGTTCTTCCCATTCATTTCTTGCCCCGTAGCCTTGGTGTCGCCGTAGATGGCGAATTTGCGGAAGCTCTCTTCCAGGGACGCCATCTCAGCGCTCCCGGCCATGGGGCTGCGGGGTGGGGGGGCAGAGGGGCCCGTTACTGCCCAGGTTCTGGCTGGCACCGGCAGAGCCCAGCCTCTCCACTCTCAGGTCCCGCGAGGGCAGGAGGAGGGCTGGCGAGGGCAGAGGGGCTGCGGCAGGAGCGGGGCGATGGCAGAGCCCGCACACGTGGGGTAAGGGCCGGTGGCACCCTTGGACAAGCCCCGAGGCCAACAACCAAGAGCTGTCTTGGAGGATGGAGGCTCCAGATGGAGAGCTGTCAGCAGTGAGGCTGCCGGCTCCGGGGGCTGGCGAGGAGTGAGCGCATCGGCCCCATCCCCACGGGAGCACTCTCTGGGAATGACGCAATGCGGCCGCCCTCCTCCTGCTCGCCGATGATGAGAAACGGCACCGCTGCCTGCCTCCGGCCCCACCTCTCCCCTGCCTGCGGGCTCTGCCAGGGCCCACATCCCCCCTGAGTGGAGCTGGGCCAAACACGGTGCCCCACAGCCAGTGGGTGCCAAGTGGCGGAGAGGCCTCTGCACTCCTGTGGCCGCTGTCGCATCCCGGCTCCCTGCCTGCCATCGCCCGGCCAGCCTCGCCCTGCCGGCTCAGCACCCCTCGTGACGCGCTGAGCACCCACAGCATCTCAGCCAGGACAGGGCCCAGCGGTACCCGGGTGCGGCCCTCGCCCGGTGTTCAGGCCGTCGGGGGGGGTGGTGGTCAGGATAGGCCCCCCCGGGACCTTGGCGACAGTCGGAGAGCGGGCACGAAGGAGCAGCGGGCTGGGATGCTGCGCCGCCGGCCCTCGCGTTGCCTGGCAACCGTCGCTAGG
>VWZL01002266.1:45077-80537 GCA_013396915.1 Stercorarius parasiticus | reverse complement strand
GACGTCTCCGGGGCGCCCTCCGCCACCCCAGGAAGCCCCTGCGCCACCCCAGGAAGCCCCTGCACCACCCCACGAAGCCTCTCCACCAGCCCATGAAGCTCCGCTGGCAACCCACAAAGCCCCACCATCAGCCCACAAGGTTTTTCCTCCACACCAGGAAGCCCCTCCATCACCCCAGGAAACCTCTCCACCACCCCACAAAGCCCCTCCATCACCCCACGAAGACCCTCCCACCAGCCCATGAGGCCCTGCCAGCACCCCACAGGGTCTCTCCATCACCCCACAGGGTCCCTCCGTCACCCTGGGAAGCCCCTCCACCACCACAGGAAGCTCCTCCGTCAGCCCATGGGGCCCTACCAGCATCACACAAGGCCCCTCCATCACCCCACGAGGCCCCACCATCACCCCACGAGGTTCCTCCACCACCCTGCCACCACAGGCTCCCCCCTGCCAGCCCTGCTGTGCTCTGCCCTGCAGCCCTGTCCCCTGCCCCACATGGCCGGCATAACCCTCTATAGAGGAACCGTCCCTCCTTGGTGGGGGACACCATGGACCAAAGACCACTGCCCAGGCTGTGGGGGTGAATGCCGACCATCCTGGCGTGATGGGCACCACGGCGAGTGCCGGTCCCCTCTGCACAGCTCGGTGGGACACCCTGGGAGCTGCCCATCATGGCAGCTGCCTTCCCTCACCCAGAGCCCGACCACATGTGGGGCTCTCAGTGGGTGCTGCGGGCTGAAGCAATGCCCAAATATTGTGGTTGCCATGGAGTCCCGACACAACCCACATCACTTACTCATGGCCCCACCTCGGCTGTTTGCCCAGCGCCTGCTCCAGCCTCGGCACTCCCCTGGCACTCCCTGTCCTCCTGCCCGGCCAGCCCCAGCATCACCAGTTCTTTGCACCGAGGGGACGCAGCATGTGGTTTGCTGCTGCCATGCAGGGTCCTGAAGGTAAATCATCAGCTTGGGGAGGTGGGCAGCAGCTCAAACAACACCTTTGGCACCCTGTGGTCTCTGTCTGCCCTGGTCCCTGTGCAGGGCAAGGACAAACACAGGTGTCCCCATGGCTGAGCTGCCCTAGAGGTATCTGTTCTGCTCTTGCACCCAGAGCTCTTTGCTTTGGGGTACGGCCCCTGTGACAATCTCCCCTTCTCGGCTGAGGGGCACATGTCCTCTGCTGGGATCTTGCTGCCAACTCTTGACTGGACAAAGCCCTGAGCAACCTGCTCATACTGATCCTGGCTTGGAGCAGGGTCCGTGGACTTCCAGAGGTGACCACCAGCCAACTTTGTGAGTCTCTGATTTGGGATCCCCGCGTTTACCTCCCGCCTCGGAGGTGAGTGCCAGGGCTGGTGTCGGAGGACACGACACAGCACCTGGCCGCTTTGGGTGGCCCCAGATGGTCACAGCCACATGAAGGACTCCACGTTTTTGCGTCCCCCAACCAGCCTTGTCACCCCTCCATTGGCAGGAGCTGCTGTTTCCCAGCCCAGCCAGAGGCAGGGTGGCAACCCATGGCTGCCCGGTAGCAAGGACATCCTGGAGGGGACAGTCAAGGGTGGGCAGGACAGGTGTGGAGGCTCATCTAGTAGGGCTGGACCAGCCTGATGTCAGAGTCTGGGCAGACCTCACCAACGAGCGTTTCTCCTCTGTCTGGCTTGTCCTGGCAGAGCTCAGACACGGCCAGAGAGCCTGGGCGCTGAACAGAGGAGCTGGCACCAGGAGGACTCAGCTTCCAGCTCTTCATAGAATATAAAAGCAGGTTCCAAAGTGCAGAGGCTCAGAGGTTACAGTGGGAATTTAAACCAGCTTCCATGCAGGCCGGGGACAAGAAGGCTGTTGTCCCACCCCACAGAAAATGGAGAAGATCCGCTCGCCTGCTCTCTGCTTGAAGGAGAGGGCAATCATTGGGGCTGCCATATCGAGGAGGGTGGCGAAGCCTTGCTGAAGGTATAGCCTTGTCCCTAGCTTGCCCTGCAGCTCCCCACTGAAGCAGGTGTCTTTGGCTCTGCTTCCAGCTGACAGCTCCGAGAGGAGCCTGGGTAACGCCGGCTGGAGCATCCAGCCCACAGCAGCTCCGGCAGGGCTTGGCAGCACAAGAGCCCAGATTCACCGAGCTGGCAGCAGGCAGGAGCTGGAGCTGGAGCTGGGCACGTTGGCAGCTCTTCTGCCGGAGCTCCAGCCGATCCCGGGAACTGCAGAGCCCAAAGAGTCAAGAGGCGGCACATGGGGAGAGCTGGGGGAGTGGCGGGCACCAAGCCAGGGCTGTCCAGTTGCCCCACGGGGTCGGGTTGAACAGGTCAGGCTTTGGTTCCTAAGGGCTGGGGTTTGTTGTGCATTTGTTGTCACCATGACAGCCCTGTTGGGATGGAGCACCGTCCTTGGCCGGCTCCTGCTGTTCCTCATGCAGCCCGGAAAAGGAAGCCCAGGAGGAGGCTGTGACTTGGTCTGGAGCCCATGGCACAGGCAGGAGCCGAGGACGAGGTTGCACAGGTCCTGTGATGTGGTGGAGGAGCATGGACACGTCTCAGTGCTCAGCTCCCCCGGGGACCTTTCCCTTCTTGTGATTTCCAATAAAGGTCAGGATGTTCCCAGGCTGTCTCCTGCCCCGGGGAACTCAATGAGCTGCATAACTCCAGCGCTTACCCGGGATACACCGAGGCTCACAGCTCAGTGTCACCATGACATGGCTTTGGATGCCGGGCTTATCCCTTCTAGGACCATGCCAATCCTAGAGTGCTGTGACTGCTCCGGGGTGCAGCTCAGAGCTTGCACGAGAGCATGAGCCCCACCCTGGAGCAGCCTCTGCGCTCACCCTCCATCCTCTTTGCCTCTTGCCTCCCCTGGGGCCGGGCACTGCAGGCTCCCCAGAGTCATCTTGTTTCAGGAATGAGTTCGCTGGCTCAGCCGCATCTGGGGTGGGATGAGGTTATGAGGGAAGGCTGCTTCTCTAGCTCAAGTTGCTACAAAACAGAGGGAAGTGTTTCGGAGGTTGTGCAATATGTATACGGTCACCCCAGCAACAGCGTGTCCACAAGGCATTAACGGGGCTTAGCTGCGGCTGATGAGCAGCGCGATGGCAGCGTGCAAGGGAGATCGGCCGCTTGAGCTGGGGTGCTGGCTGTGATGCACGGGGCAGGGCAGGGAGGAGGGGGAAAATGCCCCCTCCTCTGGCAGGAGCTTCCCTCTCCCCCCCTGCAGTTCCAGGCAGCCCCTTCAGATGCTCTCAGGACGTGTTCGAAAGCAGAGCCCAGGAACAGACTCACCAAAAAATCATTTCCCAAAGGAGGGTCCCCTTGACTTCAAAGAGAAAACTAAGAAACTTGAGTCACGCCCAAAGATGAAAGCAAGCAGGGCGCACGGCCCACGCCATGGCTGAGACAGGAACGCACTGCAAGGCCTGGCACAGCCGCTGGTGAGTGGCCAGGGACCGGGATTTATGGTTTTAGAGGACTTCGTAAAGCTGTCACCATCCTGCAGATGCACCGCTTGTTCCTGATAAAAACCCGCAGCGGCTCATGGTGGGAACGGCCAGTCCAGGGCGCTGCCTCCTGCCAATAGGAGAGTTCGTGCCTTGGCAAAAAACCCTTTTATTTAGTGCTGGAGAAGGTGCTCGGGGACAGCAGACCTCAATGTTTCTGCAGCGATGGAGAGCTGAAGGCATCAGGAGTTCTGTTGTCACCTCACTGATGGTCTCTGAGGTCTTACTGACCCCTCTGATGGTCTCGGGCTGTAGCTCGCGGTCACTGCCATCCTCTGCTGTGGTGGCCAGGACCACTCTGCCCACATGCTGGCCTCTGCAGCGGTACTCTAATGGGACTCCTCGGCTCCTGAACCCGCAGGGTATCAGCATCAGGGTCCCAAAAGGACAGAACCAAGGTGGGGACAGAGTGAGCTCAGGCTGTGCCTGCCCCTGCTGTGACCATCCTGCTCCCTCCCATGGAAAACTTCCACAGCTTTGTGGGGTACCACACGCAGCACCCAAAGGTCCCGAGGGCAGTGCCAAGCGGCATCTGCAGAAAGTCCTCCTGGCATGAAGCAGCTCAGCTGAGATGCTCGGCTGCCCTTGTGAAGGTTCATCCTTGCTGGGAACCGATCTGGGGCAGAGAGCACTTCTCCCAGGAGCTCCATCTCCATCTCCGTCTCACCATTTTCACTCTTGGGTGCCAACATGCACCTTCAACAGTCCTCCTTTAACATGGTTGCGGTGAAAACACAAAACCCAGCCAAACTCAAATGCCACGCTGCACACACGATCCTGCCTGCTGCCCACGAGGTTCAGGAGATCGGAGTCCAACTCCGGCAGGGGTGGGAGCCCGTCCTACTGGGGCCTGGCTCTTCCCTCAGCATCCATCTGCCCCAAGGCATGAACACTGCATTGCATGTTTTGCAGCCTGGATTTATTCTGCCTCCTCCAACACTTGATGTAGTGGAAAAAAATATTCCATGTCTCAGCTGAAGACAGCAGAAGGATGTCTTCCCTGCTTCCCAAGTCAGGGTCCCCAGGGCATCCTGGACATCCAACAAAAGGCATGGGCTCCCACTCCTTGCAGGGCAGCCTGCAGGGCAGGACAGAACCAGTACAGCCCAGCAGCATACGGGGCTCTGCACTGGTTGTCGGGGACTCTGTGGGTAGAGACCCTTCTCAGATGGGTGTCTGTGTGCGTGTCAGGGGAATCAGGGGCTTAGGAGGACACCAGGCAGGTAAGCACAGCCTGGGAAGGGAAGGACTACTAAACAGTGAACCTGAGGGTGAGCCCCGTGCTTCTAGAGAGTGTCATGTCCTAGCAAACTGTGGGACATCCCCTTCCTTCACAGCTTGTGCTCAGAACCTGTCACCTCAGGACACACCAGACCTTTTCTTCCCTGGATACACGATAGACCAGGAAACCCCATTCCACTCACCCCAAAGCTTCCCAGCAGCAAGGTGCACAGCCAGACTGGCTTCCTCTCCATGGAGCTCACCCTGCCGCAGCGCAGAAACCAGGCTGGAGTTACATACCTCCTGGAGAAGGTGGTCCAGCCCCCCAGGGAAGGCAGTCCCATCGAACAGCCATAGAGACCTCAGAGAGGGGACCACTGTCACCCCCACATGGGTCAACATGCTAAACACAGCTGGGACATTGGAGATGGAGGAAAAAGTGGGGGGACCACCAACTGGGCACATAAACAAATGACTGCAAAAAAGGAGGAAACTATTTAGCAAAGAGCATAGAAAAGTTTATTGTGGACAGAGCTACTAAAGAGCTCCATACATGACTTTGGGACTGGTTGTGCATGGACAACAGGTAAGAAAACACATGAGGTGTGCTCAGGAGCACCTGCTGGAGAGAAGTTACCAGTGCCTTCTGGCTGGAGGGACAGCTGGCCTTTGAAAACCCTCAGCCCAGCATTACTGCAGGGTGTAGTTCTCTTGGGTGACAGCAGACGTGAGGAGAAACATCTGGGAGGATTTTGTCTAACCGGGCTCCATCAGTGAGCAGATGCCCTGGTCTCTGCAGAGAAGCAGTGACCTGGCTGCTGCTCCACAGAGGTTGGTCCCGCACACGCCTGTTTTTCCAAAGGGTCACACCGCCTTGCTACAGCAGCAAGGGAAGCTGCAAGGAGTGTGGCCACAGGCAAACCCCTCCTGCAAATTTAGAGATAATGACTTCAACAGCTCCATGAGACTTCAATTTTGCTGATCACCTAATTTGATGAAGAGTCAAGGCTCCTCATCCAAGCTCTTTCAGGAGTCAAAAATCAGACAACAGAGAAGGATGGTAAGACACCCTTTAAAGAAGCCTGGCGTCAGTGATCCCATCTACGCTGCCTTGCCAGAATCTCCCAGGGACTGTCGCAGGGAGAGCCTGTGAGCCATACTTACCCCACAAACCTTTCAGCAAAGGGAGGACTCCCCTACTTCAGCTTCAGCTTCACAAGGATCATGTGTTTCCAGGATCAGCCGCAGCAGTTTACCTTCTCCTTCAAGGCAAGCACTACTTGAAATGTCCACTGCACGAGCACCACACAGTGTGATGTTGGCCAGGTGATGGTGCTGGCGCGCTTCCTGAGGGAGCTGGGCCAGCTGCTGGCATGCCGGGGTGCTCCTCGAACAGGCTGAGGCCTTCAACATACAGTGGGCACCATCCTGCCTCTTGCTGCTAATGAACTCTCCAGAAGGAAAACTGTCTGGGCCTAAAGCTCTAGGGAAAGTAGACTTTGTGTGGACCTTAGAGCACAGAAGCCAGCATGAACCCTGGGATGATGGGCACCAGCCAGGCTGGGAAGCGTGTACCTCAAAGCTGGGAGTCCAGCCTGCCCGTGCTGTTGGCTGTGCCCAAAGAGCATTTGTCCCCAGATACCCTGTCCTGCTCTGAACCATTTCTGATGGCAAGAGTGAGCTAGGACGAGGGGAGGAACAGCTTAGCTCGACTCACATAGCAGCCCACTTCGTATTGTCCTTCCCCAGTCTGCACCCATCATAGTCTGGAGAAAGCGTTGTTTGTGGTTTCCGTGCATCAAAACATTTGGTAGGACAATAAAGGCTTCCCAGGCTTCCTCTTCTCTGCCAGTGCGCCTGTGTTCACACATGACGGCAGCACACAGTGCCAGGGGCCTGTCCAGAAACGGTTCAACTGGCCAAGCCAGCTGCTCAAGGCGCCGGCCGTGGTGGCGAGACAGTGGCTGTGCAGGTGACACATCATGTCAGGCACATCCATGCAGGCGGCAAGGTCCATCAGGATGCGCACGGAGCTGCTGTCCCGGGCTCTGAGGGTAGCTGGCTGCTAGGCAGATCTGGGCTTGCTGGCAGGCCCGCCCTCAGCACTCTGCCAGGAATTTGGAACAGGGCACGCTGCCTGGGGAAGCCAAGAGGGCAGGGAAAGCTGAGGAGCTGTAGCTTGGCAGCCCAGACAGTTCTCTGCTTCTCAGCACTGGCACAGGGTGCCGTGACTCAAGGCACTGGCAATGTGCCCCAGTGTCTGCCGCGGGACCAGTCTGCAATACAGAGACTCCAGGACTGGCTGTGGACTAATGTGGATCTGACAGCCCAGGAAAGGGAAAGGTTTTGGGACCTGCTATGTCTTGGAGTTCCTGATTGGAAAGCTGCACTGTGGGGCACCCCAAGCTGCTGGGACGGTGGAGCAAGTCAAATTACGCTGCCTTACAGAGTATGTGCTGGTGGATTTGGCTTGAGGGCACACAGTGGAAAGCGGTATAAGGACAGGGCAATCCTGAGGCTACTCCCTGAGCACTCGCTGAAGCCCCTGCGCCCAATCCAAAGGCTGACAGGGTGCAGGCAGATGGGAAATTTAGTTTTCAGGGTGCAGGGAACAGCAGAGATGCAGCCTTGTTCTCCTCCATGCACTCTACCAGAAAGTTACTGCAGTACTAGCGTGCGCAGGGCCAGGAGGGCACAGCCCCTCCCTACGGAAAGCACTCGAGCTCTCTCTAGCAACATGCCTACCTCAGGTTTGCCACCTTATTGCCTCTTGCCTTTGGTCAGGCATCAGAAATGTCTCCCTGGAGTCAGATGGCAAGCTGGCACTCTACAGAGCACTGACAGTACTTAACCAATCGCAGCCCCGGGCACGTCCTATCAGGGGAGACTGTTCCCCCTTGACAGGGAAAGCGGAACTGGGCTTGGGGGTACTCCTGGCTTCCGAAGAGGCAGCAGCCAGAAACAATGATGCAGCGGGGGTTTTACTGCCTCTCAGCTAGTTCTGCTGGAAGATGGACAGCATCGGGTAAAGGGACACCGCTACCTCCAGGGAAAAAGACGAGTCACTGGAGTCAAGAGCTTTGAACAGCAACAGACAGAAAGAGAACCTCTTGTCTTTTCCCCCAAGGCTATGGCTTTGGAAAGCAGATAACTAGGCCACTGTGGTGTTTGTCCTTATGTCCTTAAAGCATGGATCATGTCTGCCCACATGCTGCTTGCTGGTGCATTTTCTGTGTTGTGGCTCGGATGTGCTCTCACTGGGCTGGGGCTGAGAGACATGAGGTTCTCCACTGCTCTTACTTACAAACACAGTAGGAATCTTAGAAAAAAGTTCCAGGTCTTGTTCCACGTGTCTGTCTTGCTGGCAGCTTTTCCTTTTTACCTTGTGCCCAGAATACAGATTCTTCTTCCTGACACCTCTGGGATTGTCTGTGGACAAGGGATAGTGTTGAGAGTTGCTTGAGTTATTCTTAGGAGGCCTATGAAGGGCCGTGCTCCCAAGGCGAGTCTGAGCCACAGGAATCTCATCCATGGACTCAGCAGACTCCGAGTGATAGTCAGCTGGGGGTCCTGCCACCTGGATGAGGCCGATGCTGCTGGGGGGCACAGCAGCTCTCAGAGGAAAAGCTGGCACTAAGAGGCGAAGGCTGTGGGAAGATGAGGTGGCAACAGCCGTGGCTGGGAGCTCTACAGATGGAAAGAAAGGGAGAAGAAAGCTTAAGAGGGGAGAGAGAGAGAGAGAGAGAGAGAAAGAGAGAGAGAGAGAGAGATCCCTCAGCTCCACAAAGATGTCAACAAGCCCAGGAACTCTGATATGGCTGATCCACTGGTGTTAAAGTAAATCATACATATATTTATACAGAATTAGATATGAAAACATACTCAGCAGTGTACTCAAGTCTGATCATTTTAGAGTATCTCCAAGCACTCAGAAGCACTCATTTTCCCTTCTTAGGCAAGTTAACTTTCTGCCAGTGCTGGGTTTTCATGACACACTTCATTTCTGTGTGCCAGCAACGACAAATCCAGCTCAGAAGCAGCGAAGCTGACTGGTGCACTCTCACCTGACTGGGGATCTGGGAAAGAGGGCCAAGGTCTAGTGTGTGTTTTAGATCTGCCATCCATTGCTGAGGAAGAAGCTTTATGTGTCTTCTTTCTTCTTTTTTTCTGTTGCTGTGAAAGCAAGAGGTCCAAGAGAAGAGAAGTCACTTTATCAGCTCAAAGTAATGAGACCCTCATTTTCTTTTCAATTCCTACCTCTGTTTAATTCCTCGTATTTTTAATAATGAGCATTAAGTATGACAAAAGACCAAGAATATTTTATAGTTTAAGACTGAGTTACTATAAAGCAATAATAGAGAACAGGTATTTAATGAACACACAGCAATTCTCTGTGTGTAGGTACCTTTAAGCTGTTGTCTCAACAGCTGGAGGATGATGTAGGAGAGACTGGTAGTTAAACTAGAAGAGGGGATCAGAAGTCACATAGCACAGGACAACCCAAGGGAAAGATAGCTCTTGTCCAAAATACAAGCATAGTTGAAAAGGCATTTTTCTTATCATCTGGATTACAAGACTGGCGAATAAGCTTGGGGGAAAGGGGGAGAGCGCAACCACCTGCCATTTGAGCAAGGGGGGAGAGCATCTCGACATTGGTACGTGAATATCAAGAGCTCAGAAAACTTGACTTTGGCCAGCTGTTTCATACACTCAAGCTTCATACCCACCACACCATCTTTTCCTGGGCAGATGCTTTAGCATCCATATTTGAAGGTATAAACTGTCGGATTTTGCTCTACAGAAACATACACAGCTTGTTACATCAACAAAGTAGTATAGATTCAGTCACTCAACTGCACCGGAGCAGCAAGATGTTGTATTACAGCTGAGCCGCAAGCTTTTGAAGGAACTGCAGAATATATCTGATGACATGTGTGAGCTGAGACGGGAGAGTATCACTTGGATGTAGGGATTCCCACGTGCTGAGGACAGGGAGAGCATGTGTATGAAAGAAGCAAGCTGTCTGCACTGGAGCGGGCGTGCACCCATGCAAGTTGGTGAATGGTCAGTGGCAGAGGTGATGGTATCTAGCATTTCTCCTGCTTACCTGAGAAGGGACCGCAAAGCGAAAAGCTGGGGGGTCAGGAGAGGAGCTCTGCTCAGGGTCGGCTTCATCATTGTGGACATAGAGCTTTGAAAAGCTAAAACACACGGCAAATATACAAGATGCTTCCCTTAGACATGACTTAATTTTGATGCCCATTTTGCTTGCACATATGGAACGAGTATACATACACATACACATCAGCCTGACTGAAGCCTTGCACCACACTCCCAGCAAAACCGCAGGGTACCTTTTCCTGTGCAAAATGTGAAGGGTTTCCTCCCCCTTCCCCAGGGACATGAGTTAATAGGCAAGAATTAAGAGACAAGGATGGTGTTTTTCCCATGAGTGCTTGCCTGCGTTATAAACCTTGCTGTTGTGATTCATCTCTTGACAACCTGAAATCATATAACTATAATGAGCTCAATATAGGAATTACAGGAAAAATCAGGCAGCTTTAAAGTAATTTAAATATAAAAGAGCCTAAACAGAATATTCTAGGAAAGCTATTTTCCCAGGGGAGGGGAGGCAAGTACTCCTGCAGGTATTTACCCACCTGAAACTCAAAGATTTCACCATGCCTTGGTCAAAACACTGTCGCTCCCAATTCTCCTAAGTACTTTTGTCTTAGGGTCCATCACTGACTTTGGTGACAATTTCCCAATCACCATACACGCTGCTGGGAGACTCCTATCTACGGCTTCACTCACCTTTTCTCTGAAGTTACTGTTGAGAATTCCTCTACTTGAATAGCAGGGTCTGTATAGCCAGGGTTACCTGAAAGAAAGTCTGGTTCCTGAAAAACAGTAATAAAAAAAAGAAAAATAATTAACATTTTCAGACCAATATGGGCACACAGAGTGGAGAAGAGGGATTTTCACTACAGAGATGTCTTCTTCCTTCCTCAGCCACGTGCCAGACATTTTCTGTCCTTACAGCTAGCACAGCCGAAACTCAGCAGGAGCCTGCCTGCTTAAGAAGATGGAAAGCCAAGATTCGGACCATTAGGAGTCCCCAATTCATTCATTTAGTCCAGCCAGTATTTCATGTGACTCAAAATCAAATCAGAGCACACTCACAGAGACCATCTTAATAACTTCTTGGGACCAGATTCAAAATATCACTTAAAGCCTCCATCAGTTATACAGTTCAATCATAGGAGTTATGCAGTGAATGCAAAAAACACCTTTTAAATTCAAAACGGAGGTGATGAAAATGAAAGCATGCAACACAGGAAAAACATAAAGTATTTTCTGTTTCTTGTGTTAATCCTGTATGGCTAATAACTGCTGTTTTTTAAAAAGAATGTGATATATTGCTCATTTGCCTTGGGTATAGATGAATTCAAAGTAATGCCATCCTGAACTTTAAAACGGCACATTTTCACAAACATATAAGAAGACCCACCGAATAAACCTCCTAAATCTACGTGTCTGCATTACAGAAAAGGGCTCCCAGTTCTCCTTCAAAAGGACACAGCTGAGATGGTCAGAGTACCAAGTGACGCAGGGTATGAAGCCCCATTGTCAAAAAGGATAAATGGTGCTCAGGAGAACCTTGACACTACTTTTCAGCTGCTCTTAAACTTGAATAATTAGCAAGACAACTTCCTCTTAAACATTTTAGTCCATAGTGACTATAAAGGCACACATACATTTTAAGGTAACTTTGAGGTGGTAAAGATGGAGGGATTTTAAATGAGAGAGGCATTAGCTTCCGAAAAAGGTTAAATGAGCTCTTGAAGACCCATTTGTCTGAGCAGCCTGACCAGCAAACTTGAGAAAATGAAGTCAAAGTTGGACGTCCCACAAACGGGTTCCTGGGAGACCCAGGGCCTCCGCACTTCAACAAATTCATAAATAATCGACAAAAGAGCAGAGCAGTGAGATGAAGTCTGGTGATGATGCTCCCTTATGTAAGGCAATAAAAATGAAAGCCAACCACAAAGAAGAAGATTCTTGCAATATTGGATTACGAGGTGATAAAATGGCACATGAAAATCAATATTGCTAGATGTAAAAATGTGAAGTGATGCACGTAGGGAAAGTAGCGTAAACTTTACATACAAAGCAATGGTCTCCGAAGCTGAATTCATGGAGCTGCACATCCAGTGGCAGCCAAGAAATCATTTCAGCTGATAGAAATGAAAAGGGAAGGCATAAGAAAAAGGAAATAGTTTCACGTTACTGAATACAGCCATCGGCAGTCTGGACACTGGATTCTCTACAGTATTCCAGCATCTTCCCGCACAGGAGACCTGGAAGAAGGTACAGAGAAGAGTGACAGGACCAGTGAAAGGTACAGAGCTGTTTCTGCAGAAACAGCTAATGGGTCAGGGCTCGTCAGTCATGAGAGGAAATACTCATGGCAGATACAAGTGCAGAAAGCAAATGGAGAATACTTGTTTATCATCTCTCTAACACAACATTTAGGGAGCAACAAATAAATAAAAAAATCAAGTAGTAGTTTCAAAAGAAACAGAAGAAAGGCTGCATTTTTGACATGATATGGAAATAAGCTGAAGCACTGACCGACACAGGATGCTAAAGGTGCTGTACGTTACATGGATTCAAGAAGGAGAAAAGTTTGTGTGAGAAACCAGCAAATACAAAGTCGTTCGAAGCTTTGTGCTCCAAGAAACCCCTAACACATTATTGCCAAGAGCTGGGAGAGAATACTGGGGACTATGGCTCTCCTGCGCTCGTCTCAGAGCCAGTTCACTGGTCTGATCAACTTTGGCCAGCCTCCTTTACACGTCAGAAGAGATACTGCCCAAATCACTAGCTGCTTTTGAACATCTTGGCATCAATGTCTAGAGCCTCAGGACTCATATAATTGTTAGATAAGAGAGTTGCCAAACTGGAAAGACTTCAGGCTTGTTGCCTTTTGTAACAGGCTCTTAGTTTAATTGGTCTTGTAAAGGAAAAAAAAAGAGGTAGAAAAGAATTTGCAGCTGTTTTATAGGTGGTAACCTCAAATTTGAAGGGAATCAGTTTGGCTATCCCAAACATCACAACTTTCAGATTGGAGAATTATGCTATTTGGAGCTATTATAGGCAGGGTTTATCCAAGTGCAGGATTAATAATCTGCAGAGACTGACCACATGTATTTCAAACAGAATTTGTAATTCAAGTCACATCACTGCTCATCATGGACTAAACACCAAATGTACATAAATGTTTCCTCAAATCTCCTTGGGGAGCAAATTCTTAACGTTGACGTTGACGCCTTGTGCAACTGAGTCGCAAATGAAGGAGACCAGACACAATCTCGCGTCACTGTCAGCGCACATGCGGGGAGATGTAGGTCTTTTCAGAGGAAAGCACGCCGTGGCTGAAATGAGCTGCAGCAGGAGACATCCTCATAGGACTGCGCACAGTAACTGAAAACGATCAGGATTCAATGTCCACAGCATAGAAACAGGACTGCAGGACTGGTATTTCAAAGGAGATTAATAAATGATGCATCTTGAGAATATCACAAAGAACTCTTTCCAAGCAAGGAATGAAAGAGTTTTTTAAAATCCATTTTGTTCATTTCAGCCTGCTATAAATTATGTATAACCGAAGCAGCCACATAAGAGAAAGAAAACCATTAGAACTGACTAGCAGAAGCAAATGGAAGACAACTCAATCAGTATAAAGTACAATGTTCTCTATCCTATAGTCACAGAGCAGAGTCTCAGCCTCCCTCCGCTCCCACAGTCATTAGTGTGATAGCCAGCATCCTTCAACTCTGACAGCAAGACAGTTGGGTTGTTAGGATTCAGCTTTTACTCTTGCTGAAAACAGACTGCTAAATCGACAGACCGCTAAATGGACAGACCACCCAAGTTCGTTCCCACCTTACAAATCCTGGCCATGCTCAGGCCTCCTCCGGAGGCTGAATACCAGCTGTGTCCACCCCAAGTTTCACGCTTGCAGCTTCAGGATGAATTCAGCTCCCTCGCCCTCTGCAGCTGCTCTTACCACCCACTTCAGCGCCCTGAAATGTTCTCTGGCTGGAGGGGAGGCAGAATTGAGCAGAAAAAAATGGGTCTTGTCCCAGGAAAAGTGGGTCTGTTGCAAGTTTTGAGCCTGAGAGTGAAGACTGGGTTCATCTTAACCAGACATTGGAAGAGAGAAACACTATTGAAAATGTGAGGGAAGCTGAGTAAAATCTGCATTTGCTATTTAAAATCAAAGCTCACCAACCTGAAGCAGTGTCCAAAGCAAGTTCAAAGCTTTAGGAATGTGAAAAAAAAATCACATCCCAGCTGGCCTCACTATGAAGGCCAGCTCCCTGGTATGAATGCAATTATGCATTAAAGCATCGGTTTTGGTTTAGTTTATATTTCTTTGGACTGCTAAGCAGCTGCCTACAGAAAGAACTGTTACTTGCACATCCTGCTTTGGGTATAGTAATAGAGGCAAAGGCTGTATATGTCCAACTGCTTTGCATTTTTTGTGACATTTGAGCCATTTAAGTGTGCAAAATTAGGGCTTTTACTTCGTGCATGTTCTGAGGAGGACTCTACAAGCACATAAGAATCCTTTAACCTGAACAAGAATCCTTTAACGCGAACATAGCCTAAGATTTAACTACAGACAAACACGGAAAACTGCAGCCAAAACCAATACCCGAGCTTGAATAAGGCTCCAAAACAAGGATTAAAGGGGAAATGCATGGTTCTTCTTACTCCCTCAAATGAATGAACAGCTAAGACAAAAGTGGGAAGAGGATGATTCCCATTTTATGCTTGCAATGTCTTGGATCAATTACAAAGGATTTCTGTGTTCAAGCTAAAGAAGGCTGTAGTCAACAGCTTACAAAAGGCAAGTCACTTGGTGTACTCCTACTCCAATCTATTTGTTTGTGTTTATCTCTGGTTGCTATGTAAGAAACAAGGAAAATCTGGTGGGTTAACATTTTTTTGAACAATGTTACTGGGCATCATCCAGTCTTTCTTGTTCCCCAAGGTATTAACTGAAACACAGAACTCCTTTTCACCCTGCTTCTTCCAGGCTCGCTGCTTCAAATTAATAACCATATTCACACATATCTCGATAAGCACCAGCGCAGGCAGGAGAACATCACTGAATGGCTACAGCCCAAATGTGCACGCACACACCCCAAGTCCACCCCTGCTCAGATATATTTTCAGTATGAATCAAAATTCAGTAACTAGGAAATGATTAGAGCTAATGCTTTGTTATTGTTTTAATTTTCATAGTAAGCAAAGCTCTATGAGACAAAGTGCCAAATATTTTTGTTGTTATGGAAACCTCTGTTTAAACTGAAAGTTCAACTTTTCCAAGACAGTAAAAAATATATATATATGAAAAGCTGGGGTCTCCATATTATACGAAAGGGAATTAGCTCACTTTCCCTTTTGCTTTGATAGGGAAAAACTACGAATGAGTCCAGAGAGATCCCAGTATCTCTATACAGAATACTTGGATGAAGCTTGGATTTAATTAATTTCTTATGAAATATAAAACTGGTTGTATAGTAGGTAACTTAACTTGCATAGAACTAAAAGTTACATGGAACAGCAGAATCGCAGAATAATTTAGATTAGGAAGAAGTTCTGGAAGTTTCTAGTCCAACCCCCTGCTAAAGCCAGTATAGAATCTGCCCAGTCAAATTCTGAGTAATTCCAGGTATAGAGCTGCCTTGCAGGAAAATAAATCACACTGAACTCTGAATTCATAGCAGAATATATATGCCACTGCAGAGTGTAACAGCATTAAAGAGCTTGTAGAACTCTTTACAGAAATACAGATCAACATCACGATAATCGCAAGGACCTTTATCACTTTGTAGACTCAATTCAAAGAAAAGTAGATATCTGGGTCATTTCTGAACACGATTGGTGTCCTTTTCCTTTTCAAGACGGTCATTGGTATTATTAGCTGCTTGATGATTAGCCCCAGTTTCTCCAGCCTTAGAGCCTGTCTCACTTTCAGTCATAACCTGCAATACCACCCACAGAAGCCAACAAGATGTGCACTGCCACCCAAACAGAGGGTCCTGTCCTTTCCAGTGACAGGACCTTTCCCACTCTTCATCATCCTCCTTCATGCTGACACAGGCACTTATGTGACTGCTTGGTGAACCGAATGGGAGGGAGCTGGGCCAGCTAAACACGAGCTCAACTATTTGTTTTAAGTAAAGTTTATTCTTACCCAGATGAGTTCCCCCACCCTGTTCACTGCATGACTGTAACAAACAGCTGCGCTGGCAGAAAAGAATAGATAGTACAGGGCCCAAAACAAGTGGTGGAGGAAGAGAGTAGGTGGGATTGATTCCTTTGAAAGCACTACTTGCTTATGCCTAACGTGTTCATCGAATTACAGACCTTGCACTCTCTCGCATCCTACTCAACTCCACCAAAGTACCTCTAAAGTCTTATCTCTAGCAACTGTCTCTAAAATTTGGAGCTCACAAAAGTGAAGCAAACTTTACACTGCGGAAAAGTGAGGCTGGTTTTGAGAAATGGACTAAAAGTACAATGAGTACCTGACTGGGTCTTACTTCGGAGGGACAAGACTCCTGTTGCTTGTCTACCTCTTTCATCTCTTGCTGGGGACGCCGCTGCTGGATGTACTCGTACGTCGTTAATTTGTTCCACACTGGGAGGAAAGAGAGCAAGCTGTCAATGCAGGAAATGCCACTCCCTGATTACACTTACACAAACAGTCTGAATAACTATACAATCAAATAGTAACTATAAACATGAAAAGACTGACACTCTAAGTCAAAAGTACCTTTGCACTGTATATCTTATTATATCCTTTATTGTCATCATCACACTTTCTCATAGTCTCACTATTCTTCTAAATGTACATGGTACAGCCTTCTATATCGTAGTAATTCGTTCTGCTCATTTCAGAGGAAATCCATTATTGACACCCAATAAGGGTAAGATCTGCATCATACAGAAAGCTCAGTGAGTAGTCAGAAAGTATGTGATGCGAAATGGAGAAAAGAAATTTAGCATGTTAGTGCATCCCACAGAGGAGATTGAGACACTTGATGTCCAAAACAGTGAGCATTAAATGCCCAACCTGTCTGGTGCCAAACAGACGTGTTCAGAGTTCCTAGGTGCCTGTGTCTATGTGCTCTTAAGGACTCCCACACACAAACACATACGCTTCCATGAATGATCAAAAGCATGTGACATTTCTGAGCAGCTTAGTTTCTTCAGGAGACCCAAAAAGTTAGGAGGATCCAAAACTCAGACATTCCCCCCATAACGACCCTGTTATGGCAAGTATTTTTAGACCACAAAACCCAGAAATGGATGCTGAAGGTTTTCAGTGCACAGCCTGGTAGTCATTCTTCCTTTTTACAGAAGCACAGTAGTTAAAGCAGATGCCTAGGATGTGGGACATACAGAATAAAATCCTTCCTCTGCCTGAAGATATTTGTATCAGTAATATCTTACGTCTCAGAAGCATGCCCTAAACACAGGGAAGCAGGCGAGAGCAGAGGAGAAGGTGCCCCTCCGGTTAAAGTAATGACCTTATGAAGAAATAAGAATTCAAGACCCATTTGGCCAAGAAGATGGAGCGTAAAAATGAAGCGAGTCTGCAGCCAAGTGATTAGTGAATGCACTTAATGGGGACAGTGCAGAGTGCTGGAAAACGCTCCTAGAATTGTACCGTATGCATTATTTGAGAAACAGAAAATTGCTTCAGAAGCAAAGGGCGATAAACCATTTGCAGTTTAGAGTTCATTGGTTTCTGAATACTTAAAGTGTAACTTTTAAAATATTTTAATAGAGCTATTTAGTTTAGCATTTGTCTATCCAGATAACACCGCAGCACGTACTGTGCAACATAGAATCATAGCTTGTGAAAAGCCCCATATCCTTTCTTATATCCCTTTCTTACATTTCCTACTAATTTTTTTCTGTTTATTATGCTTTACTATTGGCCTTTAAGTATTGAAGGAAAAAAAGAAAATCCTCCCTCCAAGCTTCTGAAGTGCCACGCTTCCCTGAATGCCTCAAGAACTGAGGCTCAATCAAGACCAGTAATTTTGAACACGTGGACCTACTATTTTAAGAATAACCTGCTTCCTTCCTTTTGAGTGATAGCAGTGAGTAATTACAATCAGGACAGTAATTCTGAAAATTTCACTGTGCTTGTAACAAAACTAGATTCTAAAATTTTCATAGTCATATCTGACTTAAGCCAGTTTTATTTATGTGAAACCCACCCACAGGGGTACTATTTTCTTTCTGTGATTTAATTGTTAAAAAAAAAAAAAGGTTTATGAAGAAATACTTATGAACAGTAATGACGTTTTAATTGGTCAAGTGTATTTCTAGTCCCAACAAGGGTTATACAATTCATTCCAACACTGTCTACCTTAAAGCTTTCAGATGAGACTACTGACAACTAGATGTGTGAAATAAGAACAACTTAAACCAGACATACTTTGTCTTATCTCCCTGAATCCCAGTTGTAAGGGATTGTAAGGGTAATGCCTACTCAGATGTAGCACACAATATAAGCTTCAATATGGTAACATCGCTCCTTTAAGCAAGGACTTACACACCACACTTCTGCACAGCTGGAGCCAGTTTCATCAGGGTAGCAGATTTTAATGTAACAAAACGTTAACAAAAATTTAACAATAATTAAATTCTGTTTCCATGTAAGTCATAAAGATTTTAAATTGGGTCGGAAATAAAAGTTAATTTGGCTCAAAATTTATTCTGAAAGAGGAAAAAAAAAAATCACCCCAAGACAACAGCACCAAAAAAAAACCCCAAACGCTGAGCAGAAGTGGTGTAACACACCAGGTTTCTGTTTCACAAGAGAAAGCATGTCTTCAACCAAGGAGGGAGCACCCTCTTGTGGAAGCTGTACACAAAGACAGGATAAATAGCACTCGGCACTAAACCAAATAATCCTTTCTTTTTCATCCAAAGGAAATCTTCCTGGAGAGGCCCCTGCTTTGTTATGCTTTTAGTCTTTCTACAGCGCTAGATCAGCCTTTGATACCTCCAGGCATCGCCATTAACCCAGCAAAGTCAACTTTCAATTCCACCAAGAAATCAAAATTGCAGCGAGACCAAATTTAAGTTATACTGAAAGAGGCTGTAAAAGCAAAAGGACAGTCAATGATCTCACTGCCTGTAGCGTTAATGCCAGCTGAGGAACACTCACCTATCAAATGCTACACTTCAGCAGCGTAACTATCTTGCTCCTGGAACTGCACTGGTTTGTGCTGACCTAGTTTGTGTTGGCGTCTGCATAGCTGCTAACTGACTCCCTAAAAATCCATGCAAGGATCCTCTGTAACCGCTTGTCCTCACTTCTCTTCCACCACATCCCTTCTTCCCTGGTTTTGGCACCACCAACTACTGCAAGCGTAAGATCTTTTCTCATCATGAGTTATGTCAGGCAGCCAAACAGCATTGGCTTCAATTTTAGATGATAGCTGAAAAACCGTTTTTGATGCCTATCTGACATATACAAACATAAATACCCCTTCTTGACAGAGCAACAAGTAGGAGATCTAATAAGAAGCCTTTCTGAAAGCCTCTCCTCTGAATTCCACCAGTCATTTAGTGCTGATACGATACAACTTCCATAAAGGGACCTTGACCTGGATGTCAGGCCTCTATTAGAAATTTAGATCAACACCATCCGCATTTCTCTGGGTAACGGACAAACAGGCTCTCTCACACAACAGAAGTAGTGGGGAGCACAGTGAAGACACTCAAAAGCCCGCATGCAGAGCCAGATGGAATCTGCTGTTGCTGGCACTGAGCTGGAATTAACCAGTTCATCCCACCTGGCCTCTCTGCTGCTCTCCCACGTGCTTTCAGTTCTGGGATGACACAGCTTAAGACACATGAACGCACAGGCCCAACGCAAGCCCCATATTGTACATGCACTGATAAGCCTACCTGGTACTGGAGGCAAATCAGAATTATAATGTTAAACCCAAATTTTCTATGTTTTCAATGGCAATCTTGCACAATAAGTGTATATTTGTGACAGGGGTGAACACACAGTGAATGCAGAATGAGTAGAAGCAGCTAAGCAGAAAGGAAACAGGGATGAAGATGACAGGAAGATGATACCTACTGAGATAGATGTGAAAGATCAAGAGGTGGCCTAGCAGGATCACGGTCATTAGGCTCAGAAGAATAAAAATCCCAGCCATGACCAAAATGGCAGACGCCCGAGTCTCAACAGGAGCTGCAGGAAGAAACACAAACCAGCGGTGTGTGTGGTTCTTCAGAGCTGTAAAACAAAAAGAGTTGGAGGTAAGGAGATTGTCCGGGACTTAGTATCTCTAACTAAACTGTACAGCTGGAAATATTGTTAACTCAAAAGTAGCTGCAGACCCATTATGCAGTGGAGGCCTGTTGTGGTTTGAGCGACACAGGACTAATTTCTTTTCTAATGCTGGGGAAAACTGCACTTTTAGAAGACTCTACTGTCTGAATACGGGAAAATATTTACTTCATAGCCAGCTAGGCTATGGGGGATTCAGGGTCTCAGTGTTTTCGAGCCTTCCCAGGTGCGGGCACTGGACCCAAGCTGCCAACAGGATTATTTCATACCATGAACGGCACATTCAATATAAATTAGAAAGTTTGCTACGTAGCCATGCTCTCCCTTGATGGTGGTGGTCCAGAGAACTCCTCCCTCTGGTGCCAGAGCCCTGAGCCCTTCCCTTCCTCCCGAAGCCACAGGACTCGCAGGGTCCCACATTTGCTGCTGGGAGTGCACGGCTCCCTACCGATATAATTGTCTGAGTATAATTCTTATATATTTTATATTAGTATCGGGATGAATACTGGTTCTTTAGTATTATTAATGTTAATTATCTAGTCTTATCCTATTTGGAACAGGTTACCCAGGCAAGTTGTGGATGCTCCATCCCTGGAGGTGTTCAAGGCCAAGCTGAATGAGGCTTTGAGCAGCCTGGCCTAATGGGGTAGGGAGTTGGAACTAGATGGTCTTTAAGGTCCCTTCCAACCCGAACCATCCTATGATTCTATTAAATCTATTTATATTTCAACCCTCGTGTTTCCTTGTTTTCCCCAATTTCTCTTCATGGATGGGGAGGGGTCATTGGGTGAGAGAATAATTGTCTAAAAGGCAACAAATTGTTATGGGTTTCTCAAACCATAACAAGGCCTAAGAAATCTTGTGTCTGCAAGGCCTTAGGGAGAGCAGTTAGCTCTGGACGGAAAGACATTCCATCCAGCTGAGCAGAGATACTCTTCCAGAAGCACGAAACTGAAGGAGTAAAGAATGTGAGTTCCTACTCAGCGGGAGAGCCCACAGAATCCAATCCCATATCGAGATATTCTTGGCTGATTCTCAGGAGGCTCAACTGAAGCACTGCTAGTACCATCAAAGTGCCGGTCGGAGCGAAGTATCGTGGGGTCAATGAAGAACTGCACAAAGACATAGCAAGCGACGAGCAGCAGAAGACAAAGGCCCAGAATGGCAGACAGCACGCTATTCAAAAAGAGCCTGCCAAGAAAGTCAGAAGTCTGAGTGGCTTCAATAACATCACACGTACAATTCAAAGCCCCAACCTCTAATAAAGACGGAGATATAGACAGCTATCCCAAATTACTTACATTTAGGATAGATACTGGCTAACAGTCTAATTTCTGATTTGTTACCCCGAGGGACTACACTGTGACCCTTTAGAGCAACTGTGGTTACAAAACAGGCAAGTGTATCTAGGACAGACAAAGAGCTCTCTGCACAAAACCTGAAGGCAGTGTAACGTGGCACCCAGCAGTAACAACTTCTTCCCTTTCCATGTGGTTTTAGTAGGAAAGTAAACTGAGAAGGAATAATCAGTGATAGCCTCCTTATTCTTTATCTTAAACCTGGCACAGCTTAGAGGTGCCTACGTGCTGCTGTAACCCCTGCCAACTGGCAAGTCTCGTAGGGAAAGCATGGAATGTGGATGCAGGTTGTTTCAGAGATGGGAACAGCACAATCATGGTTCTATTCCCACTCCAGCGCCCAGAAGCATTAAGAACACCCAATTAATATCCCATAAGCTCTTCTTAATACCAAATAATAAGATTATGTTCTCTGTTTTTACTTGTAGATGTTCAGCTACAAAATTCTAAGTGTTGGAGTTTTATCCCTGGTTATTTGAATGTCAGAATCATGCTTGCTTTTTTCATCTAGTTTTCTCATGACTGATTTTATTTGGCCGGGGCCTGAAAGAAAAGTGGTTCTGTGTGGCTGGGTACAGACTGGACTGAGATGTAGGAGAATCTTGGGAAGAGAAGGGGCAACACTATTGCTGCTGTCTTGTGCTCCTGTCACAATGCCAGGCTCTTACCAGTAATTCCTCTCTCCCACACAGTTGTTGAGCCATTTGCAGTGGTGATCAAAGCCACACACACACTTGTTGCAAGTTCCACAGTGCTTTGACTTGGCACTCCTGCCAAAGAAAGGGTGGCGTTAGCCTGGCAGCACCAGCTCATTACCCTGACTTTCCAGTGGCACAAATACAGGGGGAGAGAGCAGTAGAGATCTTGGTTATAATGAGAAAACCTTCTACATCGGCAATACTTCAGCACCCCAACGCATCGGCCATATCGGTCATCGTTGGACCACAATCCCAAACACTGCAAAATTGGCCTTTTTAATGCACTGTGTGATTTCTAATTTGGAGATTGCTGATTTCTTATTTGAAACCCTTTAGCAAGTCTGCACAGCTTGATCTTAACACCTGCCCTCGGAGCATTTGCTGCTACTGTGTTACCATCTAGCCAGATACAAGCACATACGCGCACACTACAGGTTGTTAGGTCAAACACCAACATCCAGGTAACACAGAACACTACAGTCCTCTCCACACAACACGTGAGCAATTAAATAAAACACAGAACCATGTGCACACCTGACAGCGGGCACCTACTGAATTAACTGAGCCCTGACACAGGATGAAGTTTAACTCATGCTATAGAGCTTCAGGGGCTCAAATTCTACCTTAAAGTCTAACATTGAAGACTAACGGTGAAGTGTAATGGTGAAGAAGACAGAGTAGTAGAAGGAAAAAAGAAGATACTTACACATCTACATCACAGACATGGCAATGATGGTTTTCAATGACATGTGCGTGTTGATTACGATTGAAGATGGCCAGAGGCCCTAGATATTTTTTGTCTCGCACATTTGCATCCGCAGGATCAATGGAGACTGCAGTAAGATGAACAACTAAATGGTAGATAAAGCACACCCCTGGACACTGAAGTACACAGTTAAGGATTGTATGAGTGATTTAATACATAAATTTTTATCCTTAATACACAAAGCCCACACAGATGGGAAATATATGGCTTAGAATTAGAAATCACTATATAACTGGTTGCAGCACATTAATCTGAGCTTTAATAACAGAGACGTTTGCACTGTAATAAATATCACCTGGAAAAAGGTAACTAAACCTACAGGAACAACCCTCCTTATTATGTATTACTCTGCCTCACAGAAACGTCCTTCCTAGCACATGAGTTTTTACAAATTACCTTTACTTACCAGAATCTGACCCCAGGTACAGACTGCTGGCATAGGTCCCCATTTCTTAGTCCATACAGACTCCTTGGAAACGAACAGCCAGTTAAGGCCGTGCATGTGCCCCTTCACAAGACCAAACTTCCAAGAAAGGAAAAAAAAAAAGTCACATTAAGGAACTAATAGTGATCACCTCGCTTTCCTTCTTCTTAGTCAGAATCCCAAGGAAGAGGATCACCTCTTTAAAGTAGGCTCCTACACAATTTACAGACAGACAGTATCCAGGATTTGTCATTGTTGTTTCAAATATTACCTGTGTGGATTTTTACTTCTAAACGTCATAGCAAGTCAGAGCAAACACACTTTAGCAGTACTTTTGATCAGACACCTGAAGTAACTGCTGATATTTGCAAAGAATAGACAAATATGTAAGAATATACAAACAGAAAGCAGCACTCCTGCATGCCTGGAGTACCACTGTGCTCGAGAGTTTGCTTCTCAATATACTGCGATTAAATGAGCATCTGTGCAGAAATTAACCTTCTGGTTTATTTGTTATATGCCCAGATGTGCACACCGTTGATCATACTAATGTCTATGGAAAACAGAGCACTGTAGTAAGGAAAAAAAGTTCTTTGAGAGGCCTAGCTGACTGGAGATCTGACACGTGGTATAGCAGAATGGGAAGGGATTTGCCTTTGACACAAAAGAGACATTAGTGCTTAATTAACCAGTAGTAAATCTTTGGGATACATGAATCTGTTGAATTAGACTGACTTTAGATTGAGTTATGGAACTATTTGGTTTGAACTGTGATAATACCAAGGATTTGGGTAAGATAGGTAGATGTAAGACCACTGTGAGCTAATGATATTAAAGCCTAAATCACACAGGTGTAACTAAAACAATGATAAACAAAAGCATCCCAAACATATCCAAGGCTCCACGGACATAACACAAATCCAAAGTATAAATTATGTAAGTGCTAATCCCATCTCTTCAGAACTTTTCCCAGGAGTCTCTCTCTAATATTTCTTGGTTATCTGGTTCTGCGAAGAAAGCACTAAGTGCTAAGCAGCACTAAGCCACTTAGTCAATTTGATTTTCACCAGGAAGATGTTACCGGAGAGATGACAAAAGCAAACGCTCACAAATTATGAACATTCACCAACTTGGTCAATACTAAATTCAAATTTCAGGATACCCTCTTCCTCTGTCGCATGACAGACCTCTTCTCTGCGGTTCACACTGCACAACCTCATCTTTCAAACACAGATTTTCTACAGAGGACAGGAGAGGGCCCTGGGAGAAGATCAGCTGCCAAGCAACCACACGGTAGAATCACTAACATATAAAGCTGCCTTTCAAGACTCATTCATTCAGCACAGGGAGGTGTGGCTGCCTATCGTGGCAAGGGTGTTTCAGAAGCGGCTTTTTTAGTACGGCCTCCCTCAAACCCTGCAGCACCCTTGGAGAAGAATAATATAAAACAAAGGAGACATATAGGCAGAAGCAGACAGCAGAAGAGCCTCAGAGGCAAAGATAGAAACCTTAGCAGTGAGTGATGAAGGAGACAAGCAGAAAGTTAGTGACCTACCTAAAGCGTAAGGGCAGAGAGGATCTCAAAACAACTGTTTTTTATAGACAGGAAAAGATCAAGATTATGTTTGTAGTTCAGAAAAAGATTCTGGCTCAGCTGCTTTCTCCTATGCTTTCTATACTACCTAACAACTATTTTTAAAAAAAATCCCACTGATAGTTTATTACAGTCCATGTTCTCCTCTTGACCAAAGGATACAATATAGCCAGCAGGTAGCCAGTGGCGGGGCAGGAGAGGAACCAGGATTCCAAAGCCAACCAGCGCAAAGAAGATGTACAACAACCAGGCAATAACCTGGAAAATGTGCAGCGGCAAGCTCCAGCCATTCCTTCGAGCACGTTGGACCAGCACCTCAGGAACAGCTTCACCCAAGTTCTCTGGAGCTGTCTTATTAGGAGGTTTGTTGCAGATATTCATCTATAGAAATCAAAAACGGAAAACAAAAAAATACATGATACAAAAATATTATGAGGGGACCCCGGTCCTGGATATATGTGCCAAGGTGGACAGAAAGTTGGAGAGACTAAAGCAACGACACATCTGAGGTGACACTTTTCTCTGCACAGGGAATTTGTGATCGATAGTAACAAAAGGGAAAAAACAATTACAGACTTTAAAAGCAAGTGCTGATGTCTGCGTGAAACAACAATACCCCAGATTTTCAGATAAGGGAAACTTGCAGGTTTTGTCAGTCTTTGAATGGATCTAGACCTAAATTGAGCAAAAAGAGCAAAGGGGTTATTTCAGCAGCAGTCCGGAGATGGAGTATGATATGCTGTGGTCTGGGGATGTGTTCATGTCAGAAATGGATGATGGCAGAAAAAATGCTTTCACCTGTCTCAGATATGCCATGTTTGCCTTCCAGCTAGTGCAAAGAAATGTACTGAGAGCAGATGGCCCCACTGGAGCATGTGGTCCGGAACCGCAATTTAGCACTACACAGCATCCAAGAAAACAGAGACTCCTTTGTCGGCAACAAAGGAAGTGGAAAGACTAGGAACCGAAGAAGTGAACTGATAATTTAATGACAAAAAAGGGGAAAAAGAAGCAGGAGTTACTCCACAAGTATAAAGCAGACTGTTGCCAGAAGAACAAAACAGAAAGTTACATATACAGGACATCCATGCAGGAAGCAGCTTGATTATTTAGCTGTCCTACAGCATCTGGACTCCTGGCAGGAGAAAGCAAGATTTAACTGCAAAGATGAGTTACGAACCACAACCTGGAAAGTTCTTGATGTTTATGATTCCTGTTTGCACAACAGCTACGAGCTCAGAAGTGATTTCTCCTTTTTTTCAATTTGTGTTGGATTATTAGTTGTTGCTTTTCACTTGCCACGGGGCAAGGATGAGCTTTTAACAATGGAGGGTTAACAACAGCGAGCAGAATGATTCAGGTCTTGGTACACCAACGGTCCTGCATCAGTCCTAAGCAGAGGGCTGGAAATGTCTTCTGGGGTCAACTGGTAGAGAAGCAGTGGGTAGAAATATAAAAGAATGTAATTTATGCTCATCAGCACAGTCTTAGCAACAAGCAGGTTGGAAAGAAAAAAATCCTAAAATCCTAACTTCAGTCTTTGAAGACATTAGCAGTATTTGCCTGCATTCACAGTTCCAATTGCTACATGGCAACTGGTTCATCAATGATGAGAAACAGTTACTAATCATGTGACATTTGTCCCATTAGGTTGTTGAAAACTTGCTTGCGCATCACTTTGAGCTACCTGTTACAAAAACCGCACAGATTATTTGAAGAAAAAAGCCTGGTCCAGGGACCCAGACCCACCCAGACCCTGGAAATCCCTGTTTTGCTGCAAGACTCTGCTGTTTTATAACACCAGATGTTTTGAACATTACGTTATTTAATGTCAAAAATTTTGTACAATTTGACAGAATTTTTTACACGGCTGAACCACCCCTGAGGCTGCCGCCATCCCCCAGGAGCATCTGCCTGCTAACAGACCCTCAAGAAGGAAAAAAGCCACATGTCACACTTTGTGTGGCCTGTTCCAGAAGCAAAGTTCCTCTTGCCTTTCTCTTACAACTCGAGGGCTTCTCTTGTAGCTGACACACTGACTATCCACCGATAGTGATGAAAAACAGCTAGATGTGAAGAGACTTAATGATACACCATCTCCCCTTCCCAGCGGTGTGCCCTACGCTGTGGGTATAGAATCATGGAATGGTTTGGGTTGGAAGGGAGCTTAAAGATCATCTAATTCCAACCCCCCTGCCCTGGGCAGGGACACCTCCCACCAGACCAGGTTGCTCCAAGCCCCGTCCAGCCTGGCCTTGAACACCTCCAGGGATGGGGCAGCCACAGCTGCTCTGGGCAACCTGGGACAGGGGCTCACCACCCTCACAGCAAAGAATTTCTGCCTCAGATCTCATCTAAATCTCCCCTCTTCCAGTTTAAACCCATTCCCCCTCGTCCTATGGCTCCCCTCCCTCATCCAGAGTCCCTCCCCATCCTTCCTGGAGCCCCTTTAGGGACTGGAAGGCCACTATAAGGTCTCCCCGGAGCCTTCTCTTCTCCAGGCTGAACCCCCCCAACTCTCTCAGCCTGTCCTCACAGGGGACATGTATTCCCGTCACTGACACTCCTTCCTACCCAGCTACAGAAAAGACTGACTACAAAAAGCAGGGTATGAAATCACCATCAGGACTTACTCAGTCACCGCAGACTGCAGAGAGGTAACTGAGCTGACGCTGGTTGTTAACTATACTCATTAACGGTAAGTCAGCCGGGAGTTACCAGGTTGTCCCCTTCGGATGTTCAGCCAAGTGCTGGGCAGCGGGACGGAGCAACTTCTCGGGGTCCTACGGGCCGGCACCGGAGGCCGGGACCCCGGGCAGCCTCCTCCCTCGGCTCCCCCATCGCCTTTTACTCACCTTCTCCCCGCAGAGGCGGTTGAGAATGGCCCCGTTCCCGCCTCATGCCCCGGCGGGTAACGGGGCCTCCAGCTGAGGCCGAAACGGCAGCTCCCGGCGCCTCAGGCCGCTGGGCCCGTCGCCATGGCAACGGCTGGGGCTACGGCGGGACGAAGGGGACGAAACACCGCGGGTGCGAAATGGCGGCTGAGGGGTGGACACGGACCCGTGGGGGGGGAACTCGCTGGATCGCTTCGCAAAGTTTTGCCATGGTGGGCTGGGTGTTAGGGATTAGTCAAATTCATAGAATCACAAAATGGTTTGGGTTGGAAGGGACCCCAAAGCCCACCCAGTGCCACCCTCTGCCCTGGGCAGGGACACCTCCCACCAGACCAGGTTGCTCCAAGCCTCGTCCAGCCTGGCCTTGAACACCTCCAGGGATGGGGCAGCCACAGCTGCTCTGGGCAACCTGGGACAGGGGCTCACCACCCTCACAGCAAAGAATTTCTGCCTCAGATCTCATCTAAATCTCCCCTCTTCCAGTTTAAACCCATTCCCCCTCGTCCTATGGCTCCCCTCCCTCATCCAGAGTCCCTCCCCATCNGAGCGGAGCAGAGGGGCAGAATCCCCCCCCTCACCCCGCTGCCCACGCTGCTGGGGATGCAGCCCAGGCTGCGGGGGGTTTCTGGGTTGCCAGCGCATGTTGCCGGGGTGTGTTGAGTTTCTCATCCACCAACACCCCCAAGTCCCTCTCCTCAGGGCTGTTCTCAACCCATTCTCCGCCCAGCCTGGATTTGTGATGGGGATTGCCCCAATCCAGTGCAGGACCTTGCACTTGGCCTGGTTGAACTTCATGAGGTTGGCACAGACCCACCTCTCCAGCCTGTCGAGGTCCCTCTGGAGGGCATCCCTCCCCTCCAGCACCTCAATCCCACCACACAGCTTGTTGTTGGTGGCAAACGTGCTGAGGGTACCCTCCATCCTGCTGTGTGCTGTATATGAACATTCAAAGGGTGTAAGAACCCTGTGCAAACCCACACTTGGGGTGCCCAGTTTGGCTGGCACACCTGAAGGGCAGAAACAAATATTTACCCTTGTAATTCTCTGCTTTGCATCCCAGCCTCTCCCCTCGGTGGGTGCTGGCCAGCTGCCGATTTTTGTGACGCAGCACGGCCATCCCTGCCAGCCCAGGGATGTCCCCCTCCTCCAGCACAGTGCCGGAGGTGGGCACACAAGGAGGTCTTTATGAGCCGCCTGCAGTCCACACACAGTGGCTGCTTTGTGTGAGGTGCACTGGCCCTGATACTTGCCTAAGAAGGCTTCTGTGTGCAGAGGGAAGGGTGTCCCGGGGCAGCATGTCCTTCACTTGCTGACCCCAAAGGCCCTCATCACCTTTTCAGCTCTCTCTGTGCAGGGGTCTGGCCATGCTCGTGGTGGCAGGGGATGTCCAAGGCGGGGGGCAGCACCTCTTTTGTCCTCATTGCCCACCCTCCTCGAGTCGGGAGCAGGGGAATAGCTCAAGTTCTCGGCGAGCTGCGGAGCTGCAGCTTTGTCCATCTCCTGCCAGGGCCGTGGCAGGAGGGAAGGCTGGATGTAAAGAAGTACAGCCCCCCGTTGCCGTCCCCTGCTCGCCTGGTGCCAGGGAGCCCTGCTGCGCTTTTCTAGCACCTGCCAAAGGCTCTGGGGACAAGCCTTGGACGTGCAGGGCAGCGTGTTCGGCCCATCTCCCAGTCCTGCATGGCAGGGATGTTCATTGTGGCCCCTGGGATTAGTGGTGTTGGGAGGGACGTGGACACTATGCGGTGCTGGGTGGGCTTGACATCTCTACTGTCATGCCAAGCTCTGCAGGGGGACTCTGCCGTGACTGCAGCCCCCCCGCTGTCCCCAGGAGCCTTGCCCCAGGAGCAGGCTCCCAACGCAGCAGGCACAGAGCAAGGAGGACACCCTTCCTGCAGCCGCTTTTCTTTTATTAGGGGTTACAAGATACAAGGAGCCAGACCTGTATACCGCGTGCCATGGGCTTGCTCTGCCATGCCCCTCCGTGTGCCCTGCAGGCAGAGAGGAGGGGGCTGGCAGAGGCTGGCACCCCCGGGCTGGTCCCCCTGCCTGCAGAGCAATGCAAGGCACAGCCCTTGGGTTTTCCTTGCAGCCTTTGAGGGAGGCACCCTTTCTGCTGGGGCGGCTTCACCCTACCAGCCATGAGCAAGCATCGCGGGAGAGGGATGTCTCCCATGGGACAAGAACTGGGGTCACTGAGCTGCACCTGCTCCATCACTCCCCAGGAGAGACCCACACCCGCCTCCAAAGGGGATCAAAACTCATACGGGGACACGAAGGCTGTGACCTTGAAGATGTGCTTGCCCAGGAGGACCTTGTGGGAGAACTCGCTCATCTCCAGCTCTACCTCCAGTGTTGCTGGCCCCACCACGGGGCTGGTGAGCACCAACTCTCCCGTCTGCCAGTCGGAGCGCCGCACGGTGAAGACCCCCTGGCCCCTGCCGCCTGTGATGGCAAAGCGCAGGCTGTCGCCCACGAAGTGGGTGGTGGACATCTTGAAGAGGACGTGGGGCACAGTGCGGTTGGCCTGGAGCGGCAGGTAGTGGAAGGAGATGGAGGTGGCGGCCAGGCGGCAGGCTCGGCTCTCCATGGGGCAGGGGTTCCTCTCGCACTGGCTGCCAGGAGAGAAGGAGTGCCACTGCTCAGCGCCATGGTTTGGCTCTCAGGGAGCTGCCCGCATCCTTGCAAACAAGCCTGGCCCATGCTGCAGGCAGCATCTCCAGCCTCACTGCCGGTCCTGTGGCAGAGCAACCCAAGGCAGCCACATCTGAGCCTGCCCGGCCTCAGATCCCTGTCGCATCTCTGTCTCTGCCAGGCAAACGCCGTGCCATGCAGGGACACAGCTCTCGGTCACACTCTGAAGCTGGGACTAGGTGTACTACAGTCCTGCCTGGAGGCCAGGGATGGAGCCAGGCTCAGATGTGCCTCCCACAGGGGAACATCCCTTGGCAAGAGCAGGGGCTTTCCTCCTCATGAATCATAAAATCATAGAATCATTTAGGTTGGAAGAGACCTTTAAGATTCAACCATTAACCTAGCACTGCCAAGTTACCACTAAACCGTGTCCCTCAGCACTACGTCTACACGTCTTTTAAATACCTCCAGGGATGGTGACCCAACCACTTCCCTGGGCAGCCTGTTTCAGTGCTTGACAATCCTTTCGGTGAAGACATTTTTCCTTATATCTTTATCTCTTGTGTCACTTGTGCTTGCCCACAAAGCGACTCAGTCTCATGAGCAGGACCAGGGGGTTTTGCCTGGAAGATGGCACCCAACAGCACCACGTGGATGTGCAGCAGAGGGAAAATGGTGTCATTCCCCCCAGGCTGGGGGTCTGGGGGACTGGGGTCCTGGATAAAGCCACCACGTATTGGGATGCCACCTGCATCCTGAGACCTTTGGCAAGGGGCATTGGGGAGTGTGCCAAGCACACCCCATGTGGCAATATGGCTGGCGCTTTCCCTGCTGACACAATATGGTCCCTGGGGCACATGTAGGACCCATGGCCTGGGGGAGAGGGCACCAGGCAGTCCGAGCCACACGCGGTACTCACAAGGCAGAGGTCTTGACGTAGCTGGTGTTGTGGCGCGGCGGGGGGCACTTGGGGCGCACGCAGCGGTGGCCCCCGAAGGTGTTGATGCAGATGTCACCCTGGCTGCAGTTGTGCTGCTTCCTGGTGCACTCATTCACATCTGCGGCGGGGACACGGGGTGAGTGGGGACATCCCCTGCTGCTCCCCACCACACCCCCCATCCCGCGGGATGCTTCCTGCTCTCCTTCCACCACTCTTACCTTCACAGGTGTTGCTGTCGGCGTGCAGCAGGTAGCCAGGGGGGCAGAGGCAGCGGTAGGATCCGGGGAGGTTGAGGCAGTCATGGAGGCAGAGCCGGGTCTGGGGGCTGGACTGGAAGAGCTGGCACTCATCCACATCTTGGGGGAGACAGAGCAGGGCATGGCTGGGGCTTCCGTTGATGCCCAGCCTCAGTTTCCCTCTCCCCGCCTCCACCATCCTCACCCTCCTTTTACCGTGGCACACGCCGCCGGCCCGCATCTGGAAGCCGGCGTCGCAGCTGCAGCGCCGGGCGCCCAGGCGGCCCTCGGCACAGCGGGGCTGGCGGCTGAAGGAGGCGTTGCTCAGTGTCACCCAGTCTGCGGGGAGGAGCAGGTGTCACTGCCAGGGTGGGGGGGCACCAGGAGATGGCTGGGGGCTGAGGTTCCCGGGGAGCATGGAGAGGTGGGTGCAGGGTGGCCGCGTGATGTCCCCATGAACATCCCCGTCCTCCACAGCCAAAACCCAGGCACCTACAGGCATAGATGGGGCTCTGGCAGCTGGGGCCTGACCAGCCCTGGTGGCAGAGGCACGTGTAGCTCTGGTTGCCATCCACACAGGTCCCACTGTTGGCACACGGGTTGCTGGAGCAGTCATCGATACCTGGGGAGAAGGAGCTGATGAACATGGGCTGGAGAAGCCCATCCTCACCCCATTCTGCTGCCCAGCCTCGGTGCCCATTGCTGCAGCCTCTGGACTCGTCTCCCAGCAGCCGGGGGAGCAGAGCAATGGGACCCGGCAGCTTGAGGTGACAGAGGAGCCCCCGGCACCCTGACCCCGCTCCACTTCACTTCTGCAGAAGGGCTGGGTGCCGCTCCACGTGCAGTCCTGACGACAGGCGCGCGTCTCCGAGCCCACCGTCCGTTCAGGGGCACCGCTGGCCATGGACAGGTCTCTGTGGACAGGTGGACATGGGTGAGGATGGACATCGCCAGGCTGGAGCTGATGCCAGCCCCCAGCGAGGAGCTGGGGGTCCCTTGCCCAGGCTGCTCGCCAGCTGGCCCCGTGGGCATGTCACCCCCGTGGTGGTGACCCGGCCGGGGTTACCATTGCCTTTGGTGGCCTGTCTCTGGAGGCGGCTCTGGAGGAGGGAGAGCTGCTGCCGGAGCCCACGCGTGCCCCGCAACTGGGCAGCCTCCTGCGCTGCCAGCAGCTTCTGCATCTGCCGCACCGCCCCAAGCGCCTGCTGTGGGTTCAGGCACTCCTGGGGGGTGGACACAAGGACACCTCCGTCACCCACCGGGCTCCCCCACCACTCTGCTGTAGCCCTGGGGGGACCCTCCCAAGCAGGCAGCATATTTGGGGTTGGTTTGGATGCCATGCCCTTGCAGAGCCCCTTCCTCCCCATCCCATGCAGGGTCTGCCCCTGCGTCCCGATCTGCTCTATCCTCAGCCCCTCCGCCTGGTCCTGCCCCGGCACTCGGACACCCCAGGGGGGTTTAGCATCATCTCACTGCGGCAGGGGAAAAGCACCCCCCACCTCCCTGGCTCTGGGCAGCCCTGTGGCCATGTTGTACCCCCCACCCTGGGGTGATGACAGGGTGCTGGGGTGTGCAAGGTGGGTGCTGAGGGGTGCTGGGGGCGGGGGACGCAAGGGTCCTTACCTGGGAGCTGCCAAGGGGCAGCTGCAGGATGCCCAGGGCCAGCCAGGCTGGCAGTGGGACGAGGAGCATGGCGCCGGGGCTGGCTCTGGCCGCGCAGGCTGCAGGGACGAGACGCTGGCACTACGGTTCTGCCCGGCTCCCTCACAGCCGCTCTCCTGCGCTCACCGGGATTTATCCACGGTGCGTGCCCATGTGTTTGTTGGTTTTTCCCCTGGCCAAGGCCGAGGCGTAGGAAATTTTCCCCTTGGCACTGGCGCCAGCCTCTCCCTTCCCTTCCCTTCCCTCTCCGCACATCAGAGGCTTTGGGGCGTTTCATGTCACAGGGCCAGCACATGCCGGGGCCAGGCAGTGGCTGTCACAGCACCCACCACGGTACCGGTGGTGCCGGGCTCCCCCCACAGCCAGCCACAGCTCCAGGGCTCCCCGGCACGCGGGGGTGCAGAATGAGGCTAATCCCATGTGTTTGCTAAGCATGGGAAAGTCTCCTGGGAGAAGGGTGTCAGCGCCCTTGGAGTCGGCGCCGGGGTCCGGCTCTCCGGTGGGGCTGGGGCTGTAGAGGAGGGCAGCCTGGCAGTGCCACGGACCCACCGGTCTCAGCGCGACTTTGCTGGGGTGAGCTCAGGCATGGCTGGAGCTTAGAGGGGGACCCCAGGGCTCCACAGCAGCTTAGAGTTGGGGTGCAGGATGGCATGAGGGTCGGCATTAACATAAGGGACAGGGCTAATGTTAGGGTCAGCAGCAGGGTTGGGGTTGGGGTTNGAGTTGGGGTTAGGGTTGGGTTTGGGTTAGGGGTTAGGGTTAGGCTCATGGTCAGCACTACGGTCAGGTTTCATGTTGGGGTCAGGGTTAAGGTTAGGGTCAGTTCAGTGCCAAGATCCATATGAACAGGAGGGTTTGGATGAGGGTTGGGGTTGGCATTTGCATGGGGGCCGGGGTTCAGGCCAGGGTTAGGGTTAGGCTCAGGGTGAGGGAGCTGATGGCATTCGGAGCTGGATTTCTGATGATGACCAGCTCAGCCCCGATAGCTGGGGTGGGGGAGATGCTCCCAGTCACTCCCTCCCGTGACAGCCCAGAGGAAGGGGCATGGCAGCACGTGCCTGTCCCCAGGCCCCCCCTGTCAGGGATGTCTGAAGCCCAGACATCTGCCCTGTGCCAGGGGAGCCCCCCAGCCCCCCGGCATGGGTGCTGGGAGCCCTGTGCTGGAGTAGAGCCATGGGGGTGCTACTGATCCCCCCAAGCAGTGCAGGCTCTGGGACCCCTGGCCAACCATGACTGCCTGCCAGGACGTGTTCCCCCCAGCCCAGCATCTCTCCCACCGCTGGCCCCCCAGCCCTCGCATCCTCCCACCCCATAACCATGCTGCCCAGCTCGCTGGAGCGGGTATTTGGCTTCATGCCCACGGTGGTGTGTGTTACCTCCCCGGCATGTTTAATTCATGGGGCAGGAGGAAAGCTGGCAGTGGGGGCCTCCGTTAGCCCCCAGCCCACTTGGTATCCAATCTCACAGCACCCCAAAGGTGGGGATCCCCGCTCCTACCTGCCTTCCCATCCCCGACCCCAGCTCGGCAGCGGGGCTGGGGCAGAGCCCGGGGGGCCGACCCCGCTGCGGGGCATTCCGGGAGTTGTCTGGCCCGAGTTCTCTCTAGCAAGCAACTGTTTTGACAGAGCTATTGCTCACCCGTCAAGCTTTTGTTCGAGCTGACCAGCGGTGCCTGTCTGGAGTCCTGAATAGGATCAAATCCTGCAACCAGACACACACACACAAGCACACACCAAGCACGCAGGAGCGCGCGGCCGAGCTCGCCCCGACGCCAGGGCTGCTGCAGGGTGGCTCATTTCTCCCCCGAGTCCTCCCTCCGGAGCCGTGGGGGTCTGGTTCCCGCCCCACAACCCCAACCACCTGCATGAAGCCCTTGGTGCTGCTGGTTTGCAACCTCCTGGCGTGGAGGGTGGGCGAGACGGGGTCGGATGCTCCGGAGAAGTTGTCCACGCTGGTGCCGGGAGGTAAACGGGAGAGCTGCCGGACACAGGGCTGGGGGGGCAGCTGGTTTGGGTGAGTGCACCCTGACCACTGTCCCCTAGGGCAAGGCCAGGCGGACAGGGGGCTGGGGGAGGGTGACGGGCACTCAGGGATGGCAACAGGGGTCTTGGGTGATGGGGGCTGGTGATGGAATGAAGCTGGGGGGC